>OU015492.1:74777832-75132465 GCA_907164885.2 Dolomedes plantarius
TGTTCACATAGGAGTCCGTGCGTAGCGGTAAAGGAAATATGACGTTGAGACGAAAATAAACCAATCATAGGCGTTAAAAATTTCATTGCTAATCGTTTGGAGGTTTGTCATTGGTTAAATATATTTCAATACTTTAACGCTCCGCAACGGACTCCTATGTGAACAGGCTCTAAGGCAGTGGTTCCCAATGTGGGTGATATCGCCCCCTGGGGGGCGCTGGAATGATCCAGGGGGGCGGTAGCGTCCCTGGTGACATTTGGGGGCGGTGAACGAGAAAAAGGGGGCGGTGAAAGCATAAAGAAATAAGACAAGACAATTCTAAAACATTCCGAGGACACTGGACACAGAGTGTACGGGAAAGACCTAGGTGGGAAACAATCATGTATTGTGAGACTTGTTAAGTATCTAGTGACTTAGTTTCTATATTTGGTCTTATTTATAGCCCTGAGCATCTTGGGCAGTACCCCTAAATCTATTTTTTGCGCGAAGAGACCCCCCATTACCCGGAGTTTAACCTATTCCGGTCACTGATGATACCGCCTAATAAATCTTCTTTGAAGTTTAAACTGGACCGCCTTAACTATATCCGGACCATATGGGTTTTCAGTACCGCTGATGCAAAAATAAAAAATAATCAGGCACACATTTACACAGTTTGGGAAAATATTCAAGGTGGGGCCAAGGACATTGAGAGGTTGTTAAATATAATTAGAGGTATATATGCACTTTTCTACAGGGGTGAGTTTTTTTACAGGACGCGGGAGACCAAACCAAACGCTGAATTGCTTATTTTCGCAGGATTTATTTGAACGCAGAGAAATAGAGAAAAAAATTTTCAACTCTGAGTTCCTACTCTTACAGTGTGCTCGCATCAAAAAAACGTAGGTAAATAATATTCTTTTTACAAAATTTTCCTGTTAAAACTGAAAAAGTTGTTTTGTTCTAATAATACATATAACATACAATTTAATTAAATATGTGAAAAATATTTTATAATTATTTATGTTGGCATAATTATTTGTATTGTATTTCATATGTTTATTTCATTTTATTTTGCCTAAGTTGCTATAAGCCGCGCAAGATATCACCTTAACTAATTAATATATTTTCTTGAAATTTTTAACCTAAAACCTATATCAAAATTTTTATCATTTCCTACAATATGTTGTTTTTATTAGGGCATGAATTAAAAAAATATTCCCCAATTTTGGGATAGCTAAATACAACTACATATTATAAATAGAAAGAGGTTCTGAAAGCATAATTTAGCTAGGGGATTGATGACATATTTATAAAGCATATAGATGCAGAATGCAGACTATCCGGCTGTTTTCCAAAACTATCCCAATTTGAAGTGGTTGCGAAAGAGGGCCATTCTTGCTGCTAAAAATGAAGATGTACCAGAAATAAACAATCAAATATTTTCCATGTTACCAGGCATAGTCACTGAATACAAATCTATCGATACCGTAGTATATGCCGATGAGGTTGTCAGATTCCCAACAGGGATCCTAAACTCATTTGATCCGGCTGGGTTGCCACCACATCTTCTTTTACTTAAAGTGGGATCTCCAATTATTTTACTACGGAACCTCGACCCACCAAAATTTTGCAAGGTCACAAGGCAGTTTGTAAAGAAGATGCTGGACAATATTATTGAAGCGACAATCTTAACAGGAAAGGTAGAGGGTGAAACATTTTTTATCCCACGGATACCACTCATTCCGATGGATCTCCCTTTTAACTTTAATTGCAATTTCCAGTGAGACTTGCGTTGTCGATCACTAACAACAAGTCACAGGAGCAGTCTATTAAGTGCTGCAGAATGGATTTGAGATCGCCATATTTCTCCCACGGACAACTTTACGCTTCTTGCTCAAGGATGGATTAACCCAAGAATTTATTTATTCTTGCTCCTGGAGGAAAAACTAAAAATGTTGGTTTTGATCAGGCTTTAGGTTAAATTAATATTATAACGAATTTGTAATTTTACTTTATAATTTATATACTGTATATATACTTTTAAATACCATTAAATAAATTTGCTTAGATTTTACACTACAAGTAAAGTTCATTACTTTTCCTGTGTAATAAAATAATTGGGATAAATAAATACCCGGGTAACACCGGGTAAAAAGCTAATATATATAAATATATATATATATATATATATATATATATATATATATATATATATATATATATATATATATATATATATATATATATATATGTAATAATAATAACGCCCCATCCTTATAAACTGTTCCGCCCCACCTTTTTTACTTAACGCGTATTCTAAATTATCCTTTTTTCTTCTCATTAAAGTACAGTCTCTTTCTTCAATTTGCGACCTAGGAATTGACCAACTAACCATCCAGATTGCCCCTTAGTGCACGCGCATTAAAGATATTTGTAAACATGATTCAGCACCACGTGATGTTTTCGCCTCTGAGCGCTTTTCGGAACAGCATGCGGTCCTTATGTAATCAAGTCACATGCTTAATTCTAACCAATAAAATTATTTCCCCGCTGTCAGTACCCCTACACTTTATAACCTTCTGTAAAAGTATACGGCGTGCATTTTTACTGTCTGTCGATGTCTTGTCCTGTTTACGCGCTGCTCCGCTGCTGTCCGATATGATTAAAATCTGCGTTCTGAATGCGCCCCGGCAGGGAACGGAGGCGTTGCTATTGTGTGTGTCAAGTTGTCAAGATACCTGTGTTTTTTTTAATAATATTTGTCTACATTAGAATCCGGAATAAATTAATATGCGTCGCATATCTGTTGTGTGCATCCTTCCAATGCCTCTCCAGTGTGTGGTTTTCCTCCCCGATGTGTCAACGACTCTCGTGAAATGGTCTTCATCTCCTGACCCTCTGGCTACGTCTACAACATGTTTGTGTTTCATCTCCTCTACATAGTTTAAGTTAAAGTTTACCGTGCGCTTTAGCCGATATCATTATATATATATATATATATATATATATATATATATACAGTCGAACCCCGTTATAACGAACTTCAAGGGACCAAAGATTTGGTTCGCTATATCCGGTGGTTCGCTATATCCGAACCGTTAAGAAAAATGTTCACAAAATGTATAACTCATTAGTTGCTATGTGTATTCAATAATGATGTATTAAAAAACGATAAAATCTATTAAAAATGACCATTAATGAATTAAATTGACTAAAATCGATAACATTAAACTGATACAATACTAATTAAACTAATTAAAAATGAAAGACAAATGGATATAAATTCATTTTACCTTTAATTCTTGCTCACTGTTTTGTTACAGAAATAATCGGTAATCTTCTCCTGACGTGATACCGATTTCAAAAACATTATATGAATTTCTTTGTCCAGTACGTCAAATGACTGCAACACTCTTTCTTCCACTGTTTGTGTGGAAAAAAACTTATTAATTACACGCATTGCTGCTGTAGCATCTAAGATGGTGGGAATTTCATCATTTATGTGCCCCTCTTCATCAGCATCAGATGCAGAATCTTCGATTTCAGAATGATTCATTTTAATTTCTTCCACAATATCTTCATCAGTCGGATTTTCACATGTAATGATTTCATCATCAAATGTTTCGAACAATTGCATGTCACAATACGAGAATGAGGAAATATTGTGTTTTTCTATCCACATCGCGATAGGTAAATCTTCACCATCACACGTCATATTTTACATTTTTATCATATCCTTCTAAAATTCGTAATATGAGCTGCTTCCTGTAATGACATTTAAGGCTTCTGATGACACCCTGGTCCATAGGCTGTACTACAGAAGTTGCATTCGGGGGAAAGAGTACAATTCTAATCGATTGTAACTGTTTATCGTTTTTGTGTGCACTACAATTGTCAAGCAGAAGTTGAATTTTCCGTTTTTTAGCTGAAAGTTCACGATCCCACTTTCGAAATTCTTTTTCAAACAGTTCCTTAGTCATCCACGCCTTATGGTTGGCTTCATAAGAAACAGGAAGCCGTTTGATATTTTTGAAGCATCTGGGGTGTTTAGATTTTCCAATTACTAGAAGCTTACGACGTTCAGTTCCACTCATATTGGCACACACAAGAAATGTGATTCTGTCTTTCGACAATTTTCCGCCATTACATTTCTCTCCATTAAATTTTAATGTCTGGTTTGGTGTCATCTTGTAAAACAGTGCAGCTTCATCAGCATTAAATATGTCATTCTCGTCATATTCACTAGGATGTCATTCCAATATTTCTTTCCACGTATCGATGTTGGATGTTGAAACATCTCCCGATTCTCCGACAATTTTCCGGAAGATATGTTGTTCCGCTTCTTGAATCTGTCTAACCATCCATTAGAACACGAAAATGGAATTCCAAATTTACTGGCAAATTCATCAGCTTTTGACTGAAGCATTTGCCCAGAAATTGGTACATTTTGGCTTCTTTGAATGCTGAACCATTTTAATAAAGCTTCTTCCACTTCTTGATGGTCAGCTTTTCTTAATTTTTTTGGGGAGTTCAAATTTTTGTCGAAAGCAGAAAGTATGCTTTCTCTGTTTTTCCATAGTGTTCCAACTGTAGATTTCGATAAATCTTTTTTTCGGCAAATGTCAATTTGGCTACCTCCATTTTGTATTTCTCTTATGATATTTACTTTTTCTTCGATGCAGAATGCTTTACGCTTGCTCGATATGATGTACCTAATGATTTCTTAAAAGCGAATTTTTAACTTGTGATAAACACTCAAATAGGTGAATTAGATGAAATGGCTTCCCTTCCACCTGCGTGTGGAAATGAATCTTCCGGCTCGAAACTGAGCTGACCTTTCCCCTTGTTCTCGGGTGCGCATATGCTATACTGTTCATGCTTTTACTTGTTCTCCTCGAGCGTTTGGTGAACCTTTCCCCTCCCCTCCCTCCTCTTACTGTGGTTTCGCTTACCGAATTACTGGCGGGATTACAACTGCAGAGTGGCTATCGTAAAAGGAAGAGAATGCAGATGTTTATACCCTTAAATAAACAACTTATCGCTGATTTACTCCGTGTTTCACTAGCTGACATACATTTCCATATGAAATCAGAGTCGAAGTCATGTTTTCACAACTGCGGAAAAATTAAATAAAAAAAATCAGTCGACTGAAAAAAAAGGTTCGTTATAGCCGGTTCTTAACATTTCGGAGGTTCGCTATAAAAGGGTAAATTAGCATTAAATAGAATAGGAAAACGGCGGGACCAAAAATTTCGTTCGTTATATCCGGGAGTTCGTTATATCCCAGGTTCGCTATAACGGGGTTCGACTGTATATATTTATATATATATATCAATAAGTATTTGGACGACCATACAAATGACGATATCTGCGGTCCTGAGATACGTCACGCCCTCCGCCATTAAATACCATGTAGGAAAAAACATTGGCATTAGTCACTTGCAAGATGCCACTAAGTGCAGAGCTATCTGATTTCGAAAAAGGTGTATTCGTCGGGTATCACAGAAATATCACCGGTCCTTAAGGGGCATATCTATGGATTGTTGTGCCATTGGTTAGTTAGTTAAGGGACATATCTATCGAGCTGAATTACCCCAAATCGACAGTGGCCTATTTGATTCAGAAGTGGAAGTTGTTCGGTGATTGTCAAAATGTTACCCGAGTCGGCAGACCCACAAAACTGGGAGATAGACAGATGCTGTCCAGAGAAATTCGGAAGAACCGCACCAAACCGATTGCCCACATACTCCAGGGATGTCAAAAGGAATCCGGGAGTGTTGTTTTGATGAATAACATCCGTAAGGAAGCAAACCTGCTGGACTTTCATGGTCGAGTTGCCGCCCATAAGCCTTTGATCACAAAGTCCAATCGTGCTATTAGGTTAATGTGGTGCAAAGCACACCGAAAGTGGATCGTAGATCAGTGGAAACGGTATCTCTGGAGCGACTAATCAAGGTTCAACATCTACCGTTCGAATGGCAGGGTCTGGGTTTGGCGCCTGCTTGGAGAACGCTTCCTGCCAGAATGCATTGTGCCCACAGTAAAGTTCGCTGGAGGTGGAATTATGGTCTGGGGTTGTTTCTCCTGATATGGACTGGGACCCTTGGTCCAATTCATGGTAAGCTCAACGACGATGCCTACTGCACTATCTTGGATGACAGTGGGCTTCCTACGTTGTGGAAGTTTTACGGGTTGGACCCATGTTACTTCCAAGATGACAACGCCAGCTGTCGTGTTGCGAGGTCCAACATGGATTGGTATGGTGACAATGGGGTGAACTGAATGGTCTGGCCTGCCCAGAGCCCAGACTTGAGCCCTATCGAGAACCTCTGGGACGAGTTGAATCGCCGAATTGAGGGGGGCAATAACCGTCCAAAATCGGTGAAGGAACTTACATGTGATTCTCCAAACAGAGTGGAAGAAAATACCACTAGTCGTCCACAAGGACTTCTGGAAAGCATGCCCCGGAGGGTTGAGTCTGTAATTGCCTCTCGTGGAGGCTCTACCAACTATTGAATAAGAATAAATTTTGTTTTTTTCCTATTACAGGTGTCCGAATGATGGTAGATAGTGTATATATATATATATATATATATATATATATATATATATATATAGAGAGAGAGAGAGAGAGAGAGAGATAGATGTATAATCCTTTACCGATATCGAAGGAGAGGTAAGCGAAATCTTAAAGTTCTTTTTCTCTGAGTATTTTCTGTATGGCTCACATATAAACTAGTCTCCAATTAAGTTTTTGTGGATTTTCTTAATTTGTTTTTAAAGGGCCCAGGGTTGCCCCAATTGGTCGGCAGATCTGTACTATCCGTCCGGCGCTCAGGCCTATAAAAATGAGCTGCTCCAAACTTGGGAAATCAGCCCTCGACTGCGTATACAAGTTTTGCTACGTAGTGACCGGTCTTCAGTTTGACAGGGCGTATAGGCGAGAGCCGTGGTCACCATAATAATTTCGAATTATTTGTTTTTAATTTTATTTTTCCTTTTTGTAATTTTTTTTCTATATCTACGTGCAGAGTTAGAAGTGGAGAATACTGACATTTCGTGCAACTGCCGAAAATTTATAGTTACGCTATCCTATTTATATCTATCAAATCATCTGTGCTAATTGTAAACTAAGTTGTGCGTTAATAAGGAATAATTCTTTAAATAAGGGAAAATTTAATTAAGACTATTAACTCTTTTTAAAATTAATTAATCGCTTGAAAATGTAATTTTATATTTTAGCGATGACGCTATCAAAATAAGTAGAATCTTTGAAAAAGTACATTCTGATAAGAAAGATAAAACCTTATCTTATATTTTAAAGCAATGAATATTTTTTGAGAAAGCCGACATTAGCAAAACTCTTCTCAGTAGAATCCAAAGGTTTTAACGATGGGTTGCGTACTTCATATAATATTTCTGTAAGGATTTTTAAATTCGGAAAACCGCATACTATTGGGGAAGAACTAATTCTACCGGCTATAACTGAAGTAATACGCACTATGCTACACAAGCAAGCTTCTGAAATTACAAAGAAAATTCGATTGATCAGTAATACAGTCCAAAGAAGAATTGATGAAATGGCTCAAGATGTTGAAGACTCATTATGTGAGCATTTAAAAACATCCAAATTCTCTATTCAGCTTGATGAGTCAACTTTGCCAGGAAATGAGGCCTTAATTTTAGGATACGTGCAATTCATATAAGAAAAAATATGCTAAGAATTATTATTTTAAAAAAATTTGCAAACTGATACCAAGGAGGAATCAATATTTCATGCATTGGAAGAGTTTTTCAAAGAAAAAGAAATCCCCCTGAGAAATATCTTATCAGTTGCTGCTGATGGTGCTCCAGCGATGATAGGATGCTACAGGGGTTTTCTTGCATATTTAAAAAGAGCGGTTTCGAATGTATTTGCTGCTCATTGCGTCATTCATCGGCAACATTTATTTACCAAAAAATCTGAATGAACGCCTTCATAGGTCATTGCAGAATATCGTTCAAGCAATCAACAAAATCAGATGCAACGCATTGAATGACATATTGTTTGGACAACTTTGCATTGAAAACTATGAAGAATTCAATCGCTTGCTGCTTCATACAGAAGTTCGTTGGCTGTCAAAAGGTGCCTGTTTGGATCGATTTTATAAACTATTTGACTCTGCTAGAGTTCTTAGAAAACAAAGATGATAATTTATGAATCAACTTATCGATTCCAAAAATGACATAGCCAATTTGACAGACTTGTTTAGTAAATTCAATGACGCAAATCAAAAACTCCAAGGCGGTGAGCTGAATTTAATAAAATCAAAAACTGTGATTTCCGCTTTTGTGGCAAAACTTCTACTGTACAAAACAGTTTTAGGAAGAGGGGAATTCAGCCAATTTCCACATTTATCAACAATAGGAAAACATGATGAAGATATGCTGATCTATTATCAGCACTTTGAGGCTCTCCATTCTGACTTCAACCAACGGTTTGAAGATATCATTAAAATGAACATACCCGATTGGGTTTTGGATCCTTTTTCAGGATCAAACTCAGGGGAATCTGTAAAATTACAAGAACTAATAGAAGTATCAAAAAATGAAGAATTAAAATTTAAACATAGCTATCAACAGTTCTGGCTGCAAAAATAGATACTACCACTTTACCCTGGACTATGAGCTGTGGTCTACAAAATTCTTAATAGCGTTTCCTTCATCATATTTAGTGGAATGTGAATTCAGTGCGGTCACAAATCTGTGAACTAAAAACAGAAACCGACTGCAAATTACTGATCGGGGTTATTTACGAATGCTTCTGACTAAAATAGAGCCGAATATAAATAAATTGATTGCTATGCACAAACCTTCATATTACTGTTATTTGTAATTTTTATCAAATGGTTATTATCCTTCGCCATCTTAATTTTTGGCGTGTAATACGAATGTAACTATTGTTGATTTTAAGTACTAATTTTATAGTTTCAAGCTTCAAGGTGTCTTATTTACAACAACAAATTTCTATACTATGTTCTATATAGGTAGAAAAACAGATACATAAAAGGCCGAAAATTTGTCATTGTATCTCTGTTTACTCGCATTGAATGGAAAATTTCCAGGGGGGCGGTGAATAAATTTTTCTTTGAAAAAGGGGCGGTAGGTCAAATAAGTTTGGGAACCCCTGCTCTAAGGGCTTGTTCACATAGGAGTCCGTTGCGTAGCGTTAAAGGAAAGATGACGTTGAGACGAAAATAAACCAATCATAGGCGTTAAAAATTTCCTCGCTAATCGTTTGGAGGCCTATGATTGGTTTATTTTCTTCTAAACGTCATCTTTTCCTTAACGCAACGCAACGGACTCCTATGTGAACATCCCCTAAGAGAGGGGTATATAAGGAATGGTGGCAAAGAAGTAAAATTGTTCACAAGCGTTCTGTAAGTCGCTCAGTGCCATTACCGAATAGTTATGACACAGAGGACGCATGTGGATGATTTTTCACGTGGTAGAATTATCGGCTGCCTGGAATGTGGGCGTACTCAGATGGAAGTATCCGAGGAACTTGGAATTGCCCAAAGTGTCACCTCTGGGCGTTGGCAACAATTCCCAGATGTTGGAAATGTCAGTAGACGTTACAGTACAGATCGCCCCCGAGTTAGAACGCCGAATGAAGTAACTGCCAAAAGAAGTTACTGCCTTTTGGCCTTTTACTGCCTTTTGGCAGTAACTGCCAAAAGAAGCAAACGGAGCACAGCATCCCACCTGTCTCGTCAGCTATCTGCAGCCACGGGTACAACAGTTTCGAGGCAAACGGTGTACAGACCTTTGGGAAATACTGGTCTATATGTTCGCAGGCTTGTAAAATGTGTTCCACCCACGGCAACTCACTGTCGGCAGCGACTAGCCAAGAGTAGAGAACATGCAATGTGGACATCGTCACAGTGGGCCTGTGTGATGTTTTCCGACGAGTCGAGATTAAGTTTGCAGTCTGATTCACATCGGACTTTCATATGAAGAACGTCAGGTACCTGTTACCACCCTGACAACAACATTGAACGACACCGTATCGAAGATTTGAAAAATGATGGGTAAGTTTTTTAACTATTTTAGGATGAGTATACAAACTTTGATGATCTATTTCGAGATATAATCAACTTCGAGATATAATAAAACGAATATGGTAAGTAAAATACTACATTTAGTAAATTAAATACAATACATTAAAACCAGGGTGTAAATGATTTTAATCGAATGATTAAACATTTAATTAAAATCATGATTTACATCTAATAATTTTTTAAAAATAAAATAATTCATTTTAATCAAAAAATTATTTCATGCATTGCTTTTGAACATTTTTGGTATATTTTCCTAAGGGTATTAAATTTAAATATAAACAGGAAAGAAAGGAGACTTTATGTATATATCTCGTTCATATAATTCATATAATCAACTTCTGCCATGATCAATAACTTTGAGATGATTTCACACAAAAATATATTTTTCATTTAAATTAGTATTTTTTTAAAAAACAACAAAAGAGCAAATAAGATTAATAAAAATTAATAAAACAAGATTAATAAAGATTAATAAAAGTAAACAAGTTTGATTAAAAACAGCAAACAACAAAAAAAAAGAGCCAGGATCGTACAAACTGCAAACGACACGTGCCGGCTAGATGTGTAATGCGCCATTGATCCCATCGCCTTTCTTCTAAAGACGGTTTGTTTTGCTGACTGACAGCCGTGTCCGGCTCTGGGGTATGGACGGCTTCCCACAGCAATAGCCCGGCAGCCGGGTGTCGGTAACCCGGCCACGGCATTTATCGGGCAAGTGTGAAAACTGTAGTAGAACCCTTGTCCCGATAAAGTGTATCCGGCGCCGTTTAAACGGCAGCCGGCAAAAACCGGTTAGATGTGAAACAAGCCTTACGGTGGTGCAGGATTGCTCTTTTCGGGGGGGGGGGGGGGGGGTGGAATGATACTGGGCTCCAGGACAGATCTGCATGTTCAAATCGGAACCATGAACGGCCACATTTATCGAGACATCTTTCTGGAACAACATGTATGTTTGTTTAGGCGTGCCATGAGCGCAGAATTTGTGTTTATGGATGACAACGCCCGTCCTTACCGAGCAAACCTCGTAAACGAATGCCTTTAATTTGAGGATATCACCCGTATGGAATGAATCTTTATGCGCCGGAGCTGTCATTATCTTTAAATTATGGACATGAGTGTAACATCAAAACATCCAAGGAAAATTACTTTTTTCTTTCGTATGTTGTTTAGTTCAAAAGACCGTCCTAAACTGTTAAATATTCAAACATCTAATAAATTTAATGCTTTTTTTCAATGATTAATATGTCTTTAATAACAGAAAAGAAAGAAAAACAACATTATTTTCATCTTTAATGGCTCTGTGTATTGACAAATAATAATCTAGCTGTTTGTGTATTTGCATATCTGACGTCATGTGCCCATAACTTACTAAGCCAATGTGCAGATGAAAAATAAAGAGATACTATATTAGAGTAGATCGGATAGATCAAAACTTGCATAGGGAGAGAATGCAAGAGGTATATTTTTGAACTTCTTTGCCAACTACATAACTCTCGCCCTTTTTGACGGTCACGTGGTGGTAGTTAGATTGGCCGTTTTGAAAGGCTGAAAATTTTGGAATCCTTATGACGCTTCCGGGTTCCATAGCCGTGACTCAAGCCGTTACCTCCCATATTTACCGAGACTCTAAAAGACGAAAACATCCTCTTAGACTTTTACAATATAAACATAAAAAAAGTATACTGGCTACACTATAAACATTAGGTTCCTTCTTACTGTGGTGTACATAGAAATGATATGGCCAATATCGGGAAAGAAGGGTCCATACATAATACAGTTTTAACAGAGTACAAGGCCTTTTTTACCTATTGTGAAAATTGTTAGAAATACACTCATGGACAAAAAAATTAGCGCACCAAGAAGGAGTAGTCAAAATGAAACGAAATTTTACATACGTAATGACTACTTTGATATAAGTAAATGATAAGAAAATCAAAGAAAAGGGATAATTTATTTCAGAGAAAAAGGCAAAAGAACGGAGGAGTTAATACTCCGTTGGACCCCCTCTAGCGCAAATGCACGATGCGATATGATCGGGCATTGAGTCATATAAGTTCTGTATGATGTCTTGAGACATTTCGTTCCATATTTGCTGTAACCTTGCCTCTAGTTCGTTCAAACTCGTAGGATGCCCAACTCGTCGTCCCAAATGATCCCAGATATGCTCGATTGGAGACAAATCTGGGGATCGGGCAGGCAAAGGAAGGGTAGTAACAGTGCGGAGACAGTCTTGTGACACCCTTGCCGTATGAGACCGAGCATTGTCTTGTTGAAAAAATGGCTCCTGGGAGCCGTTGCATGAGTGGCAACACATGTGGTTGCAGGATTTCATGAACATACCGCTGGGCTGTCATTGTGCCACGAAACAATACTAGGGGTGACCGTGTATTGTAGGCAATGGCACCCCATACCATCACACCAGCTGTGGGAGCGATGTGTCGCTGTACAGCAAAGGCAGGATTGAAACGTTCACCACGGGCTCTGCACACACGAACACGATTGTCATCACTGCCGAGATTGAATCTGGATTCGTCGCTAAAGACCACCTGGTTCCATTCCGCTGCAGTCCAGTTTCCTCGTGCGCGGCAAAACTCCAAACGGAGGCGTCGATGGGTGGGCGTCAAGGTCATCACACGTAATGGTAGCCGCGATACCAACTGTCCTTCAGCCAGGCGCCTTCGTATGGTTCGAGAAGACACAGAGGCCCCTAGTGAAGGTGCTACCTGTGCCTGGATGGCGGCCGATGAAGCAGTTGGCTGTAAGCGTGCATTTCTTACGATGTGGCGGTCTTCTCGACGACTGGTCTGTCGAGGGCGTCCTGAGCCTGGTCTTCGTGTACATGACATCTCTCGGGTCCACTGGTCCCAACACCTCCTCACAACACAATCAGAGCGGCCTAATTGACGAGCTACTAGCCTAGCTGACCACCCAGCTTCCATCATCCCGACGATTCTCCCCCTCTCAAACTGCGACAACTGCTTGTATTGTCTTCGAACACGGCGTAATGGCATGTCTATCTCAGCTCTTCCTTTGTAAATGATTCAGCACACTCAAACAAGCTTTGGTTACCTGTTTTATACTCCACAGAGTACGATGTTCAACGCCCTCTACCGGCTATACGTAATGCGCAATCACGCTGCATTTCTAATCATTTGCATATCTCCCCGACATGTACCTTCATTGCAAGTTTCGTTACGATCCCGCAATTATTTCTTGGTGCGCTAATTTTTTTGTCCATGAGTGTACATGTTACATCTAATAAGAAACACAAAGAAGTGAAAAATAACTATTTTTGCAGAATGATCTTACTAAGATTTTAATGACATGGCAATGTTGATTTTATCCCCATATTATGAGATGGCATTCTATTAAATAAGAATTGAAAGAAAGAAAAGAAAAGAAAAAATAGTCATTTAAAACAAAAACTACGCATAAATATACTTAGAAAGAAATTAATTGATGACAAACAGTCTATTCCTTTCATTATCTTTTATTCTTAAGCATATTATCTGAAAATAAAAAATTCTGTGAAATTGTTTCGTCAAAATTCTGTATTACAGCACTATTTAAAAGTCAATTCTTCACAATCAATATTTAAGTGATGGAAAGAGGTTAAATGTAACCTTAAATCTTTATAGTAGACAAATGTTAACTTGCATCCCGATGATGGACAATTCAATTTGCCTGCAATATCTGGATAAATTTTGTGAATATTTCTAATATGTTGATAAAGATTTTTCTTCTTTGTAAACCTTTTCCCACAAAATTCACAAGTGTTTGACAAAAACTCATCACTGCTTTTGTTCTCCATTGAAAACTGAACGAAAGATGACAAATGAAAGCTAAATGTGATGTTGAGGCCGTATTATATAAAAATTTTACCAGTACGAATCGTAAGCAGTAACAAACCTTGCGTGGTGTAGTCTGTCGTCTTACCACAATAAAATATCTTAGCACAATTAAATGTAAAAGTGACAAATAGACGGCAGCACAGAAAAACGTATATTCAGTAGCCAATCAGATTTGCCAGCCGGTTAGAGATATAACGGCTCGTGAAATCGCCGACCAAGCGATGCAACATCGTAACATCGCGCATGCGCACACAGAAACATCGGAACCGTTTGTGTGATACCGGGAAATCGCGATGTTACGATATATCGCCGATTTGAAAATTATGAAACCGATGTGACGATGTCGGCTTCACACCGGTTTTTCACGATGTATCGATACATCGCCCAGTCCTACATAAAACCTATTCCGCACGACTACAAGCACAAGGCCCACATCAGGTTTCGAATCGTTAGATTATGCCGAATGGAATGGCAGCACACTAGCCATTTGGCCATCGACCGGCCAGAGTCATACAGAAAAGATATTTTACAAATACCCTCAAATTCCTTAGATTTTGAAGCACCTGTCCAAAATCCTAACTCTATTAGCGCGTGCAGACTTGTACAGCGCTCTCTGCCTATTCCAGTGATTTATGTTTTCTGTACTCTGTTCCCTGCGTAGATCGCTAGCTCAGGCGGTCCGTGAGCATTTCATCAAAGGCAAACTCGAGGCTTCGGGGGTCAAATGGTGACAGTGGGGGCGGGTCACACTAGATCAAGCAACACAAAGTCTTTGGCGGCTTGAATGGGGGGGTTCTAAATGGGGGAATATCTGGAAGACACGTGTTCATTGGAATGGGGTGGTTCTAAATACCGTGTCTAATGTTACCGTAACTAATGTTGACAGGAGAGTCGGGGAGAGAGCTCTGTCGAATGTGAATGCACCATTAAATATTATAAACCTTGTTTAGGCATTTTCCAAATAGCAGCATACCCCTTTCGTTTTCAGCAAGCTTAGAAAACATTTCTTTGGTGTAACTTTGAAAAAAAATGTTATTACGAGATGAATTACTTAACCTTCAGCTTACGGGGCCCGTTTTTGTAAATCTTCCTTTAAAAGGGGAAACTTTTCCTTAATTCATACCCCTTTAAAAGAATGGTCATTGCGGGAGGTCATTGAAAAGAGTGGTTAATTGTTCTCACGGACCGTAGGATACATGCTGGGGTATTTCATCTTTCTTCAATTTCCCTACACCTGGAGTTGAATTTAGTAATCAAACAAATAACAAATGACAAAAAGCAGCTTTTCATATTTTGTTTGTTTGATATCAAATCTTACTGCAAAAAGTTATATGGCTGAATGTATTTTAATGGTAGAAAAGTTTTCATACCAATTTTTAAGAAAATGAGTCTGAATTTTAAAATACATACTGATAGAAAATAAAATAAAGAAAAGAGAAAATTTGTTAAATATTAGAATTTAAATATATATCTCTTAATTCTGCACACGTTTTCTCATTTAAAAAATGAATAATCTTTTTTATGAGGGGTACCACAGATACCCCATTGCGTTGTGTAAAATTGGGAGGTGATCTCCAATGGTAACGATACGTTTACATAAATAAAAATAAGAACATTTATTTTACAAAGGTTAGTTTACATATTATAAATGAAATTCTTGGCTATATGTATAAAGAATTGGGCCATGTTGTATCCGCTTCCTGCGTTAAGAACCATTACGGGCCGAGAGAAATAAAGTTCAATTTATCAAAATTGACAAAAAAAATAACAGTTCCATGAATCGTACTAATTGAAAGGAGAGAAATGACCAACCTGGGGAGCGTTGAGGAGGCAGAAGGCACGTCACGGGCGGTTGAAATCGAACATCCCTACGGAGCTTTATCGGGGCGCATCACTCCTCTCCTCGTCATTGCGCAGCAGTCACAGGTTCTCCCACAGCTCGCAAAACTCCGACCCTCTGCCTCAGCTCTCGACGTCGATTCTCTAAAAAAACTCGGGGTTCATTTTCCCCCTTTTCGTATTGGCCCCTCCCCAGGCTGGTCTCCCTCGTAAATTTATTGCCGTTCCGTGCATTTTATTCGTGGGCAGGATGATACGACATCCCCACGGTTGACTCACGTGGTATTATTATTTCCGCGAAAATTGGATGTCCCTCGAGTCTTCCTGAAATTTTCTTCTTCCCATCCTAAGGAATTTTGGGGTGCGAAGCTTCTCGGAACTTGGTGCAGGTGCAGGCCAGGCCCCCTTTTTTCCAATATGGCTGTTTTATGACCCATAAATATGTTGACGGTAAAAAGAAATGGCGATAATGTTGGAAGGAGACAAAATGTTCAAATTGTGGATCCTTCACAACAAATCTAAACATTTTTCTCATGAGAAATGTGAAGTTAAAGATGCATTCTCATAGATAATAAAATTGTATTCTAGTTATTTTAATCTAAATGTATGCATTTAGCTGCAGCGCAACTGGAAGGATGGTCAGTGTCAACGCATCTGGAGCTACAAAATATATATATATATTTTTTAAAGGATTTCTAGGATCATATTTCCTTAAAAAAACAAATTGTGGTTGTTCTCCGATAAAGGTAGGTGTTTAAAATCTATGTACATATGTAATACTGAAATTGCTTTAATGAAGGAGATTACAAAATTCATTAAAATGTCTTATCGTATGAACAAAAGCGACATGATTCTATAAGTGTAATCTTTAAGATAGACATACCTTAGTACAGGACAATACAATCTTCTAAAGATTAGAGTAAAAATACACTTGAAAGCTAAAATAATTAGTATTACATAGAAATCTCGTTAAATCAGCCAGAGGACACACACTATACTCAGACACACTAAGATACTCCCACAAACTAATGTATATACAAGTTTAAAGTGAAAACCAAGACAAGAAGGTAATCCAATGCAAGCCCAGAAATAAACAGTTTAATGTTATCTTCTTATTTCTGGTTTTCTTGTTTATTAATATCTTCATAATTTGGATTTGCTTCAACTTTTCATCTCACATTCAACATTTTCATAGGAAATTATTGCAATCTATAACATACTGTGAAAGTACTTAAACCGTGTTTCCCCGAAAATAAGACCCGGTCTTATATTAATTTTTGCTCAAAAAGATGCATTTGGACTCATTTTCAGGGGGTGGTTTATTTTTTCATGCACAAAATTTTACATTTATTCATTTACAACATTACACATTTATGCAAAAAAATTTACATTTGTTCAAGTACAGTCATGTCTTCTTCTGAAACATCATCATAAACCTCCAAACCCCAATTCTCGAAATCAATTTCTTTTAGCAAATCAGATGAACCCAATTCCTTCAATTTGTCACGAATGCTGTTTTTTAATAGTAAAACTCTCTCAGTCACCAGTTTAATCAAATTCCTATGTATTTTGCAGTCTAAGGTCAATTCAATTTCCTTACTGTGTTATTTTTTCACTTAAAGTGGCATAATATTACTTTTCACTGTAGATTACGAAATTCATTTATGTTGATATTGTTTCTATTATTTTGTAGTTGAAAGGCATTTTTTGTATATGTCAAGAACTATATGCAATACATGATTTTTATGCCTCTATATTTTTATATAACATAGATTTATAGCAATACATTTATATGTTATATCTATATATCTGGATATCATGTGATGTGAACATTCAATACTTTTTATTTCTTTGATTTATAGATGAATTTTTTTATATAATTTGATATTAAAGGCGTAGAGAAATAATAAATAAACTTAAGCGAGCAAAATTTGGGATTCCCCGAAAAACAAAAATTTGTATAAACAAAACACCAAGCACAAGCTTTAGTTTGAGCTTTAATGCTTTTTTTCATAGACTTTTAGAGATTTGCTCTGAAATAAATTTATCCAAAAACTACCAAATAACAAAACCAATTTCCTACAGTTTTCGGTGTTGATTATTGGAGTTAAAAACTGCAATTTTCGGTTTTGAAACCAAAACCCTACTGGCGATCTTAACTGGGGCTTATTTTCCGATTAGTACTTATTTTCGGGAAAACATGATATCAAACTCCAATTTTTTTTTTAATTGTTACTATATAATATACATACATTCTAATGGAATAGGCACTTGTCTGGAGACATGATGGTCCCTATAAAGCCATCCCACAAGAACATCAAAGCCTTAGTCCGGATTCCAACACAATCTGATGGTGCTGGCAGCTATACCACACGGGAGGCTATATGTGTATATATATACATGAATATAAGTGTATGTATGTATATGCATGTATATATGTATGCATATTGTGAGGTTCCATTACAGACCTCTCAATAAATTGTTTCATCAGACAGCAATAATGCCCCTCGCCAGGTGAACCAGGCAATTTCTATGACCCGGCGCCATCTAGTCTACGAAATGATGTTAAAAGAGAAAGAAGTCACGACCCCTTGGTGGACGTTAACTAATGGTCGGCTCAGTCAGCTGTTCGAAGTGCTGCCATTGTGTCACCATCGACGAAACCAATCAGGGGAGAGAACCCTAATGTCACAGCAGTTGTCCAACCAACCAGATGCTAAATCCCGCCACGTGGCTGGGAGCGCGAATTTCTGAAAGAGGAAAGAAAAAATCAAGAGATTTTAGACTTGGATCAGATCTCATCCAGAGTTTTAATTACGGAAAATCTAATTAAAAAATCGAAAAAAGGGCTTCGAGGTGCATAATGAGACCATTTCTCAGAGGTCCTTGAGCGGCCGATCATTACACTCCATCCCAGAGGTACTTTACCTTCAGAGCAGAACACTCTAGAGGCTTCGTGCTGACCCTTCTAAGTCCTCGGACTGTTAATTTATAGGAACCAGGAGAATCCCTGTAGTTAAGAGATCATCTTGCATCTTTTGAGACCAGCACGGTCTAGTATATTCGCATCCCGTGAAAGCACTATTCCAACCTGGAAAAATTCTGACGAACTGTGTTTCATTGCTGACGTCTGGTTAGAAAATTACGGGCTACTATGAAAGTCAGTTCTGTCTTACATGTCTAGAGGCTGTTTAGTGACTATTGTAAATAGTTTGTACAACTCATCTAATCAAGACTCTAAATAAACATGTTATTAATTCAGTAGACTAGGCTGTATATCTTCTATTTTTCGTTACCCTGAGTCCATATGTATATTCATGTTTGTATACATGTATATACATATACATGTAATATAGGTACATATAAACATATAATATATATATATACATTCATATATAAACAAATACATATATACATCTTGGCCTAGCTTGTTTAGACATATTTTTCATTTATTAATCTTTATATATAAAAGGCAAAGTCTGTGTGTGTGTGACCGAGTTTTTGTCTGCTCGCGGCACGGCGCAAAGACGGCAGGTCGGACAGTCTTGAGATTCGACACGAAGATGCCCCCCGAGGTCTCATTATGCACCTCGAAGCCCTTTTCTCGATTTTTTAATTAGATTTTCCGTAATTAAATATTTAGTCGCGATTTGGAGCTCCCGGACGAGTAAAAGCTCCGTAAATCCTAACGTATCCGTCCAAGAAATTTTTTTTTCGGACGAGCCTATACGGGAAAGATGACACTATACGGAAATCACAATTAAAATTGTCTGTCTTAATTTATCGATTAATTGTGATTTTTTTTTCGATCGCCTGTACGCACCCGTTTTTTCGGAAAAAAAACGCGATTTTGGCCGCGACCCTTTTTTCCAAATTGTCGAATCTATACGTAAATGTCGTTACATTTTTACGAAATTTTTATCTCAGAGACCCTAGACATCACAGTTTCGAAATCCAGAACCAAAATTAATTTACAAATTGTAGTTATTTTTTAATAATTTATTTTATGATTCGAAAACTCTTGCGAGAAATCTCATTTTGGAAATTTCGTTCTTCATTTCCGGACGAAGATAAAGCGGGGGAAAACAGGTTTTCGACGTCAAGCCGTTTTTGTCGGTCGTTTTCGACGTCAAGCACGTTTTGTGTTGGGGCGTTTGTTTTCTATGAGGGATTGGGTGGTTAAAGGAAATCGATTACTATTGCAGTGATAATCGATTAAAAAATCGCATTTAGTAATGCCGTAATTTTTTTGGCCAACACTTAGTTAATATCATATAATTTGTGGTGTGTTTGTGGAAAACGTTTTTCGTCTCGCTGACTGTTGTGGAAAGTTTTAAGTAATCCTATGTCAAAAATTTTGCCAAAATGTGCCAGAAAGGATTAAATTTATATGGGTAAAATAATGTATCGTGGTGAGGAAAAGGATGACAGCGACGCCCATTAACAAAGGGTTAAGGCTACTAAAAAATTGGTAATTACATTACCAGAGCAACGCCGGGACGGGTACAGCTAGTATAAATTAATAAAAATAAGAAAAAATAATCACTAACTTCATAAATTGCATACAAAAAAAATTAACATATCAGACTTTTTTTTAACCACCAAAATTAGAACAAACCATGGCAAATATTTTGCATGCCTAGGTGTTGAAGTTTTCTCCAATTAACAGCAGATATTTTTTTTATCCCCTTTGGTCAGTTGTAAATGGTCGTTTTTCCTTCAGAAAGCTATCAATCTCCATCAATATAGGACTCCTGCTGAACCAATATCTTACATCTGCTACAATTTTTAAGAAAATAATGGAGAGGAAGACTTTGGGACAACAAATATCCAAGCCCAGATTTTTCAAGGGTATTTCCCAACCTATAGGTGCTATCCCAACCCTTAAGGTTAATTAGGTAGAATGAGTGATATTATTTTACATGAACAGGTTATATTTTCCATATTCTCTGAACACTTTTACTTTGTCATGACAAAATTTCTTTTCCTCTGAGCAAATTAAAAACTTTCTAACTCTTATTTCTTGATTAATAAACCCTTGCTATTAGAGTTTTACATTTTCCTTTTTGGTGAACATTTACAGACAGACTGGTGCAGACAGACTGATTCCCTAGATGTGTGGAAAAAAATTTCACTAAAATAATTATTTTATTAAACAACTGTACCATGTTAAAAAGATTACATGAATATAAATTCAAAATATTTCAAATAAGAATCTCATAAATTTTGTCAGCATATAAAAAAACGAGGAATATGGCAAAAATGTTAAAGTTCTTGTTCAACAGGCCTGATGAGAATATCGTTCACATCAACTCTAGGATTTGTCGAAAGAATATATAAAACTGATTCAGCAATGTCTGAAGGCTGTAAACATTCTAGGCTGCTGTACAATTCACTAGCCTTCTCGGGATCTTCCATCTGTCTGTATGCAAATCCAGTTTCTACTAAGCCTGGGCTGATACTCTGAAAGTAAAAGATATTATTTGAAATTATGAAATCGTTCTACAGAAAAGAAGTAAAAATTAAAATTAATTTGAAAAATGTAACTCTTGTAAATAATTCTCACAATAATAAACTAAATTTTAAACACTTTCACAAAAACTATTTGTAATTATATTTTCTTTGGGAGGGGGGGGGAAGTATAGACTTAATTTGATGGTAATAATTCATATATAAGGCTGACAAAATGTACCAATTGTGCTGAATAATAGTTTACCCTAACTCTGATCAGCTTTGAAAAAGTATAATGATACTACCACAGCTGCTACCTTAGTAGAAGTCTCAATCAAAGTATAAATAGATATAGAGTTCTATCCATTCTCACAATTTAAGTAATTTAATAACTTTTAAACAATTTTAAATAAAATCCCATGGGAAAAATCACAACCAAATTTCTGTAAACTTACAAATTCCTTTCGATATAATTATAAAGGTAAATGATAATTTTTTTTTTCAAATGCAGAGGCAGTTGTTTGCAGACATTCACACTCTATCTGCAAGAATCTTTGGCTGCTTTCAATAGGGACACTATATAAGTGAACCAACACCATCTCCTTAGTGCCACCTCAATTTCGCCGGAGCACCCCTAGGGACAACATTTAGAGGGCTCATATCTTCTATATTTCTGACCACATGGAAAGACTTTCAGGTCTGAATATTTAACAAGCCCATATCCGTCATAGACATGAAAGTATTTGATGGAGCTCACTGGGATTCAAACTGAGCACCCTCTGTCCAAAGTCCAATGTGCTACCACTAGGCTATCTTGGGCACTCTATAAAAAAATTTCTTTTGGTTTTAACCTATTTTTTATGATGAACATAACCCTATAAAAAAGGATAAAACCAAACCAAATTTTTAAAAATTAAAACAACAGACAAACAAAAACTTAAATGAAGGACAGTATCACCTTTATCTTTATTACTGGGAAAAAAACAAACATGTTGCTCATTACAGTGAGCAGACAAATTTTTACTTCTGAATGAATTTTAAAACTTTTTAAGGCAAACCATTCTGTGACTTCACCCTTTATCAGAACAACTAAATATTTAATATTATCTCAAAATTTAGACTATCCAAACATTTTTAGTTGAAATTAGGAGACTGCTTTGAAATTTGGGAAAGCTGTCAGTTATGCATTTCATTGCATAAAAAATAAAATCAAACCTATTTACGATTTTTTATGTTCATAACAAGATATGACAAGACATAAGATATTACTTAAAATAATTACTTAAATCGATAAATAACAAAAAGGTTCTTTGTTAATATAATAACTTTGAACAAAATTTCATATGATAACAATGCAGTTTGATCAACTGCTTAAGCCACTGTATTGAACAATAACCACCCTCATATGATTCTCAAGATTTGCTTCAAATCAGATATACGAATAAATTTAAGTGTTTGCAGAAATTACACATTTAGTGGCTGAAATCAAACATTTAATGTCTATACTGGGTTGGTTGGTTGAGGTTTAATGGTGCAAGGTCCAAAAGAATATGTTACGATTTCAAACGCCGTCTGTAACTGTTTGTCCCTTTAAGCGGAGATTTTGGTTTTACTCTCTTCACTGGAGGGAAATACTGTATGTGTATGTCACATATCAAAACAAAACTAACTTGTTTTTGTCGCATTAGGCGAGCCAAATTGCACGGCACTTAGCATCATGTAATGGCTTGACATAGTCGAGTGGAAATCTGGACAACATGAAGGCAAAGCCGTTAATGACCATTGTAACAAGAATATTGTAATTGTGTTGTGATATTTGTGAATAAATGTCCTGTTTTGTAAAGGATACGGAGTCTGCTATCTTTAATTTATGGTACAGAGGATGTACAGTGCCAAGCACAACACGAGAGCCAATAAAGACTATATGCATCAGTGCCAGGCTCGAACCAAGAGTAGAAATTACAGATTTAATTTTGATAATAAAAAGACGTGCTAAAGTGAAAAAATTTATATAAAAGATTGATAAAAATAAGTAAACATGAGAAAAATATGATATATAAAAAGTAATGATATACAATAGTCATAAAGACAATATATAAAGGTAATAAAAAATGATATATAAAATTGATAAAAAGACTCAATGATATTAACGATATATAAATAGGTACAAAGCACTAAAAATTTAACAGTAAAATTAATGACAAAAGCAAAGGGTGTGTATAAAGCCAGTAGAAAATAAAAAAGGAAACAGAGAAGGCATGGGGTGCGGATGAACTTTAAGGAGATTCAGGTGACATTTCTACACCAACATTTGAAAAATCTTATCATGATTGGGCAACTTTTAAAAAGAAACAAGAACCCTAATATATTTAAAAGCAAACTGTCCAAAATTTTTCTTTCTTGATTTCAACTAAAGAAGGATGCACAAAATGGAGTATTGAATAGTACAAGCAATTAGTACATGTTTAAATGGAAAAACAAAATGCAATAAATTTTTTCTAAACACATACTGGTGTTGATCACTAAAGCACTTTCATTGTTAAAGTTCAGCATCAAAAACATAAATTTTAAGAAACGTCAAACGAGAAAAAAAAAATTTGAAAGGTCCTTAGAAAACAATATTTGAGTATAATAAAGTCTTAAGGGGACTTTCAAAGGGAACCAATTTCTTACACAAGAAATCTAGTTACATTTATTCTTTAAGGTGAGATGCTTTATAATAGGTGATTTTCATTTTCAGAGGGCATTCTTAACAAATAAAAAGATTGATCAACTGTGACTTCTTTCTTCATTGAATAGGTAGGCATTATTTTTTCTTAAATTTGTCGGAATTTGAAATTTGGGATCTTCAGTTGCACTTAACAAGAATGAAACAAAAAGCTATTTGAATTTCAAGCTTAAATCAACAAATAATATATTTTACATACAGTTTTTCGAGATGACAATTGTTAAATATGTGCACAATTTTTTTTTTTTTTTTTTTTTTAAGAGATATATAAAAATATTATTAAATGGCACTGTGCAGAGTATTTTGAGCAAAATATACGTTCACTCCTTCATTAGAATTCAGATGTAAATCAAATATTACATTCTATTTAATACTAGAGTATTATGACTACAACATGTCACAAAAAAAGAAGAATGTTAACTTAAATGTGTAATCTATACTAAATAAACGCAAAAACTATAACATTCACATTGCAAAGATGATAAAAAGACAAAGGAGTAAAATATTACAGCAACACGAATATGTGACTTAGCAGCTCTGAGCTCCCTTCGCAAACCCTCTGCTAGTGCACGAACCATAAATTTGGTGCCTGAATAAAAACTAGAATTAATTGATGGCACTCGGTGTCCAGCCATGCTAGAAGGGAAAAAAAAACCCATTAAAATACATGAAAATACACTTATAATCCAATTTTAGAGACTGAAGAGAAATAAAATTTATCACAATATTTTATACAAATTTAAATTAATGATATATGAATCACACCTTTAGGATAGTACTTCAAAATAATTAAATATACAGTATTTAGTAACTTACTTACATAGTGAAATATACAGAGGTTCAGACTTAAGTAGCTATTTTTTCCTTTTAACTTTCTCAAAAATTTGGCATAAAATTTTATAATACACAGAATTGTAAATTTATGTCAAATCCCTTTTAAGTTACTTAAATAGAGTCCTAGATATAAATAGAAAATGTATTTTCTATGATAGATAACTGTCAATATAATACCATATATGCAATTTTTAAAGATGTAAATTATAACAAAGTTATTAATATAAAGGAAACAAAAGTGGAAAAAGGATTTTAAACAATAATACATTGCATTAGACACTGATTCTCGTTATATATAAAACAACACTGCTGTGGCAGACACTGCTGCACAATAGTTTGTTAAATCCAATCATAAACTAGATGCAAAATAAATAAATGTTTAATATACTCTTCTGAGATGTTTGTGTTGTCTAAAATG
This sequence comes from Dolomedes plantarius, assembly GCA_907164885.2. NCBI lineage: Eukaryota > Metazoa > Arthropoda > Arachnida > Araneae > Dolomedidae > Dolomedes > Dolomedes plantarius. Next base: position 74,803,036 of record OU015492.1, read on the forward strand.
CCTTAACTCAATGTTGCTAAGCCCCTTGGTCAAGAAAATGCTAGACCATGTTCATAAGATTCTGTCATATGACCAAATGAGAGTCAGCAGGATCCTGATCCTCAGCAAGCATGCTGACAGGGATTCCCACAATATGGGCTGGGTTCACAGGAGCAGCAGAACAGTGACAAAGAGGAAAGACAAAGGGCATACCAGTGATCAGCAGGAGGCTCTTTCCAAAAACTGCATAATCTACCCTTAACAATGGATTGAACTTCCACTGAAGGTAGAACATCAGCCATGGGCAAATCCCCTGAACAGCCCTTATTTACTACTATGCTATATTGGCCTGATTGTTGTTGAACAAACCCCTATGTAATGGGATCCACTGAAAAGCAACTGATTTAGAGTCCGCCACACAAGAAAGGAGAAGGAGTACAGTAAAACCTCGTTTATCTGGACTAACTGGGACCATAAGCAATCCGGACAATCGAAAATCTGGGTGATAAGCAAAACAAAATCCTTAACTAAGCAGACTTACCATTAATTATGATAAAAAACTATGTTTTGTAACAGAGTTATATAGTATTGTTAATGAGACATTAAAAAATATAAAAGTGACTTTTCACATCATTTCTTAACAAAGAATTGGCAAGTCTAGTAAAGCTTTCTTAAACTCAACAAAAAGCATTTTATTACCATATTTATTGTATGATATATGCAGGAACTGTACATTGAATCAAACTAAAGAGGGAATATTTGGCATACTTACGTTCTTGCTAACATAGTTAAAAATTATTATCTTATGTGAACATTAAATAAAAACAATGTACACAAATCTGATCTGGATTATCCGGAGATTACGGATCAACAGGGGCTGGATAAACGAGGTTTTACTGTACTAGTTTTATCAGTGATAACCCACCAGTTTATTAGATGTTGAATGATCTTAACTTATAATTCTATAAACACCTATCCTGCTATCAGAGAATAATCAGGAAATTTGATGTTCTAAAGCAGGGATTCCTTGGGGACCCATTGGGGGTCGATGGAAGTTTAAAATGGGTCTGTAGTATTCCAGGGGTCTAATGGGGGTCAATGATAAATTTTTCTGTTTTAAAATTTAATTTAATTTAATTTTTTAAGAATGTAATTATTAGATAATAATATCTGTTTTAATATGTATAAATACAGATTTGCATAGGACGGAGTGATCCACCGATCTAAAGACGAATGTCATGACGCTTTTAAATATACGTGTCGAATGAAATTACATTTTAATTACATATAAGTCAATAAAATTGTTTAGTAAAATATATATTTATATTTGTTATGTTAGTTATTGTGACTATATGATGATAAGCAATTTCAGGCCAAACATTAAAAAAATTGTATCCATGCATCAAGCACAACCACCACATTAATTGAAATCGAACTTTTGTGCAATTACAATCTGTGTTTCTGAAAGCTTGTTTATATTTGTGAAATTAAAAATTAAAATAGCACAAAAATAATAAAATATAAACCTAATAGAACACTTTTCAAATTTTTTGTTCATAGTGTTATCTTTAAGAGTTTTATGTGCAATTATTAGTATTATAATTGTGTTGTATGTTGTATATTATAGAGAAAAATGTGAGGGGGTCGATGAAGAAAATCATTCTTGTAAAAGGGGTCGATGTAAGAAAAAGGTTGGGAACCCCTGTTCTAAAGTATTAGTTTTTTTTTTTCCACTAAGCTTTGAAAATTAAAAATAGCTGCCAATTTTGCTTTTTGGTGCACTGGAAATATTAATGAAATTCCTTTAATGGATTTGAGGACTTTAATTTGTACTCAGAAAGAAAGAAAAATAATTAAAAATATCAAAAAACTGATATTTATTATATTATGAAATTTTCCAAAATTTTAATGAATATATTTATTTAAAAATGTTTACATAAAAAATAAATGAAAACATTATCAGTCACATGTGATTTTTTTAAGAGACTTATGAAAAGAACTCAATAATTTTAATCAAATATCAATGAGTAAGAATTATATTAAAAAAATAAAGAGGACAAGTTTGAAATCTGTGTATCAGCAACATGCCAAATTTTAAGGAATTACTGTTTCTTAAAAATAATAGAAAATATGACTGAAAAATGAGAAAAATTTGGGTAAGTGCATTATACAACCAAATTTTCCTGAAATTTTCAGTTCTTCTCTGTGAGAATACAAGATATTTCTATATAATTTAGTATCAAACACTCCAGTAAATCTTTTGTAAGAAATCTAATATTCAACCTGGTTAAAAAGGGTAGGAATGCCCATATTCTTGGGATTGTCAGTATTCAATTTTACAAGAATTCTAATCAAATTTTCATGAATTCTTTAAAAACTTTTTTTTTAATTTTATCTAAACACAATATTATTTTGCAAATAAAATATTAAAGAGAGAGGAATTATTAACCAAAAAAAATATTGAATAAATATATAAAAAATGTTTCATGTAAAAATCAATATTTTTTTTTTTTAATTTCCAATGACACATTAAAAGACAATTGAATATCAAAATGACAACAATAAATCTATAAATGAAAGCGAGCAATCCAGTAGCGTTCCCAGATTGATGTCCGAGGAAGAGCAGGACATCTGGACAGGTGAGGCAAGTCCATTTCCTCTTGAAGATCACACAAGTTACAAAGAGGGTCAGGAACGACGTTGATGCGACATAGATGTTTACGCAGGCAGTCGTGGCCAGATATCAGACGAAACATGGCGACAGATTTCATCCTAGGCCACTGAGGGACATTAAGAATCTGATTTAGCCATGGTTTATTAAAGTTGTGATTTTTGAGTTCTTCGCGAAAAGAATCCCTGAAGATGTTTTTTATTAGACATTTGATACTATTAAAAGGAAGTCTGGGATTAGTTCTCTGAAGGACAGAGGCCCCCTTCTTTGCCAAGAAGTCAGCCGCCTCATTTCCCTGGATTCCACAGTGGGCCGGAATCCACTGGAGAACTACTGTCTTATTATTACTGGCAAGCCAGTTGAGGAGATTTAAGCAATTATCGATGGTTAAAGTTCGGGAGTGGCTGAGTGCGTCAATTGCTTGAAGTGCGGCCTTTGAATCCGATAGTAATACAACTTTTGAAAAGGAGTCCAGACGAGGCCGGAGTTGTGACAGGGCCTGGCAGATGGCTGCGATCTCACCATTGAAAGCTGATCTATGGATACCGACGGGAGTATAAAGGCAAAAAAGTTCACAGTAAACACCAGCACCGGCGTTAACACAACTGCTCACTCTGGAACCGTCAGTATATATTCTTAACCATTCCTCCTCAGGGTAAAGGGAGATGTCTTGAGAGCGAGAGTTCTTAGCACTATGTCACTAGTCTCCGCTTTAGAGACATCCTTGATCAGTTCTAGGCGGATAGAAAATTTCTTATCAACAATAGGGCTGATGGGGGGGGGGAGAAATGTTCAACCTCGTAATTCAAATCTAGCTTAGATCTAATATCAGCAACTCCCTGGCAAAAACCATTTTGTGTTTTCAAGTTTCTCCCACAGTTTAGAGAGTCCTGGTTCCACAGGGACAAACACCCAGGGATTCTAAGTATTCTCTCCCAAAGGAGAAGGGCTCTTTCTTGAATAATTATCTTGAAAGGCCTGTTATCAGTGCTGAGCAGCATACAATCAATGGGTGTTGTCTTCACTGCCCCCGTAATCAACCGCAGAGCCGTAAAAATCAATATGAATGACTTAAAATGAATGAACCTTATTTGTAGTGCATATTACTACATAGGTTATAACACAGATCAACTTGTACATGCCTATTTCAGGTTACCGACAGTTTATATACGTAAAATATCTTGTAACATATCTCTTCAATGTTATAACACACATTTTAACCCATTCTTTGTTTGTTTCTACAGCAACAAAGTTTGATACCCTTCACAAAGATTTCTCAAGTTTCTACTGAAAACAGTCAATTTTTATTTTAGCACACCTATTATGATGGTCCACTATGTTTACTTTTTAAATATTTTTTTCTCCACATGGAAATCAATCAAAATTTCAATTTCAAAACAAACAAAAAATATATATATACCTAAAAGGAATGAAAAAAAAGTGTAAAAAATTAAATACACAGAATTGGTGAATTGATCTCAGAGACATACACACCTGATTCTTCATAACCAGATGAAGTACTATTAATTAGTTTGAAGCAAGTTGCTGCCCTTTTATTTTTTTTTAAAGGATATTTCAAAGGCCTCTTTTCAGACAAGGCGGTTAGTTGATTCAACTAGTTGAACAGGCGGCTGTTAAGGAGTGTAGCCACATAACAAGTGGTGGGGAATCGCGCAAACCTCTTCACACGCAGTCAACTCATCCGTTCAGGCAGTTTGCCAGCATGCACAAGTTTCGCTAACGTAACCTTGAAAGCCGCCCGTTCAACTAGTTGAATCAACTAACTGCCTCATCTGGAAGAGGCCAAAAGGCATATCTTCTTAAGCGTTTTCCACAAGTTTCATGTATGTTACATAGAAATTGCTCCAAAAATTAAAGTATGGTTGCTTGTGTTACAAAATTCATGCTGATTGTTTTCAAAATTTAAGGACTATATTACTTAGAACATTAAAAATAAATAAAGTTGTAATTTTAAAAAATTTTAAACAGAGAGGCAATATGAATTTTTCAAATATTGCATGACCTAAAACTAGTATTTCAAAAATATTATTTAATAAAATAAATTAATACATAATTCATTTAAATTAAATGTCCTGCGAGTAATATATTTAGCATAGGAGAAAAGGCATTTATACCTGGAAATATGAATTATCTGCCCATTGTTAATATTCTTTTCTTTCATCAATTTTAAAGATTCCCTTGTACAGATACAAAGAGCCATAACATTAACCTAAAAAAATTAAAGCATACATAAAATAACGATTCATTTATATTCAACACACACAAGATATTTCTACAGTACATCCTCCCAAATCTGGAATCGTTCAGAACACAGCAATTCCAGATTTGGGAATTTTCTGGATTTGAGAGGTTTTTAAATAACACTACAAAATTTTAGGAAAAAAATAAACATACTTAAAAAAACATGTAAAATGGTCTAATTATTAAATAAACCTGAATACAGACCATAGAATTACATTATAATTTAAACATTTCAGTCAATAATGTCTGTTGCTTTAGTTTCGGCTTATTAGAAATTATTTTTTCTCGAATCCTATATACTGCTATAATTTCATGTTCCGAGATAAAATTCTGCTGTTCTAAGCTTAATAATGTTTTATTGGATGATTTTATCAGGTCTTCCATTGACATTCTTTTATTTTCCGGGCATTCTGAATCACTTTCACAATTGCTGTCATCATAACCTTTGTTATTTACCACACTATCAATAATTTCAAAATCTCCCGGAGAACCGACGATCGGCACATTTTCGTTGATGTCTAAAACTTCCTGTATGTCAAATTTATCCAATTTAATGTTACCTTTATTTGCACATTCTACTTATTCTGTTATTTCAGCTTCTTTCCCAGACACTTTAAAGCCTTAAAAATCACTGCTGTCACTTCCTTTTCATGAATATAAAGGGGGGTTTTAAATGACCATTTTGGTAGCAACATCTATCGGTAAAATGGAAAAGTAAAATTGCCCATTTATTAAAACATTCTGGATTCGAGAGGTTATAATGTATCTTGTGTGTGTAGTGTATGTGTAGAATATAAATATCTTATTATTATTACAAGATATTTATATTCTACACACTCATACATAACAAACGATTTCATGTTTTATTACAACTTTGATTATCTTTTATAAATCAGTTATAACATCCAAAAATTACTTGAAACTTATAATTAGAGACTTAATCATTAGGTAAAATAAGTTGCACAACATAAACTAGACAAAAAAATTTATAGAGGTTCAAATATAATTCAGATAATTCTCTGTGAAGTACAGAAGAGTTTAAGTTCATAAATATGTCAAAAGAAATTAAATAAAATAATTTTACACATTTTTTACATTAAAAATGATTTTTTAAATGTAAGACCATAAAATCATTTAATAAAATAACTTGTCAGAAGGCCAGTCCAGTTTTTGAACACCCATTTTGTCAAACCATGCCTGTGCAAGTCTCATTGTATGAATGGAGCAGTTATCCTGCTGGAAGAGAAATGGGCCTTCTCCGAAATACTGCCATAGAGTTGGGAGAGCAGCATTGTCCAGAATGTTCACATACATCTCAGAGTTCATGTTTCCAACCACAGGAACTAAGGAACCCATGCCAAACCATGAAAAACACACCCACACCATGATGCTGCCACCACCAAACTTAACAGTCAGCACAATGCAGTATGTAAGAAGTGATCGCCGGGCATCCGCCAAACCCTGACGCGTCTATCGGACTGCCAGATTGTAAAGCGAGATTCATCACTCCAAAGAACATTTTTCCCCATGTCTACAGTCCAATGACGGTGAACTTTGCACCACTGCAATCAATGCTTCACATTCTGGGGAGTGATGTTCGGCTTGTGAGCGGCTCAACGACCATGGAATCCCAGGTTTCTTAACTCTCGACAAACAGTCCTGCTGTTAGCACTAACACCTGATGAACTTAGGAACTCCTGAGTGATTTCAATCAACGAGGACTTGCGATTTTGTTTGACTACCCTTTTCAGAGTTCGACGGCTGCATTCACTAATTTTTTTCAGCCTGCCACTTCGTTTTTCTGCAGTTTCACTGCCACGAAGTTTCCCCTTCACAATTACATCACTCACAGTGGATTTTGATTCTGTCGAATGTCCGTTAGTTCACCAACTGATTTCCCACAAAGGTGGCATCCAACCATAATGCCACGATCAAAGTCACTAAGCTCCTTTGACTTACTCATTGTCTCAAAAGTGCATAAATATGATCTGATAAACACTAACAACACTTTTATAGCTTTCGGTTAAGCATCAAATTACATCACCAGATCCACTTCTTTAAGGGGTGTCCAAATACTTTTGGCCAGATAGTGTATGATGAACACTGAATACATTGTCTATATCTATAATCTGAAGAATCTTACTGAATATTACAAAAACTACTAATTTCAAACACTGGATATATATATATATATATATATATATATATATATATATAAAGTTCAGAGTATCTTTTAAATGCAATTAATACTTTCATTACTTTTGAACTGACACTAAATTTTGATATGAGTTCAAATGCTATTCAAAAACATTTTATTTTTCAGTCAAATTCTTTGAAAGACACTTAAAATTGAACAATGAACCTGGTAAAAATCCAATAATATGCATAACATTGTAAGCAAGAACTAATAAAAAGGCAACTAAAAAAAATTACCAGAGTAAAAATATACACATAATGAATTTAGGAAAAAATGAAATAAAATGAAGTTGTGAAAGTAATAAACTTTAAAAATTAGAATGTTTCTTATAATAAATGAATTTTTTCTGAAAATAAAATATAAACTAATACCAGAAATTTTTAAAAATCATAAAAGATGGGAGGCATAAAATAATAATTCATAACAAGGCTTGGTGTTCATATACTTATATATAAATATATACAGTTATAATATACAAGATCCAAGAAGGGAAAAATCATGTATGTTTCTTAGAAATTTAATACTAACATCAATAATATTACGCCAATCTTCAGTATGACCACTCATAAGTGATGTGGTAGAGTTGAATCCAGCATTATTAATGCAGATATCAATACGTCCAAAATCATCTTTAATTTTTTCGAAGACTGAAAGAATTTCCTCTTCATTTGAAAGATCACATCTGAAACAAAAAATTCTGGAATTAACCATTTCATGGAAAAATTCTTTATTATTATAAAAAGCTAATTGGTAACAAAATAGAATCATATACTATTTTTAAAAAAAGACTACTGCAAAGAGCACCTAGGTGATATTCTATCTGATCTTGACAATTAATATCCTTATTAACTAAGCATATCTATCAATGAACATGTGAAATTTGATTTTAATATTTCAATTGTACTTGACAAGACTGCATACCTAAGGCAAGATTCTAAATGTTAACCAACTAGCTTTCTATATGGGACCAGACGCTTGCAATGGCGATATTGTGCCTATCCTTGTAGTGTGTGACTCCTTCCCCAAGTGGGTGACCCACCCATACAGCATTATAAAAGCAAGCATATCATTTAAGTCAGCTCATGGATTTTTTTTCCTCCAGTATTTCTAACCATTTGAACATTTACATATTTGGATTAATCGAACATGTTTGTAATTGCTAACAATTATTGCTGTATATATATTAATAATTGCTGGTAATATTTTTAATTTTAATTTGTTGACATGTAACTGTTACTCGAAATTTAACTCGGTCCTTTTAATCTCATAGATTAAATTACATTGAAATAGATTGTTAAATTGAAAATTTTTTTTGTTATTTGTAGAGATTAAGTTAGACTGAATTAATGTTACCCATTAACAGTATAGCATCTAAGTCAGGTTTCTTTTTATAGACTATCCAAGTCATATTGCAATATTGGCAGTAAGTACACTTTTGGCTTGAACTGTGTTCACAATAGACTTTTTCTATGTAAGATTTTTAAAAATTAGCTTTTTCCACCCATTTCTTAGCTTTTTATTTTTGAGAACAGCGAAGTAGTTTAATAGTTAAATGCATTTTATATTTTAAAAAAAGAATCATCTTCGGATAATTTGTCTTCGGACTAACACTTTCGGAACTTTGTCGGAAAGTGTGCTTATTTCTTAACAAAGTAAAAATAAATAATTAAACTATCTTATATGTTCATAGAGGGGAAATTATGAAGGGGTGATTTTTAGAACCAGTTTAAAGCACTTGCCATGCAGAGGGCTGAGATACACAAACCGAACACCAACCCTGGCCCCCAAAAAGTTGCTTGGCAAACTTCTGGTCCCATATAGAAGATGGTCCCTTCAAATTTATAGGTCTAGATTCCTGTTGAAACCACAGAAGAGAACAGTATTGATGGGAAAATAGCATCTGTTTTTATTCAGTGAACAAACAAAGTATAGGCTATACATTTTGGGTTATGTTTCTTTAATATATGATTTATAAGTGACAAAAGCATCATAAACAAGTTTCAAAGCAGCTAAAATTGCTTACAGAGCAAAATTGTAAACGTTTATACAAAAATATAACAAATCAGCAACACCGGCATATCAAAATTAATACAAGTTATTTAAACTCAAATATCTATATATCATTTTCCACAATATACTTTTAGTAAAATCCCAGTGGGTTTTTGGCTGTAGGTCTATATAGAAAAGCCAATACATTCTCATTATACCGACCTATTGCCAACATTACACAAAAAGTTATGAACTATAATACAAAAGAGTTGCTAACATATTATAAAGTGACCAATTAAAGAAACTGAAGAAAATACTCACTTATCCCACAGTCAGATATGTTTGCAATTGAGGGCTTAGCCTATGCATTGCAGTGGCCCTTACCTTTCCTGTACTCATTTTTGCACCAAATTTCCACTTTTTCAAACTACATTTTAATATTAAAAAAAGAAAAAAAAAGAAAAACCTGAAGAATAGAAGAAGAAAAAGAAAATACTGACTTTTCACATCACATATTTTTTTGCTAACAACATTTCTACTTTCAGGGTTATAAATATCATTATTTTTTTCATGCATGAATCATTTATATGAAGAAGTATACGAAATTAGCAGGCAAAACAACTCTAATTAAGTGTATATAAGAAGTGGGCAGAGTTACATTAATCTTTTAATTTCAAATGTGTACATTTCTGTCCACTTCTTACATATGCTGAAAAAGAGTTGTTTTGTTAGTAATGCTGTGGTACGGTGGGTGCATTGGCAATTTGTAAAAAGATCTAGAGATCATTCAAAAATAATAAATTATGCAACTGAAACTAGTTTTTTTGTCATAGGTTTGAAGAAGCTTTTTTTTATTCAATGCGGAGGCACTTGTCGCGAAGACATTCGCCTATCGGTTTGAAGAAGTGAATAGTAATAAACTAACTTGTTTAGACTAACTGTTAGTGAATGTGAGTAGAGTGGCCATTACAAATTGTGTGTGAATATATTGAATTTCTAATTCTGTTGTCACTATTTCTGAGTTGCCTTTTGTACCAGATGAAGATTTATTAGTGTTCCTGGAAGAGCCAAGGCCTGGAAAGTGTAGTGAACTAATTTTTTCTGTTTCTTTTTGGTCTTAAAATATTCAGTAGGGCCTGGGCAAAGGAAAAAAAATTTTTTTTTTGGGGGGGGGGAACTTTTAACATACATTTGTTACTCTAAAACAAATAATACAAATATACTCATTTTGTTAATATATGGACATTGATGACACTACTAACTTGAACAACAAATATCTCCACAACGAAAGAATGTAAGAAAAAAATAAATTTGTTTGGTATGAAATATCTATTCTTTCCCTTGCCCTACTTATTTTGCTATAAGCAACTATGATTTATTGGGACCTGATGAAAAACATGTTCTCACTTGCCCCAGCACTTGGGGCATATGAGAATGCAAGAAACAAAAATTTTAAATATTTATAGAAAAAAAGTTGTGATTTTTTTTTAATAATAAAACTATAAATATAGAACATAACCAAAAGTATGTATGCAAATACAACTTGTTAAAAACTTTAGATTCAAAGGGGAACTATATGATTTTGAATTCTCACTTACCCCATTTCACTCTACATATATTTTTAAAATTTTAACAGAATACAATAGGTTTGAGTACACACACACACGTATATATATACATACATATATATGCATATGTGTGTGTGTATTCAGAGCGTACGTGTATTTTTGTTAAGGTTATTACATAAGACTTCTTAAAAAGTTTAATTTATCATACATTATTGGAATTTTTTTAAGCAATTTTTTCTCACTTTAACCCAAAGAGATGACCTGGAGCATTTTCCACTGCTTCTTCACGAGCCATGGCACGAATTTTTCCAACATTTCGAGCTATTCCAACAACTGTGATTCCATATTTTACAAGTACACGACATATTTCAGCTCCGATTCCTGATGAAGCTCCAGTAACTAAAGCAACACAGCCTTTCCACCGATCCATCCTAAAAGTAAAAGAGGTCATCACTCATACAAAAAGTTTAAAACTAATTATGAATTTTCAACATTTTTCACATTATTTCAAAAATTTGCAAAAAGATTCATTAAATTTGAGCATATTAATAAACATACGAGGACTCTGAAACCGTTGACATTTTGTAACTAACGCGAAATTAGTTCATAAAGTTTCGGTTCTGCCTTTCAGCAAAACAAATGATTGCACATGTAAACAAACAATTCAAATTTGAAATATGAACACAATTGTACTAGGATAACCGGAATGATTTGGCTAGGTCTTTGTAGGTTACGAGAATCGAATCATATAATGTGATGTCACAGGAAAAATTGGTGGGCACGATTAGTGAAATAACTACACCTTTAAAAGGTAAAAGTAGATGTTGCTTTTAGGAGGATTGGGAGGGGGGGGGGGGGATAATTTTCCCTCTGGAATCACTAATTTTATTATTAGATTTTTAGACTTGTATAGGAGTTTTTGCCCCTAAATTCCCCTTCCTCACAAATACACACAACATACATTATTGCGCATATGGGCAAAATATTAATATAATAGTATCATTCGGTTATTATTTTTGATGCCTTGGATATAGTTCTTGACTTGAAAATGCTACACTTATCGTTACTAAAGAGAAAAATACAACAGTGTGATAAGAGTTAAATGTTGTTGAAATATTAGAGCTTTTCGAGGCAAGACTTCGAATACAATTGCTCTGATTAGTTTATTGAAAACTATAAACTATTCACAGATATTGTGACTGAAGTTAAGAATCGCGGTGTTGAATTAATATGTAAGAAACTTTTTTCAATAACTATCATTACTTTTCAATAATTATCATTAAGATACTACCTTACTCCTTCTTAAAATGGGTTTTAAAGAAACCGATTTGGCATATTTCATTTTATTTTCCGTGTGAAATATTTAGTGTGTTTGAAGCGATACAAAAAGTTTAAGGGCCTGTTCACATAGGAGCGATTTTAATGCACGCCACCCAAGCTGGAATTGCGCGTACAATAGAAATTTCATCTGTAAGTATGGAAGGGAAATTAATGAATACTGTAATGATAATAGTATAAATATAGCTTTCCCACCCTACCCTACCCGTTTCGGCCACTCTGGTTCTCAGTCAGTCATTGATTTGTCTCTTTTAAATAATATTAATTTTCCTTATGACATTACCACAATAGACGCTCTTTCCTCTGACCATATTCCAATCATTTTAAATTTACATACTAATACTCCCTTCCCTTCTATACTAACCCCCCACTTCATAAATTGTATTGACTATACTAATAATGTTTTTAACTCACCCCCTCCTTTCAATAGTATTGTAACGTATTCCTGCTATTTGTGTCAAAAGCAAACACTTAGGTAGCGTCACAGGTTACGTGTAAGGTAGACAGCTTACTAAAATAGAGACTTTCAAGATAATGAGAATTTCAGATTTATTTAATATACGCGGTTAGGCCGCGATCTCGAATGATAGATATACAAAGCAGTCCGTAGACGTTGGAGTAGAAAACGTGGATTGTCTCTCAAGGATGGAGCACACTGTCGCTAAAACGAGGCGACGAACCGCTGGTCAGGTCACAGAAAAAAGGGCCCGCATTCGTCCACTGGAAGCTAGCAGCTTCTCTGAAATAACACAATTGGGGAGATCAAGTTCCGATCGGTTTCCCCGACCTTTCTCGGTGAAAAAGGGTCTTCTCACGTAGAGGGAAGAGCCTCACAAAAAACAAGTCACTTAAAAGTGCGTGGAGCTAGGAGATCAGGTATCACTCCTAAACTCTCTAAGAAAAAACTCTTCGCACAAAACTGGTCTTCAAGCCCTCGTCGGCTTATATAAAAACTTGATCCCTGGCGGAATTCTTTCTAGCCTCCTGTCTATAGCTCGCTCCGGATAGGCTGAGCGTCTAGCCGTGCGCAAAAAACGATGCCGATTATTACATCTTCATCGCCCGCTCACTCATTAGCGATCTCGTTTCAGGGCGTAACCTGCCATTGTCGGCCACCGTCAAAATATGGCGCACGACTGTCTCCTCTTTTCATCCCAGGAATGCGTCCCGAAGACGTGCCCATTGTGGTCTTCTTTCGCTCGGGGGGTTCTGCCATTCTTTAGCATCGGTTCACGGCTAGCGGCGATTTTAATGGTATTCCTACTCGCCTCGAGGGGGGGGGGGAATTGCCACAGTATTAACTGTAAAGAGGATATAGATAAAGCTGTTACCTCCATCACTGACAATATCAATAATGCGCTTAGCTCTGCCAAGACTCACATTCCCCCAAATAACTATAATAAACTCCCACTGTACATTAAAACTCAAATTAGAAATAGAAATTAAATTAGGAAAATTTGGCAGCATACGGGCGATCCGTCAGTGCGCGGTGATTTTCATAGACTTAATACTAAATTAAAAATTATATCAAAAATTATAAAAATAAAAAATAGACTGCGTTTATTGAGTCACTTGCTCCCTCGGACAATAGCATTTGGAATTACCTAAAACGCATTAAGAAACCGGTTACCCCGCTCCCCCCCCCCTTTTAATTTCCCTTTACGAGTGACTCGGACAAAATTGAGACCTTGGCAGATAACTACGAAAATTAGTTCTCCCCCACCATAATGTCTTTTGCCCATACACTATTGATAAAGTTGACCACATTCTCAGACAGTTTTACAACAATAGGCTGTCTTCTATCAATAACGAACCCGTTGAACCCACCACCCCTGCTGAAATTCAAAATGCTGTCATCTCGTTTCCTAATAATAAAGCACCTGGAATTGATAACATAACAAATTCTGCTATAAAAAACTTACGTATAAATTACGTTAACATTTTATGTGAGCTCACCAATAAAATTTTCGAATTTAAGTACTTTCCAATAGCATGGAAAACTGCGATAATTATACCTATTAGGAAACCTAGCGAGGATCCCTCCATTCCAAAAAATTATCGTCCCATTAGTTTACTCTCCTCTCTTAGCAAGCTGGTTGAACACATACTGTGTAAAAGAATTAACAAGTTCTTGGATGATAACAATGTCATTATTAATGCACAGTTTGGCTTTAGAGCCCAACATTCCACTGTGCATCAGCTACTCCGAGTAACGGAATACATCCATGATGGATTCCAGAATCGGATGCAGACTGGCGCAATTCTCTCCGACATAGAAAAAGCGTTCGACCGCGTATGGCATAGCGCACTAATTTATAAACTAATTAAACTTAAGATGCCATCTGCTATTATTCACCTAATTCGCTCTTATCTGCTTAACAGAACCTTTAAAGTTCGCCACACAATCAATTTCCTCACTTCGTAACATTAATGCTGGAGTTCCTCAGGGCTCCAAGTTAGGACTTGTTTTATTTAATATATTTATTAATGATATCCGACATTCTCCACACACTACACTAGCCATGTTTGCGGACGACACGGCAATCTTAGCGAAGCATCGCAATACTAAATATATGCACAAGCAACTCCAAAGGCATGTTGACATTCTTGAACGTTGGTTCGAACGGTGGAGAATTAAACTAAATCCTGCTAAAACGAAAGCCATATTTTTTAGCTATAACAGGATTCCACCTCCTGTACCAGAAGGAGATGAGTATAGAAAATAAACTTTTGCTTTACAAAACAGTACTTCAACCTATACTTCTTTATGCAGTATCTGTATGGGGGTCAGCGGCTAACAGTCATGTCCAGAAATTGCAATGCACACAAAATAAAACCTTACGTCTAATCACTAAAGCCAATAGATATAAAACTAACTACTTCCTCCACAAAGATCTAAATATTGAACCCATTCGCCTGGCTATAATTAATCTCGCCACTGAATTTTATAATAGTCTGTACTCCAGTCTTAATGAAAAAATTGCCAATCTCCCTGATTATGACAATAGAGAATTTAATAGTAGACCTAGAGCTACTCTAGTGTTTGACACTGGGATTACTCCCAACTCTTCTTTCCCATAATTTATTTTTTCTTTTCTTTTTTCTTTATGCCATTCCGTTTTCCTTAAATTAATTCTAGACCGCTTAATTTTCACCCCCCCCCCTTTTTTTTCTTAATTATATGCAGTCACATCCTCTTACGCTTTTTTGAAAAAAGAAGTGTGTCGTCTCGTTAGTGTAATATGCCTCTGCGAATCCTCATGATCAATTTGTGAGCCGTCCTCCCTGATATGTGCTGCTAAGGTCCTGGATCCTGTTTCGTCAACCAGGTTGCGGGACACATTTTGCTCTCGATCAGTAGTTAAGCTTGATCTTTCTTAACCTCTGAAATACAAATTCATCATCGTTTCTTTTTTCGGCCTGTTTTCAAGCACGGGTTGCTTGATAGTTCTTTCCCATCCTGGGTTTGATCCCAGTGTTTAATATCTTTGCTGCTCGCGGTCCTCTGTGGCTCGTCTTCGACTTTTGAGAGTTTAATCTTTATATTTTGCTTTTTATCTTATCTTATATTGGAACATTTTATTTTGACAAGTCTTGCTGATTTAATTTTGTGTTAACTTGAACTTACCAAATTCTAATGTTTTTATTTTTATTTTTGTAACTTCTTTAATTTATTTTGCAACTTAACTTTTCTTCTTTTTTTAACTTGATTAATTTCTCCTTGGACCATGAGTGAAAAGCTTCAGTGCTTCCCATATCCATACCGAAGGTAAAGGGTTTTCTTAGCCCTATTAGGAACCTCACGAAAACTTTTTGTCCATGTCCATGTCCATGTCCCCATGGGGTCTAGGGGCTTGGAGTGCAGCTGTGTCGAAGAGGGCCGGAAGCTACCCCTGTTACGTAATCGTGACAGCAGAGGTACTGAAACAGCGACTTAACATGTATTCTACTCTTAAAAACTCATATTTCAGAATAGTTTAATGCTGAGTAACTGAGTCAACAAGTGTATATAGTATATATGTGTGTATGTATGTATGTATCGTTCTACTTATGATGAAAATCAATTTCATATTCACACTATTCGTCAATCACTGACTATACGTGACGACGGTCAGCCCTTAGGTTTAGCTTACATGAGATATTGAAGCTAGCATCTACCGATATGACGTCAGCGTCTTCGTGTGTTTAAAGTCCCGATAATGACAACAAATGGTTCAGAAGAGAGCTGGGTGTCTGGTGACGTCACAGCGCAAATGACTATTTGCATATGATGTAGCAGCATTTTTAATAGTGGCGCAAAAAATAAACGAAATTGCTAATATATTCTTGCTGAGCAACGCAAACATCTTTTTTCCCTCAAGGGAGGCAGGATACAGTATTAGCTGTGTCAGAACGAATTAGCTTTCAAAATAAGGTTCCAATAGTTGCAACTGGGAAAGGCTATTAAGAGCATTCAAGCGTTTCTTAATTGTCTGCCACGAGCGGGAATGACAACACAATAATGGCTGTGTTTGCAATCTTAAAAGCTGGAATTACAAATCAGATAAAGTTGATCAAAATAACAGTCAGTCTTTGCGTCTGAAAATCGTCATTTTCTTATTTTTTTAGAGGAGATACAAAGATAAGAAAGAAATCAGATCTTGCATTTACAGAGATAGCAGGAAATTTTCCAACATGGCAAGGGACAAAAATAAGTGACGAACGGAATTCAAGAAACGATTCATGCAATAAATGGAAATTTTCAAATTTTAGATTAAAATTTACCTAAAGAGTTAATTTTAGATTTTTCTTTTATAAAGCCAATTTAGACATCCGAAAAAGGAGAAAAAAGTATTATGCTCATACAACAAATTTCGTACTATACCACCTTCCCTAAAACCATTTGTATTTTCTTTTTATCTTTAATAAATGTAAATGATATAATTCATTTAAGAAGAGTTTAAACCCCTGTTGATTTTAAATTCTATAAGATAAGAGGAAATTTTTTAACTAATTCAGATATGATAAGAGAGCTAACTTATAAGATAAATGCAACAAAAACCAATGAGTTGTGAAAATATTTTATTAAAATTAAATACAGCGAATAATAAATGTATAGTAGTCTACAGGAGTCTCAAATTATATTAGACTTCTAAATTATATGGGTAATCTAGTCTGCTTACTCTTTACCAAGAACCTGGATGCGTGATGCAATCTTATTCTGCATGAGTTGCTATACTATCAGTAAGCCTTCGTAAAAGAATCATATATAATATTTGGAAGACTTTAAAGAAACTTATTCGATATAATTAAAAAACAAAGCCGGATTTCAAACAATCAAGCGAAACAAAATACAGTAAAATAATATAAAGGAATTAAAAACTATAATGGAAGCTTTAATGTGACGTAAGAAATCTTATGGTAATAAAATCTGGTTCATCGTTTGTTCCTCCAAGCATGATACGGGAGTCTTATTTGTTTGTCCATTAAGTCAGTCATTCCTTTATTCGTTTTGACAAACCACATATTTGAAAATTTTGTTTCTCCGAGACATGTAGAGTAAAGTAACACTTTTATTTTTAAAACCAAGTACTAAAACAAGTCGATCGCGATCGGCTAGTCGCAGACTCCTGCATTAAAAGATTAATCAGTATCGTTAATAACATTAGCTTATCAAATTAAAAGAAAAAAACATTGACTGGAAAATCATTTTATACCAGTAGATTTTAATAACCAACTATCAACGATAAAACATTTAACAATAATGTTTTATACAACCTTATAAAGATAAATTAAAATGTACTAAAATAACATTCAGTTAGAAAAACTGTAATTAAAAAAAAGAAACTTTCAGTAGTTACACATTGATAATGATACATGTTATCCTTTTTTTAAAAATAATAATAATAATTTTTAAAAAAAACTGAACGTGTATATACCCGTAGAATAATGTTAACTCTTGAAACAGGTATTCAATTCAGTAGCATGATTGTCTGTTTCTTGGTTGTCAATCAGGGATGCTTAAAGTTCTAAATGAACTCCTCCAAAGTTGTGGCCGGCTCGAGATCAACAGTTTACTTGAAATTTTTGGAGTGGCAACGCCAGAGTTTTGGCTTCGAGGAGTTCTACAGTGAAATTGAGCAGAGAAATCGACAATGAAATTGAGCGCCGAGAGCCACAATGTGCAGATGTGTCATCGGCTCGAGATTTTCAATTGCCCCACCTTCTGATATGAGTATATAATGTTTCGTGTGTGGTTTATGTACGTCCGTCTATGTGTTGTTGAATAAATTTCTTAAAAAGGTTACCAAAGACTCATCATTCGAAGTTCTCCCGGAACTATTTCAGAATTGAAATTTGAGTGAATAGAACAATAGTGGCGTTCGAGCAAATCAAGGCACTGCGATCGGAGGTCAAGGGCCTCCCGTTCCAAAGGTCTCAAAGATAGGGGAGAATGCGAAATTCATTCATGAAGATGATGAAACGACTTGGTAATGGAATGTCAGCACATCTATCGGGAAACCAAAAGGTCCTGAACGTGCCATTTGTAGTTTAAACAAAGCGAAATAGTTAATAAATGCGAGGGAAGTTTGGCAGAGTTGTCATTGTAAGATTACTCTAACTATGTTCGGCTATCTCTTAGAAAAACTATTTAATATTCGATTTTTCTGTTCGCATTGCAATTTCTTGTTGTACAAGTTTTTTCCAACACCCTTTTCTCAATCCAAGAAAATATTTCCTCCGACCAAACTGTATAATAAAAGTATATGACTTACGAAATGCGTGAACGCGAGTTCTACGACTCTAATCGCCCCACCTTGCATTTGCATTTAGCATTGCACCACTTCATATAGGTTCACGATAAATAGTAACAAACGTAACAGAAACAGACCCGATTTTTACACCTCTGAATGAATAGTAGAGGTTTTATTTATTTATTTATTTTTCCCGAGGACACAGTCGTTTGGAACGCGAAAGCTGAAGGTCATTCGACAGAACATTAGCCTCGAATATCTGATAGGCGAATAACTGATCGGTCGTATTTTATCTGATAGAAGAGGAGCAAACGGGCAGCAGCTGGTTAAACACATGGTCAATTGCATGAAAATGTTTACCTACTCTGAAGAAAAAATAAACACGTTCATTAAAATGTTATCGTTAAGAAATTTCGAAATCATTTCGACTCTTAATTTCCTGCTGGATATTCTGAAAGGAGAACACCTTCATTACGGGAGTTATTAAAATAAATGAACTGGATAAATATAGAAGGCCAAGGTAAACTAATGAGAAATTAACTGTACCCTTTCCGCGTAGTAAAAAACTGCGATTTTTTTGTGACTGCATAAAATTTCGGAATCCTAAATGCGCTGTGATTCCCTACTACAGTAATGAACCCAGGTATCTCGCTCTCTCACTCCTTCGTGCTCAGTAATCAAGTAATAACAGGATCGCACATGTTTGTGACAGATGTTCTGAAGCTGAAAAAATATGATAGAAGAAAGAAACTCTTCTCCGAACAGCTGAGCTGTAAACTGCCAATTACCTCGCAACCAGGGTACGCTAATGGGCGATTAAACATTGGTCTCTATCCTCATGGGCGCTTGGAGGGTGGGGGGGGGGGTAAACAAAAAGAATAATTTGGAACAAGAATGCGAAACAGAGGAAGTGATGGAGATTGAATCTCGACTCAAAACATAAAAATAATATATCTTCTTTGCGTGGTAAAAAATAAATTTCGAGAAGATTTCAAACGCAATTTTAATTAGATCACTCATGAAGCAAGTTGCCCCTCTTAGTCAATCGCTATTCATAGGTGGAAGTTTTCATACAAAAATTTCCTTATACTCCAAAATGGCATAAAAATTCAAAAGTGTTAGTAAGAAAATTCAAAGCAACAATATGGATTTTTAAAAATTATTCGAACATTTTAAAGGAAGAAATTAAATGCTCCAGTTTTACAAAACTTATACAGACAATCAGATTTAAATATATCTACTAAGAACATAAAAACATTTTATAGATTCAAAATTTAATACAAAAACTCAAAATTTGTTTATGATTTTTTTACTGAAAAAAAAGGTCAGTCACACTTTTAATTTTCCAGAATGTTAAATTTAATTATTTAAGTTTAATATTTCAATAGAGCAATGTACTGAAAGCAATAACAGTGTACCCGTACTAAGGTAAAAAATACGCCACCATGTTTTCGTGATCGAAACTGAGGTCTCGGATCAAATATAATTATTTTGTCTGTGGAGCAGTACAAATAATAATTTCTTACTCACCAGTTATCTTCAAGAAGGGAACATGATCATGTTTCATAATATGTCGTAGTTTGAAATGAACAAATACCATTATAAAGATAAAATAAAAAAAATAACTAAATAAGATTCCATATACACAGAGCTGTTGTGTTAAACTTGGTACAAAAATTTTCATTTTGTTCTGTTTTTTAGAAACGAGATAAAACCCGAGGATATATTATTGTATATTAGATTATTTTAATTTTATCGGATATACATACATACATACATATCTATACTTATATATAAAGAGAGAGCGATTTTGTACGTGGAGGGTAATCTCCAGAACCACTGCACCTATTTGAAAAATTCTTTCACTGTTTGAAAGGTACATTATTCCAGATGGACATAGGCTATATATTATGTATATCTGATCAGTAGAAATAAAGTTAGGGGCTTAATCCTAACAATATCCATTGTTACCTCTACTGTCTTCTACCGCTTTTTGTGCCGAAGTCTTCAACGATCCTTAGCGTGGTGCTATCGCGGTGGGCTTCCGTTCTGACGATAGTGGTTCGAACCCAGCCGTTCTCCGGCACGCCTTTTTCTTCTGAAAAATTAACTTTAATTATTTACTAACGTAATAATAACTTTAATATTATTTTAGGAATATTATTTGAAAAAAATTTTAATATTATTTAAAAAAAATATTCTTTACTTAAAATCCTTTTTTTATTCTTGTATTTTTATTTCTTCTCTTAACCTCTCTCTTTTAAAAAAATAACTTTAATTAATAACTAACGTAATATTAATTTGAATACTATTTTAGGTGCTTAAAATAATTAAAAATACATTCTTTACTTAAAATCCTTTTTTATTTTTGAATAAAACTACGGTCTCAAGCACACCTCTTTCTTCAAAAAAAATTAACTTTAATTAATAAATAACGTAATATTAATTTGAATATTATTTTAGGTGCTTAAAATAATTTTTAAAAATTCCTTACTTAAATTCATTTTTTATTTTTGTATTTTTATTTCATCTCTTATTCTAATTTTGGGATACCAATGTGTATCTATACTTCTATAATAATATACAAAGAGAGAGAGCAGATTTTGTATGTGGAGGGTAATGTACAACTTTTGTACATTAAAATATACTTTACATCTTTTCCATTGTCAACCGCAGTCCAGTAACCATAGCAACACCCTTTAGCTTACGGGGTCCGTTTTTCGAAATCGCTCGTTACAACGGGAAAATTTTATCTACATCCTATCCCCATTTTACGTGGGGGACATTCAGCGTGGGGGGTCAGGGGAAAGAGTGGTTAATTGCTTTCTTATTGCTTTCTTACTATTGAAGAAGAATTTCAATAGGAGTTCATCGGCACTCTTTCATTTCTCAAAAGGCTGAAAATGGATGAACCGCGGGTGAACCGCCCTTCTGATGTCTCTCGCCTGAAAAGAAATAGCCTCTAGCTAGAACGACAAAAGATTATTATTCAGTCCTTTTCGGCAAGATTGACCCTCCGTTCCCAGAATGTCACCCAATTGTTCTTTGGGGGCAAAGACGTTAGGAAAGTCACAACGAAGTGGAATTCGAGACTATATCTCTGCCGACATCACACCGTATTTTTCGAGAGTATGTGCTTCGGATATATGCTATCCCACCCCGTAAGGAAAAGGTTTAATATTTTTAAGATTCAAGTAGAGGAGGTATTGATAAATACAAAAAGTATTTTTGAAACTGGCAACGTTAAAGGGTTTATTGAAGAAAACTACATTTGGAACTACGCTTTTTATTGGACATTTACGGTAAAAAAAGATTTACAATTTATTGGCTATCAACTGGAAATTTATTGGTATAATATTTTGTTCAACCCGGACAAAGTCGGGACGGGCCACTAGTATATATATATATATATATATATATACATACATATATATATATATATATATATATATATATATATATATATATATATATATACACACACACACACGCACACGCACACACACACACAGACACACATACACACACCCACACACACACACACACACACACATATATATATATATATATATCAATTTTGTAGAAGCAAAAATTTTTTTTTAAATTAGGAAAATTTTACCAAAAAAATGAAAAGGGAAATAAGCAATTTTTGGCAATTAATTTTTTTTAAATCAATGAACTATAGATTTTGGGTACATATTTATTTAATAACATTTCAAAAAATGTCTTGCTTACCTTCTGAACTTGTTTATGGTAAATCTCCTGTGACTAAAACATCATATTTAAATATTAATATATGTATTTGTATTTCATCTAGGCAAAAATAAATAAAAATTAAATTAAAAAAAGACCATGATTTAAAAATTATTAGGATACTTAAAGCATATTTTTTATTTAAATAATTCTAACCGATATAAGTTTACTCGAAACTACCCGCAAACCCAATTTTTTTCGCGATCTCCCTGTGGGGTGCGTATAACCCACAGTTTGCGCACCCACTGACTTGGAGCAAAGCATTTGTGGAATTAAATTCGCCAGGTCGTTTAATTATGAAATTCTTTTTTATATATCTCGTATCTGATTGTAAAGCTTCGTATGCATGTGCGGAAAAGGACTTACGAAACAGACATGAGTAGTTTTTAAAACGAGGTGAGTATGGTAATTTTTTGTTTTGGTTTGGTTTGTTTTTCCGCGAGATTTCGCTTGCTTCAACGTCGTATATAAAAAAAAACGAAAAAACATCAAAAATTACTTCCAGAATTCCAATCCAGTATTTCCTAATGTGAATTTTTTCCCACTGTAGCTAGCATGTATTTTTAAAAGTCTATGCGGTCACCTATAGCAACGTCTGATGCACTGAAAATCGCATTATACTTTTAACTTCATTACACTTTAATGAACCCAAATATATTCATGGACAAACACACAGAACTATTAAAGCATAAAAGAAGTATCATTCCCCTTGTTTTTGTAGAAAAAGGCCTTTTGTGTGGTCTACTTACACAAATGATCCACCACACATATACACAAGTAAATAATTCAGAAAACAATTTTAAATTCAATAATTTTATCAATTATCGAATTTATAAAATTATTCGATAATTATGCTTCATTCTTTTCAAGATGTAGTGTTTCTATTAATTTGTTTTGTTAGATTTCTAAGAATTTGTTATTTTGTTCTGTACAGACGTTTATTTAAGATAGCTGAAATCTGACAGCTAATACAGCACAGAATCTTTTTGTTTTTATTTTCTGTCTGCTTAGAAAGATCATTGACTGAATTAACTGGACCGAAATTCTATTTCAGATATAGTCTGGAGTTATTCAGTTTTTCATAACTGATGTTCCCGCCGTAAAGGTATGCTAAGAATGCATTTTCAAAAGACCCCTCTCCCCTCCCTATCTTCTTAACATTCATGACCTTATGTGAGGTCAACCCACGTACAGACGCGGAAATAAGCGGATCAAATGGAGCTATGTTAGCATTTCCTGCATAAAGCGCTAGTTAGAGCTGTTTCGAAATTCACGGCGTTTACCGAGACGTTTTAAAGTTTCTTAAGCCATTATAAAGCAGTTTCAGACAATTGCAAAAGAGTCAAATTTCTGACAGACTTTTTTTTCTTCTTTCTTTGTATCAAGAACTCTATTATACATTTTAAAATGCGAACCAAAGCAATTCATAAGATTGAAAAGCCTACTATCATATAGTAACTGTAAATCTGACTTATTATTATTATTATTATTATTATTATTATTATTATTATTATTGTGTGCGTGTGTGTGTGTGTGTGCTGGTGTGCTGGCTGAGTATCTTTTCTACAGTAATGCAATAATTTGACAAAATTTTTTAGAGTAAGCCACTAATTTTTAATTCAGTAGTGCTTTTAAATGTACTTGTCCTATTACAGAATTCAAACAAGCTTCAATATAAATTTTCGAACAATTCCCTTAGGCCGTCTGCACACGGAGCAACTCAAAAGAAACTGATAACTGACTCAAATCACAAACCAGTCCGTGATGAGTCACAACCTATGTAATTGAATGGAGCCACGCACAGGACGCAACTGGTTTCGCTTACAAACTGGTTACAAACCCGTCGCGTAGTGTGCGTGGCTCCATTCAATTACATAGGTTGCGACTCATCACGGACTGGTTTGTGATTTGAGTCAGTTATCAGTTTCTTTTGAGTCGCCCCGTGTGCAGACGGCCTTAACGTGAAAGACAACAAAACGAAGTAACATGCAGTCTGGAAGGGTTAAGCTGTGGCTAGATGCGCGCAAAACATATTAAATGTGCTGCGGCTCATTTCTACTAGTGTCCTAGAAAGAAAGAAAGAGAGAAACGAAATAACAGATTTTGCGAATTCAAAATGTACAATTATTACGTGACAGTGTCTTAAATTTTTGTGTGGAAACTATTCCACGCGGGGGAAATCTGAGCTTGTGCCAAGCAAGCACATGCATAGATACCTTTTTCATTCAGTGAGACATTAAGACCCAAATGTGAGACAAATGTGAATAGAGGTAGTTTTTTTGCTAATTTCTGACAAACAAGACATAAATTACACAGGAAATATTTGCACAAATAGGAGAGAAGTTCCCGGTGATCAGCACATTTATAAATAACATGCGGGAATATACGCTGGAATATAACGCTAAAAGATTTGCAGTTCTACAAATCAATGTGCAAACTCTGCGAGTTTACCAAAATTGCATCTATTCCTTTGAAATTTATATAAAATGTATCACACATAATCCCTAAACCACTTTAAAATATACTCTAGAAATAAGTATTCTGGAAAATAGTTTTTCACAGAAACACTCTTTCATGATATCATATTACTTACAAAGGGCTTAAGGTAGCCTAGAGGTAGCGAGTCGGCTTTCGGTGCTCAGATCGAATTTCGACAAGCACCATTAAATACCGCCGTTTCTAGGTGGATATGGGCCCGTTAAATTCGCAGACTGCAGAGTCCCTCTATGAGGTCAGAGAGGGTGGGAGAGGGTACGATCCTCCCAGATGTCACTCCTAGGGCTGTTTGGTCAAAATCGAGGTGATACCTGGCTAAATCGGACTCCGACCCTTGTGGTGGCATTATAAACCGGAGCCGCACCCCTCGGACCTTTAGTCTATATGGACCTGGTCTGGAATTACTTCCGGTCAGGAGGCATTAGAAACAACAACAACGATATTCCTTACAACAAATCAGTTAGTTCTTTCAAAAGAGTTGTTTAATAAAATACAGTCGTGTTTTAAAAGAAAGGAAAAAATAATCTATATCTATTTGAAAGACATTTCTGTTGTACTAAGCCACTCTTAATCAGCAAATATCTAATTGTAAATATCTCATGATGGGATATTATTTTAAACATCGAAAATAAATATAAGTGTAAATATCTTCCTTTAGCCTCAAAACACTAAACAGGACAAAACAAAATTATTACCAACATTGCAGGTAAAGCTTTAATTGTGGTTGTTTATGTTTATATTACTCAAAATACGCTACTCTGAATAGTCTATCTTTGGATTTGAAATTCCAAATAGACATAGCTCTTGACTAATGAAAAGAGGTTTGTCAAAAATGAAAAAGCTGAAAAGAGGTTTGTAAAATTGGAAAAGCTAATTTCTTTAAAATTCTTAAGTACATGATTGAAACGCGCTTTTGCTAAAAGTTTATTCACCCCTAAAAAATTTAAAAAGAATACAGAAAGATTAAAATGTCAATCAATTAAAGGCTCTATGGAAAGGAAATACATCTTTCCCGTGAATCCCATACAACTAATCGCCATAGAACTACTAATACAGCTAATGCCCCCCCCCCCCCCCCCTAACGTTATTTGGGTTGATTTGGAGTTTTGCGGTCTTTTTTTTTTTTAAACACGAGTTTTAAACTGATTGGAACTCTTACAGCTCAAACCGTTTGCGAACAGCTACAAAACACCCATGCATACCGCGGTACTCGAGCCTTCAGACTCTACATAGTTCCAGATGCAAGCACCTTGGCGCATCGTCCATTTATTAAGATTACGGTTATCTTTGCGTTAATCATGTTTCACTAAGAAAACTAATAGTTTCACCAGAGAAGATAGTGTTTTTTGTTTGTTTTTTTCAAGTGACTTAAGAACTTTTGTTAGAATCATCCAATATGATTCAAAATAAACTCAAATCAAAGATTTCATTTATTTATTTATTTATTTTGTAAAATAATTCCAACTCCGGTCTTTTAGAGACATTCATTTAGTCCGTATTAAGCAAAATTTTAAATCATCGTCAGTGTCCTGCAGGAATTGCAGACTTTAATATCCGAGTTTAAAATTTTATCCCCAATCTCCTATAGTTACAGTCAGCAGATCTCTGAGGATTTTTAGAGCTGCAATTCGACGAAACTCTGAAAATCGTCGTAGAGATCAAAGTATAAAAATGCTTATTCGCATAAAAATGCTTATTCATTTCAGTCATTTGAAATATGAAAATTTGAGGTATCAGACATAAAGCATACGAATTGAAATAGTAAGTACTATACGTCATAAATTACACCTTCCATGTGAGTTAAACTCAAGTAAATACTTTTAAATATATTTGCAGTTGTAAATTTATTTGAATCGGTCAATTTGAAAAGGAGCCATCTCCATTTTTTGAAATTTTTCATGATAAGCAAAAAACTATAACTCGCCTTCAGGCATTATTAATTAGACTAAATTTAGTATTTATTATGTTTATAAGGCATCGATCCCGATGCAAAAATATAATTTGTTAATATTTTTTTTAAACTGGGGGGGGGGGGTGCAAAAAAGTTGGAGAAAAGTGGAGATGACTCCTTTTCAAAATGGCCGATTCATTTAAGGATAGGGATTTGATAGATTCAGAACAAAGAATTTCTAGACAATAAGAACCCTTTAAAAATAATCTTACAGTTTATATATGTTTAAAGTTTTAAGTTTAAATCCACCCTACAAGTAAATAAAAATGAGCTCTCTGTACCTTTTTGTGTAATCTGTAACGTTTGTACGTTGTGTAATCTGTACCGTATGAAAGTTGTGTAATCGGTAACCTTTTCCGTTAGCTTTTTATATAAAGTTCAATTTTCTCGCGAATCTTTTTTTTTTCTTTCATATGCACAGAAAATGAGAAGATAAAAAGGGGAGTGATCCCAAACAGATATTGGGCCTCCATGGGTGTCCAGCTGTTTATTTTCTCGCTACTATCTCATCATTTCTTTCATGTGTACACAAAAAATGGAAACACAGGAAGAAGAGTGATCTGCCAACGGGCATCAGGCCATCGTGGGCAACTTTATAATTTTATTTATTTATTTATTTATTTAATTTTTTTTTTGGGGGGGGGAGGTGTCCTACCTAGTATAGTTATAGATTTTATCTATCAACTTTTCATGGACAACTTGTCATGGCAACATCGGGGGCAACTTTTTAATTTAATTTATTTATTTTCTTTTTTGTGGGGGGGGGGGGGGGGGGACGGTGTCCTACCTAGTACAGTTATTGGTTTTTTGTTTTTATTTTAAACAAATGTATAGTGCATCTCACAGATTAGGTCACAACTACACTTACAAATGTTAGAGTTTTATATATCCCTAAATGTATGTAGTCTAAACATAATACCTATAGTGAAACTCCTCTATGGCGGCCAGTAATGGTTCCGAAAAAAGTGGCCGTTTTGAGCGGTGGCCGTGGAAAAGGGTTTTCTTCCATAACAAGCCACCCTTTCCTATGTAACAGTGCCAAAAAGAGCTGGGGATCTACTCTCCTCACAATATCAAATATATATATATATATATATATATATATATATATATATATATATATATATATATATATATATATATATACTAGCTGAATACCCGTGCTTCGCTACGGGATACATTTTAGGATAATTACAATAAAAAAGTAATGTAATTGCTTTTTAGAGGATTTTCTTATAAACAATATATTTTATTTCTTCATTGGGCGGAACTAATATTAACAGGCTCGTCCGCGAACTTACGCGTGAGCTTAATATCCATAAAACTTACTAATTTGAACTAAATTTTTAAAAATTTCCATCTCAATTAGTCTAGGGGTTAAATTTTATATTTTACTGTATTTTAATATTTTCTTTGTCAATTAATTTCGTTGTTACGCACGTGATGCAAAATTAATTTAAAATATCACAAAAAGAAAAGAAATCTCGTGATCAGCATTTAATAAATTAAATTCAAAACTTTCCTAACAATTACTGTTTTGGAAGCTAATGTTCTGCTAATTTCCAGTAAAAGCTAAAATCATTTGAAAACCACACACCAGTGTTCCACTCACACGCAACACTATAAAACTGAATTACAGTACTCTACGTTTATATGGGCATTGAAAATTGTGGTTAGTAGAGGGCAATAGGGACAATCCACGCATTGTCTATAGACACTTGCTATCTTTGGCTATTATTTGATCCGTAATATCTGCCTCATATGCCGTATGTTTCTAAACGCCATTCCAGAATGAAGAAATCGTGTAGAGGAGGCTTCTGCAACATGTGGACAGAGACAGTTGTTTTGTGACAACTGACTGAAGTGGTGTCATCTTTGGCTATTATTTGATCTGTAATATCTGCCTCATATGCCGTATGTTTCTAAACGCCATTCCCATATGAACGACAGCCTAATTCCTTTAAAATGGAACAAAATGAGTAACTCCAGTTAACCATGTAATCCACTACTGCTACAGGGGCATCAAAATGTGAGAAAACAGAGTTTCAATCAGCCAAAACTGCAATTATGGTGTACATATGACACCTAACTTCTCCAAAAATCTTTGCCTTTGTGATGAGACTCATAAGTGATTTTATTTTTGATGAAACACTCTTGCTAACAAACCATGACGATCCTGATCAATACCAAATCAATTTAAAAACTAAATACAGTATAAATAACGTGCAAAAAAATAACAGTATAAATAACACAGTATGAACAAAAAGTACAGGCTGCGGCCAGATATGCTCCAGCCAATAATACAAAAAAAGAATTTTAAAATCGTAGTAAGCAATGAAAAACATTTTACACACTTCAATAATAGCAAAACAAAACATCATGGTAAAATAGACAGGAAAGTTAAAACAGAAGTAAGAAGTTAAATTCTAAAAATATAAATGAGGTATAAATCAGCTATCGATTCTAATCTATGAATCATTTATCAGGACATGAAAAATTTACTACATGTAAAAAAAATTAACCTTACCTCCATTAATTTCAACACTTCTTGACCTGTGGCTTGTCCAATCATGTGAAATATAATTCTTGACAATAAATCTTGTTAACCTAAACTGTTATTTGTGTTTTTTTTTAATTTAAAAAAGTTATGTTCTCAAAATATGACAATTAAGAAAAAGATATCACCGAGAAAAAATAAATCATGCTACTTAAGAAAGTCATACCAAAAATTTCTATAAAATTAATCTGCAACTATATTTGACATACAAAATAATGTATATGTAATACATTGCTAACATGTTTTAACATCAAAAATTTTCACAATCAAAAGCTAAAATTAGTTTAAAACATTAGCTTTAGGATTTTGTGCAGAATGATAGGTGTTTTAGCTAAATTTCATTAAAAATTACTTCAAATTGATCAATTTATAAAAAAGGTATGCTATTTACAGTTAAGTTTGTTTTTTTTTTTTAAATTTTAAGTGCTATTTTAGCATAAAAGACCAAAAAAACCTTTACAAAATTATTTTTTTCTCAAAGCTAAACACAAACATAATAAAAGCTAAACACAAATATAATTATCAGTTGTTTTAAAACACCCCTTTTAAACATTGTTAAGTTTCGAAGTATTATAATAATAATTAAAAATATTCCAGAGTTTCAGACAGAAGTATAAAAAGAAAGAATACGCAAAAAAGTAACTAAATTAAACAAAAATTGACAGAATACAGAAAAAGTGAACACCGGCAAAAGTAAATAAAACGTTTCCTTGTGCGCATGCGCAGTTCTTATGAATGATTGATTCCAACGCTCAGAGCACCGCCTTGGAAGAACCACATAAAATTTGTGTTGAAGTATCGTTCTTTAAAATTCAATTAAAAATCGAAATTTTAAGATAGAGACTTGAAATGAGGTTTATATGAATGAGAAAGCTTTCATCTTCCAGATGATGTAAATATTTTCTTTGTAAGATAAAAACTCGAAGAGCATCGACCGTAGATCCTCAAAATTCGAGTAAATTTCTCTAAAAACTGGTTTTAATATTTTGATGAAAATATTAGTCTGTTTTAAATTATTTTTAAACAAATGAGGTCTTGTTTGAAGGAGAAATGTCTGACGTCTTAGATTGTAAAAAGATCAAAATTCTACGATCATTTTTTGCCGAGATATCGTAATCTGAAGTTAAAAAAACATAAAAATCCCACAAAACATAATTCAATGACTCAATCGCTTACAATCCAAAGGGAGAATATCTGTCATTCGATTCCGCGCTTGAAGAATCAAGCAGGAAATTTGTGTTCGAGTATCGTTCTTTAAAATTCAATTAAAAATCGAAATTTTAAGATAGAGACTTGAAATGAGGTTGATATGAATGAGAAAGCTTTCATCTTCCAGATGATGTAAATATTTTCTTTGTAAGATAAAAACTCTAAGAGCATCGACCGTAGATCCTCAAAAGTGCATAAATTTCTCTTAAAAGTGGTTTCAATATTTTGATGAAAATTTTAGTCTGTTTTAAATTATTTTTAAACAAATGAGGTCTTGTTTGAAGGAGAAATGTCTGTAGTCTTAGATTGTAAAAAGATCAAAATTCTACGATCATTTTTTGCCGAGATATCGTAATCTGAAGTTAAAAAAACATAAAATATCGCACAAAACATAAAATAAAAAATTTTGTAGAAAAAAATTTAAAATTCGGGCTTCGAGGTGCACCTTCCCATAGTCTGCACTACCCGTGTGCCAAATTTGACGTCTGTAAGTATCACAGATTCGCCTGGGGGTCGCACACACACACACACACACACACACACACACGCACACGCAAACACTCTCTTTTATTAATAAGATATATATATATATATATATATATATATATATATATATATATATATATATATATATATATATATATATATATATATATATGAAATAACCCAAATTGGGTCACCTCATGAAGTAACACAATCGAGGCCGAAATAATTCAATTCAAAAATCATAAAGAAGAATTGAAGTTTATTCTATGAGAACAGAGACATGACATACCATTCGCTTCGAGTCAGTCCAGCGTCTTCCTCGTAAGAGCGCCAAAATACAATTAGCTCAGATAGGTTGCCAGAATTGGCGGAGGAAGTTAGTGTGTGGAAAGGCGAAGGAAGAGAAGAAAGGGGGTTACCAAGACAGAGATAAAGCTCAGAATGGGCGATTATAGGTAGTTAGTAATATTATCTCACACACACACACATACACACACATATATATATATATATATATATATATATATATATATATTTATATACAGTAACCATCGCTTATAGTGATCAGTGGTTATAAGAGTCAATATCGCGAAAACAAAA
The DNA here is from genome assembly GCA_907164885.2 of Dolomedes plantarius. Taxonomy (NCBI): domain Eukaryota; kingdom Metazoa; phylum Arthropoda; class Arachnida; order Araneae; family Dolomedidae; genus Dolomedes; species Dolomedes plantarius. The sequence continues at coordinate 74,834,826 of OU015492.1, forward strand.
ACAAATGTATTATTTCCATGTTAAAATTTTCGCTTTAAAGAATCAATCCACCGGTTTTAAGAATCAATTTACACTCTTCACTTTTCTTTCCTTTTTCCAAAAAAGTCATTTAAACCCTCAAAAGGCACGAAGTTCGTTTTTTTTTTTTTTTTTTAAAGAAAGATTGATAAGGTGGGATGGAATATAGTCATAAAATTCATCCCTTTCCTTGTCAGACATAGCATAATAGTTTCCCCTTAAACGCTTTAGCACAATACTGTGCCATTAGCTTGACACGGGGGCATCTTTACCCGTCCGAGTCCGATTTCACTTTTCTCCACTGACAAACAAAAATAGGGACTCTTTTTTCCCACCTCCCACATCCTAGTTGCGGCTTCCTGGACCCTGAAACACATAAATCTTCGGCGAAGTGTCCACTATCACTTAGGCAAACGTGACATTAGTAGTAGATTCAGCACGTTATCAAACCGTGAAACGTAAGCTAGAAGGTGAATCTTCATCTGAGACTATTACATTGAAAGAGGTATAAACAGCCTCCTGAAAACTTCATTACGTCAAACTATCATAGAAAACCTTTTTTTGATCCCTTCCTGTAGTTGAAATGTTAAAACTGTTAAGCAGGTATGTGGTAACAAATATTGGATTTTTTTCTTCTCTTACTATAATTATGTGTATCTACTTATAGGTCTAGAAATTAAGTTGTATTTTTAAAATTATAAAAAATAATTTTAATAAAAGATAATTAACGTAAATTAAAGAGTATTTTATGGTAAATTATCTAATATATGTATATATGGGTGTGTGTGTGCCTGTTCAAAAACCTAAATTTCGGCTATAAGAATCAAAAACAGCAATAACAAACGTGATTCTTATAAGTGGAAATCACTGTATATATATATATATATATATATATATATATATATATACTAGCTGAATACCCGTGCTTCGCTACGGGATACATTTTAGGATAATTACAATAAAAAAGTAATGAAATTGCTTTTTAGAGGATTTTCTTATAAACAATATATTTTGTTTCTTCATTGGGCGGAACTAATATTACCAGGCTCGACCGCGAACTTACGCGTGAGCCAGCTACGTAAAACTGACCGTGAGAGAAACAATTTTCTGAAAATGTAAGCCATCATATTTTAAAGTTTGGCCTTGGGACTTATTTATCGTCATGGCGAAGCATATTTTGAGAGGAAATTACAGTTTTATATATAGATTTGATTTAATATCCATAAAACTTACTAATTTGAACTAAATTTTTAAAAATTTCCATCTCAATTAGTCTAGTGGTTAAATTTTATCTTTTACTGTATTTTAATATTTTCTTTGTGAATTAATTTCGTTGTTACGCACGTGATGCAAAATTAATTTAAAATATCACAAAAAGAAAAGAAATCTCGTGATCAGCATTTAATAAATTAAATTCAAAACTTTCCTAACAATTACTGTTTTGGAAGCTAATGTTCTGCTAATTTCCAGTAAAAGCTAAAATCATTTGAAAACCACACACCAGTGTTCCACTCACACGCAACACTATAAAACTGAATTACAGTATTCTACGTTTATATGGGCATTGAAAATTGTGGTTAGTAGAGGGCAATAAGGACAATCCACGCATTGTCTATAGACACTTGCTATCTTTGGCTATTATTTGATCCGTAATATCTGCCTCATATGCCGTATGTTTCTAAACGCCATTCCAGAATGAAGAAATCGTGTAGAGGAGGCTTCTGCAACATGTGGACAGAGACAGTTGTTTTGTGACAACTGACTGAAGTGGTGTCATCTTTGGCTATTATTTGATCTGTAATATCTGCCTCATATGCCGTATGTTTCTAAACGCCATTCCCATATGAACCACAGCCTAATTCCTTTAAAATGGAACAAAATGAGTAACTCCAGTTAACCATGTAATCCACTACTGTTACAGGGGCATCAAAATGTGAGAAAACAGAGTTTAAATCAGCCAAAACTGCAATTATGGTGTACATATGACACCTAACTTATCCAAAAATCTTTGCCTTTGTGATGAGACTCATAAGTGATTTTATTTTTAATGAAACACTCTTGCTAACAAATCATGACGATCCTGCTGTTTTTGTCCAACTATTCTTTCTGTTGTTGTCTGATTTCTTCCAGTCTCGCTTCTCTTTCCGGGGTAAAGATTCGGAAAATCATTCGGAAAAAGCTGAAAGGTAAACAATACCAAATCAATTTAAAAACTAAATACAGTATAAATAACGTACAAAAAATAACAGTATAAATAACACAGTATGAACAAAAAGTACAGGCTGCGGCCAGATATACTCCGGCCAATAATACAAAAAAAGAATTTTAAAATCGTAGTAAGCAATGAAAAACATTTTACACACTTCAATAATAGCAAAACAAAACATGATGGTAAAATAGACAGGAAAGTTAAAACAGAAGTAAGAAGTTAAATTCTAAAAATATAAATGAGGTATAAATCAGCTATCGATTCTAATCTATGAATCATTTATCAGGACATGAAAAATTTACTACATGTAAAAAAAATTAACCTTACCTCCATTAATTTCAACACTTCTTGACCTGTGGCTTGTCCAATCATGTGAAATATAATTCTTGACAATAAATCTTGTTAACCTAAACTGTTATTTGTGTTTTTTTTTAATTTAAAAAAGTTATGTTCTCAAAATATGACAATTAAGAAAAAGATATCGTCGAGAAAAAATAAATCATGCTACTTAAGAAAGTCATACCAAAAATTTCTATAAAATTAATCTGCAACTATATTTGACATACAAAATAATGTATATGTAATACATTGCTAACATGTTTTAACATCAAAAATTTCCACAATCAAAAGCTAAAATTAGTTTAAAACATTAGCTTTAGGATTTTGTGCAGAATGATAGGTGTTTTAGCTAAATTTCATTAAAAATTACTTCAAATTGATCAATTTATAAAAAAGGTATGCTATTTACAGTTAAGTTTGTTTTGTTTTTTTTTAAATTTTTAAGTGCTATTTTAGCATAAAAGACCAAAAAAACCTTTACAAAATTATTTTTTTCTCAAAGCTAAACACAAACATAATCAAAGCTAAACACAAATATAATTATCAGTTGTTTTAAAACACCCCTTTTAAACATTGTTAAGTTTCGAAGTATTATAATAATAATTAAAAATATTCCAGAGTTTCAGACAGAAGTATAAAAAGAAAGAATACGCAAAAAAGTAACTAAATTAAACAGAAATTGACAGAATACAGAAAAAGTAAACACCGGCAAAAGTAAATAAAACGTTTCCTTGTGCGCATGCGCAGTTCTTATGAATGATTGATTCCAACGCTCAGAGCACCGCCTTGGAAGAACCACATAAAATTTGTGTTGAAGTATCGTTCTTTAAAATTCAATTAAAAATCGAAATTTTAAGATAGAGACTTGAAATGAGGTTTATATGAAAACTCGAAGAGCATCGACCGTAGATCCTCAAAATTCGCGTAAATTTCTCTAAAAACTGGTTTTAATATTTTGATGAAAATATTAGTCTGTTTTAAATTATTTTTAAACAAATGAGGTCTTGTTTGAAGGAGAAATGTCTGACGTCTTAGATTGTAAAAAGATCAAAATTCTACGATCATTTTTTGCCGAGATATCGTATTCTGAAGTTAAAAAAACATAAAAATCCCACAAAACATAATTCAATGACTCAATCGCTTACAATCCAAAGGGAGAAAATTCTGTCATTCGATTCCGCGCTTGAAGAACCAAGCAGGAAATTTGTGTTCGAGTATCGTTCTTTAAAATTCAATTAAAAATTGGAATTTTAAGATAGAGACTTGAAATGAGGTTGATATGAATGAGAAAGTTTTCATCTTCCAGATGATGTAAATATTTTCTTTGTAAGATAAAAACTCGAAGAGCATCGAACGTAGATCCTCAAAAGTGCATAAATTTCTCTTAAAAGTGGTTTCAAATTTTTTTATGAAATTATTAGTCTGCTTTAAATTATTTTTAAACAAATGAGGTCTTGTTTGAAGGAGAAATGTCTGTAGTCTTAGATTGTAAAAAGATCAAAATTCTACGATCATTTTTTGCCGAGATATCGTAATCTGAAGTTAAAAAAACATAAAATATCGCACAAAACATAAAATAAAAAATTTTCTAGAATAAAATTTAAAATTCGGGCTTCGAGGTGCACCTTCCCATAGTCTGCACTACCCGTGTGCCAAATTTGACGTCTGTAAGTATCACAGATTCGCCTGGGGGTCGCACACACACACACACACACACACGCAAACACTCTCTTTTATTAATAAGATATATATATATATACATATATATATATATATATATATATATTTATATATATATTTATTTATTTATTTATTTATTTATATATATGTATGAACCTGCAGTGAAACTTCTTTCTCTATGGCGGCCAGTGATGGCTCCGAAAAAAAGTGGCCTTCTAGATGAGTGGCCGTCGAATAGATGCTATCTTCCACAACATTGGCTCTATGGATTCTTATCGGTTCTGAACAAAATATGGACGCTTAGAGGGATGGCCGGCTAGAGAAGTTTCACTGCATTTTTATTTTATTGTTAGTATCACTAGCTTGAAAACTGTTTATATATTACAGAACACTTTGTTGAATTAGAGAATAATTCCATTTTGTTTGAAAGTATTTTATTATGTAAGATACAATTAATTTCATGAGATGAAAAAAAATTTTTTTTTTCATTTGATCGCCAATCATATCCCACAAATTACCGCGAAATGTAACTCATAAAATATTGGGTAAATCGATGGGAGAAGCTGTGTTAACATTATCCCCACAGTAATGATGATTCGGATATGCGAATGACAGAAGGTGGGGATTTTCAGAATAAGGGCGTCGCTGAACTTAGAGCAGACATTAAGCATCATTAGAAAATCAATAAATTGCGCGTACAGTTTCTCCTTCTCTAAAATCTTATTATTTCAAGACCAGCACGCGCTGTTCGTATTCTTGTATACATATATAGCTGTGGATATATATTATATATTGTTAGTGATGCATTATAAATGTCTTAGCATTTTACATACAACATTGAAACAACTCTCTAACACATTTGTGCGAAAACTTTTTATTTCGACCGCTACGCCACTTTCTTTCAATAAAAAAATCACTCTGCCCCCCCAATGAAAATTTTTTGTTACTAACAATTTTTTTAAAAAAAAGTTAGAAAAATGTCAACAAAAAATAGAAAAAAGGAATAAGCAAATTTTGACAAACTATTTTAAAAACAATAACTGTAGATGTTGGGTATGCATCTTACATAATAACAATAAAAATATGTGTTGTTTACCTTCTGCACTTGTTTTTGGGGTGATCTGGTGTGACTAAAACTTCATTTTTCAACATTAACGTGTACTTCAATTTGTTTAAAAATTAACAAAAATTAAAGTTATAAAAAAGCATGATTTCAAAATTAAAAGTGACATATTAAAACATTGAAAATTACATACTTCATCTATTTATATATAACTAAAATCTTTAAAAAATAATAAGAAGGGTGAACCTGGACCTCGTATAATACCTACTCAGTATTTGGTGAAATACGTCAGAATAAAAAATAATGAGAAGGGTGAGCCTGGACCTCGGATAATACCTACTCAGTATTTGGTGAAATACGTGAGAATAAAAAATAATGAGAAGTATTATCCTGGACCTCGGATAATACCTACTCAGTATTTGGTGATATACGTGAGAGTAAAAAATAATGAGAAGGGTGAGCCTGGACCTTGAATAATACTTACTCAGTATTTGGTGAAATACGTGAGAATAAAAAATAATGAGAAGGGTGAGCCTGGACCTTGAATAATACCTACTCAGTATTTGGTGAAATACGTGAGAGTGCTACTCTCGTATCATCTTCTGAGTTAAGTCTCTATCATTGTTCAGTTTTTACAGCACATAATTTTGAAAACCCAGTCTCACGCAGATAGGCAGAAGAAAATGGAAGCAATGGATACATAGACTTTATCTGATGGAGATTTTATTGTAAAAATGTTTGGCATTTTATTTAACAATACCATATCATATTTTTTAACATATAAAAATATACACTGAAGAGAAAAAAAAATCTGGTACAGGCGTGCGTATGCAAATTACGTATGCAAATAACGGCAACAAATCGGCGAAACGCGATGCGGTAGGCAGTGCCTATATAAGACAACAGGTGTCTGGCGAAGCTCTTAGATTGGTTCCTGCAGCTACAATGGCAGGTTATTACGATTTATGTGACTTTGATCGTGGTGTTATAGTCGACGCACGAGAGATGGGACGTAACATCTCTAAGGTAGTTTCAAATGCAATTTGGATTTTCGCACACGACCATTTCACGTGTGTACCATGACTATCAGGTATCCGGTAAAACATGAAATTTCCGATAGCGGTGCAGCCGAAAAAAAAAAACCTTGAATGAACAGAACCGTCGACGACTGAATACAATCTTAAACGAAATAGACGTGCAATACTTCCTCAAATTGCTGCGGATTTTAATACTGGGGGCATCAACAAGTGTCAGCGTGCGAACTGTTCAACGGACCGTCATTGATATGGCTTTTGGAGCCGCATGCCCACTCGTGTAACGTTCTTGACTGCGCGGCACAAAGCTTTAGGCCTCGCCTGGGCCTGACAACACCTCCACTGGACTGTTGATGACTGGAAACACGTTGCCTGGTCTGACGAGTCTCGTTTCCAATTGTATCCGACGGATGGAAGTGTAGAGGTATGGAGATAACCTCATGAATCCATGTACCGTACATGCTAACAGGGGACTGTTCAACCTGGTGGAGGCTCTCTGATGTTATGGGGTTTGTGCAGTTGGCGTGATATGGGACCCTTGATACGTTTAGAGACGACTATGACAGGTGAAGGGTACATAAGCATCCTGTCCAATCATCTACACCCATTCATGTCCATTGTGCATTCCGACGGACTTGGACAATTCCAGCAAGGCAATGCGACACCCCACACGTCGAGAGATGCTACTGAGTGGCTCCAGAATCACTCTTCTGACATTAGACACTTCCATTGGCCACCTAAATACCCAGACATGAACATTATTGAGCATATCTGGGATGCCTTGCATTGTGCTGTTCAGGAGAGATCTCCACTCCCTCGTACTCTTATGGATTTGTGGACTGCCTTGTAGGATTCATGGTGGGGATTGCCTCCAGAATACCTTTAGACATAGTCGAGTCCATGCCACGTTGTGTTGCAGCCCTTCTGCGTGCTCGTGGGGGCTTTTCACGATATTAGTCAGATGTACCAGATTTCTCTGGCTCTATAGTGTAAATGAAAGTATTAAAAATGTGTCATAGAAAATTTTTAACATGTTTTTAAATTAAATAATTCTATAAGATATAAATTTACTTCAGATTTTCGCGACCCACAGTTTGCGTACCACTGCTCTAAAGTATAAATTCCTGCAATAGAATCTTCGTTAAAGCTACAGAACTATTATTCCAGAGTTCGGACATTTAATAACAAAAATGACAATAAGAATAAAGCGGTTCAAAAGCTGCAAAATGGTTCAACTGAATTTTTTTCCCTTGTTTGCTGGCAGTAATAATATTATCGCGAAAATTGTTAGTGCCCCAAGAATAAGTACCGCTAAAATTTACATGCGTCATATTAACCATTTATGATCAAGGAATTATATTCATGAATAAATTAAAAATTAATTTGCTGCGCCGGTATCATAAATAAGGCTAAATTATATCCTGTCGTGGAGTCTGAGCGAATGTTTACGAGGGTCTGTCGGTTAAGAGGCAAAACCCTTCTGCATTCGAGAATTAATTTTCTAAATAAAACATCGAAAAGGACGTCGGATATTTACTCTAAATTAGTATAAAGTTAGTTTGTATTCTATATTGAATTTCAAGTAACATAAATAACATAACTTCAACATAAATACTGCAGAAAATTTGTTTTAAATGACTCAACATTGAGGATATCAAAATAACAGTATATTAATCAATGCTTGAGATAAGATGTTCTTAATGCATGCCCTCGCATTATTACGCACTATTTGTAAATGTTACAGCTACCCAAAGTTATCAGACACATAAAGCCTTCTGAGTATAATTATTCGATTGAAAATTTCACATTTTTTAAAACTTTATTGGGAAAAATGTAAACACAGATTGATCTTAGGGAATCGAGGGTCCCGTACCAATCCTCTGTGTCACTTAAAATAAAACGACATAATTTACAACTCTCACGTTAAGCATGAAATTTTACAAATTTATAATATACCCGGACAATTTATATTTTATATTTTACAAATTATATTTTATATTTTACAAATTATATTTTATATTTAATAAATTTATAATATCCCGCACCAATCCCGTTTACCCATACATATACTCGTCCCATATACAGTGAAACATCTTTATGACGGCCAGTATTGGTTCCAAAAAAAAAAGTGGCCTTTTTTTTTGTGTGTGTGTGGGGGGGGGGGGGGGGTCGCGGAATAAGGGTGGCCGGCTAGAGAAGTTTCACTGTACCTGTGCAATTTATATTTTATAATTCACAAATTATATTTTATATTTTAAAAATTTATACTTTACAAATTTATAATTTCCACAAATGCTCTGTGTCACATAAAATAAAACGACGCAATTTACCGTTAAGGATAGGATTTTACAAATTTATAATATGTAACGTGAAACATGTAAAATAAATCTCATGTCGTTTATTTTATATCTTTCTCTCGTTCTCATACTGTTTGTATTAAAATTCAATTAAAATACAAGTCTCTGTTTTCGTGAACCAAAATATGTTTAGACGACCAAAGATTTTGCAATCAGTGCATCACGGAACACACCCAACTGTGGTTTCTTGGGTCATGAGTTCAACTCCCACGGGGACGTCGTCGCTAGGTTATTCGGAGTTTTCCTCCCATGTCATCTAAATACGTTACACCTCCAATGTGTTCTAGGTTATTGAATTTGGAAATGAATGGAGATTATTAAATGCACAAGGTTTCTAAATACGTGTTTCATATTTATACTACATTATGAAAAAATAATTAGATGTTCTTTTCCCCATGAAAAATTACTTTATTTCGAGCTTACTTGGCAGTATGTCCAACTTTTCCTTATCTTATATAGGAAATCTTTTGTTTAAATCATACTTTACTTAAACTATCTACCATATTTCATGACGTTTTGACGTGAATGACTCTCTTCCAACAAAACCCCCCGTAAATGCAATCCCGGAAACGCAAATCCCATCGAAAATTTGTGAAACATTGTGAAGAGACGTATGAATAAGATAGACTGCTCAACCAACAGAAAAATGATTGAGAATGTCATAAAAGTTTGGTCTTGTGATGACGACGTCAAAAATTTATGTTCAAAACTATTGGAATTCATGCCAAAACGTGCACAGGATATTAAAGCTAGAGGAGGACACATTTGCTACTAGATTGCTATACCATGTATGTTAGTGAACTTATAATAATTAAACAAGATGTGTGAAAAATTTTGTGTTTTTCCCAATTAATTTGCACGGTACTGAACATCGATAGGAAACAAGACGGTCCATGGGATATTCACCAATCACAGTCTACGAGTAGGAGGCTATTAGACCATCTATAGCTTAAAGGGCCGCAATAGCTACCGCCCTTAGGTAGCTTACCGTAAAAAGCTACCACCAACCTCTTTATGGTGGAATTGATTAAAAATCTGAGCATGCAACCATTTTAGAAGGAAGAGCTAAAAACTTTTGAGAAGTTTTAACAGCATCTTGGTGCGTAGTTAAAATTTGGTTAGGTTTGAAGCGCTATGGTGAAATTTTTGCTACACGAGGGCTAATTAGACCGGGATCTACAGTTTAAAGCCAATTCCGAACGTTTACAAATATCCATGCCAACGGTGGGGCTCGAACCCACAGGAACTGAACCGAATACCAGCTCCCTAGTCATTCGGTCATCACATGACAGTTAAAATTTGTAACCAACAATTCTGTTTGTGCTCGTGTGTGTGTGTCATTTAGATTATATATCATATTTTGAAGAAATGGCATTTTCTGTTTTTTATTAAACTTACTTTACTTATCTCACTACCGTTTTTCATTTTCCCTCTTTTCTTCCTTTGTTTCTATACAGTTGGCCCTTTGCATTCGTTGGGGGGAAGGAGGACAATTAAAGGAGGACCTCCCCCCCCCCCCTAACACCCTCTATCTGACCTGCAAACTCTTATAATATTATTCTCTATACTACATTTTCACATCTCGCTTAGAGGGATATGACACCATTCACCCTACATATCGCAAAGTTTTTCATTGCTCACGTTTGTTGTTTAAAGACTCACGTCTCCTCATACGAATTTCGAGGCTATTTCCTGCCATCGAAATTCAAATCAAGTATATTTTTATATTGTCTCTCGTGAAAATTTAAGGTTATTTTAGACTTGTTTTCATCAGGTACATATTTGGCCAATATAATGCAATTGAAGTAGAAAGTTCCCATTTCTTTGACAAAATTTTAAAAGGGTCAATCGATAGATTGAAATCGTTTATGGGGTTAAACATTTCACCGCGTTATGACGTATGAAAAAACCACTTAAAAATTTTTAAGTTTATGTATCGAAATATCTGGGAATGATTTCAAATAAAACAAGTTTAAAGCAGGAACATTCTGCAGAATTTGAAGAAATTTTTTTAAAATCCTAACTTTAATTTTAAAGAATGCTGAGGTAAGTTGTAAAGGGGGAGAAAAGTTGTGTTCTAAATGCTTCTATGATGCATTGACAAATGCTTCTATGTTGCTATGACAAAGTAATATATTTAAAAGTGTCGTCAAATATATATATATATATATATATATATATATATATATATATATATATATATATATGTGTGTGTGTGTGTGTGTGTGTGTGTGTCATGACCTGAAATTAAGGTAATTAAAATTAAATAATTAATAGAAAAACAAATAGACGGCAGCACCAATCAAACCACCTTTGAGGTTCAAGGTAAGTTACGCATGTAGATTACGCGATCTTTTATATAACAGTCATTTTACTGCTTACGGAGATTTTGAAAGTAAATGACAGAGAGCCCGGAATCACGTTGACGAAAGGATGTATGTCGCGGACTGAGATATGGAACAAAATGGCGAAATAACGTCCTTTAGAGTTGTTAAATAAAATAATTAGCTGTGAAATATGCCTTATCATTCCCGGCCTCCAGACAAGACTGCACTACTTAGAAGGAACTCAGCTATACTCAAGAAAGCCAGTTAGAAACGTTACGATAAGCGTTACAAAAGATGAGCAGGATGAGGGACTGCGGCGAAACCCCTGCGGATTTTTGAAAGCCGTCCAAGACGGAATTCTGAAAGCATTGACAGGAAGTTTAGTGTTTCGGCTTGAAATTTTATTAATTCTTAATCTCGAGTAATGGCCGCTACCCGCCGTCTTCAGAAAGGATTGCAAGACCTGCGAAAAGTTAATTTGTGTTGTTTCCGTGAGATTCGTCTATATGAGAACTTACTCAGTTGGAGGGGTCTGATCGTGTCTGACAACGAACCTTACAGCAAAGGCGCCTTTCGCATCGAGATTACTTTTTCTGCTGAATATCCCTTCAAGCCTTCCAAAATTCTCTTCAGGACGTAGATCTGTCACCCATTCAGGGCTGATCTGGCACAGGAATACACCAGGGACCAAAAGAAGTTTAATAAAAATGCTGAAGATTTTGTTTCCTAACTTATTTGAATTTTGATTTTAAAAAAAGAAATAATAATTCTAATATAAATTTAAGTATTTAAAGGTAAGCAAATATTTATGATCTAAATTTTGCAATTGAAATGAGTCTATGATTTCTAATTTTCTTAATGACACGTGTTGATGTAAAAATAGAATGTTTATTGAGGAGGTGATTTCAGAATCTAAACTAGAATCAGTATAAAATTGGGAACAATAAAATCGTAATTTTAACACCGAATCTACCCAAGCGAGTTTCACTGAAGGTTATGTAAATTTGGTACAACTTGAGGCTTTGGGGATTTAACTTTTTCTGACGACACTTTCCAATTAGTTTACTGTTGATTAATGTTGAACATTTTCAATTTCAGCGGATATATTTACACTGCTGAATTAAATTCTTTGTTAATGTGTGGGATTTTTTTTAGAATTTGGTTAGAGTTCTATGAGTTTGAAAGACTTATTTCATGATTTATCCTAATTTATTAAGAAATACTTTGAAATTGATAAACCGAATCAAATTTGGGAAAAACTGGTATTGTTCATTCTACGAGATTAAGACAATTTCATCCAGCATTTTTGTTTTTGAGGGGCGGGGGAAAATGAAGTAATGAATTATAATGTGAACATTTTTGAAAATTTCGAAAATTTCGAAAATTTTTAGTTTCATTAATTATTGTAAAATTAAGAGTTGTTTCGTAAACATTTTGTTATAATTTATAGGATATTGAGAACATTTTCTTCTAATTTTGGATTGTGAGTAAATATTCTACATATTCTGATGTCTTCAGAACTGATGACAGCCTTTTTCTTTTCTTTTTTTTGGGGGGGAGGGGGGGTACAGTGCTTGTTTTAATTTACATTGTGATATGATTTCATTATGAATATGTTTTAGTATCTTAAGTGAATTTTAGTGACATATTTGTGGGATACTGAGGAATAAAGTATGGAATTTGTAACTTTTTTTGATTGAGATAAAGTGTGAAGGATATGATAATATGTTTTAATTTTAGTAATGACATAATTGTGCTAGTGATGTTGAACAAAATGAGAATAATTTAACATATTTTATCAATTGAGGTGTAATTTAACGTTTTTGAACAAAACATGAATATTTTAAACATGCTTTTTCAATTTATATATAGTTTTGAGTTTCAGTTTATATAAGTTATTGAGTTGGTAATAGAAATGATTATGAAAGATGCATGAATAATAATAAGAAAAAAATTTGCTTTGAATAGTGTAAGGAGAAATTTGAAGGTTGATAATGTAAAAAGTGTGTTGACGATTTTGATTCCATACTTTTGAGATCAAATTTAATTTTTATCGTATATTCTAATAATCTCATTTAAATTATGCAATGTTGTTTGAACCTGTATTTCACAAACTTCACTTGTGTAACCTGTGAATTGTAAACTTTTTCATTTCATTTCTATATTATCGTGTAAGTAAAGAACTCTTAAGTGATGATGTTAATAATAGAAAACATGTTGACAAAGACTGTGACAAATTTAACTGAGGAATTAAAAATTTTGACTTAAAAACTGTAACAAAGACTTAATTTGTTACAACATGAGATTGAGGACTCAGATGAAAAGATCTTTTTTTTGAGCATTTTTATATTGATGCTTCATGATATTCTCTATATTTGATATTTTTTTATAATTGATATTTTTGTGTTTCTCTTTAGTGATTTTTCAAATAATTCATGGTACAGTTTTGTTTTATGTATAATGATACCCAAGTTTTGTTCTCATAAAATGATCCTGGCATTGCAATGCCGTTACAATATTTGTCTCGATTGAGACATATGTACAATGTACCCAAACCTCAGTTCAATCCAGTTAGGCGCACATAAGGATTAAATTTAATTACGAGTTAATACATCTACTGCAATTTAGACTTTCACGATTAATATTTCAATTGGTTCTCTTTTGAGGACTTGCCATGTGGGAAGGGTCCTTCCATGTGTGTAAGTCTTCAGTAGAGGAGTTGGGAGTTTTCCCGACCTGAAATTAAGTTAATTGAAATTAAATAATTAATAGAAAATAAATAGATGGCAGCACCAATCAAATCACCTTTGAGGTTCATAAGTAGATCATGCGATGCTTTATATAATAGTCATCTTAATGCTACTTTGATTTTGAAAGTAAAGGACAGAGAGTCTGGAAACGCATTGACGAAAGGATGTATGTCGCGGGCTGAGAGATGGAACAAAAGGGCGAAATAAATTTTAATTGAGATGATGTCCTGTAGAGTTTAAGTTAAATAAAATAATTAGCTGTGAAAGATGGCTTATCATTCTCAGCCTCCAGACAAGACTGCACTACTAAGAATGAATTCAGCAATATTCAAGTATACGCCAGTTAGAAACGTTACGATAAGGCGCATATATATATATATATATATATGTGTGTGTGTGTGTGTGTATAATCGATGAGGATCCCGTATATTAAATTATTGGCCTTCAAATAAATATTCAAAAATTTAACCAGATGCCAATATATCACAAGATTCCCCAGCTCTTTTTGGGACTATTACATAGGAGAGGGTGGCTTGGGACCCCTTAGACGTAGCTGCGCGCTGACACCTATAACCCAACAGGGAGTTGAAGTGTGGAATTGAAAGTCGAATTGACTGTCGGAGAGAGAGAGGAGGCAGGCAAAGATAGCCTGTGCGAACGCCACGCTGTTCGGTGTTTTTTTTTCGGAGGGCTACTCCGTCACGGACAGGATCACTGCCCGGGAGTGTGTTTTTTTGCAGACAGAGAGGCTGTCTAGGTGTAATTTTAGGATCTCTCGCGTTAAGACCGAACATTGGTCTTGGAAGCTTATGTATAGTTTGGTTTGGTTTGGAGCGCTACGGTCAATTTTTGCTACACGATGGCTAATTAGATCGGAACCTACTGCTTAAAGCCGATTCCGAACGGCTACAAACGCTTATGCCAAGAGTGGGACTCGAACCAACTATACCAGTGGTACCAAGGCCAGCGCTCTAGCCATTCGGCCATCGTCCAGCTAAGTTTATGTATAATAGAGTAAATAAGTTTTGTAATTTACTTCTGTGTAGATAGTGGAGGCTGTATATTTTAAATGCTTCTAGCATCGTCAATTCTCTTATAACGCTTCAATATACGTACACACGTACATACATATATACATACATACACAAACAAACACAAACAAACACACACACACACACACACATATATATATATATATATATATATATATATATATATATATATATATATATATATATATATATATATATATATATATATATATATATATATATATATATATATATATATATACAGTCGGACCTCTGTTTAACGAACCTCTATTTTGCGAATTTCTCTATTTTGCGAACTTCTGCTTGGAACCAAGAACATTTTGCGAATTTCTTCGTAATATAACCTCCAAATAGCGAAGTGCATTCTCTATTTTACGAACTTTTTCTTGTGATTCAATATTTTTTTCTCCATATTTCTCAAAATATTTCTGTACATTTCAAACTAATTCTTTCTTTTAAGACATTTAACACATTAACTTTCTTTTAACACATTCCGACGCGGATTACAGTTTGAAGAAAAACGCCTGAAGGGTTTTGGTGCATTGCAAAGATGCGAGACGTATTATGAGATAAAGCACTTTTTCAAAACAAAAAACTCAGACAAAATTAACAAACTTTACCAATAATTAAATTTAAGGACGCGTGTGGTAATGTAAGCTTAAAATTACTTGTTATAATAAATGCGATAATGTCATTAAAATTCATTAATTTTAATATAATTTTTTAGAATTGAAAATACAGTGTATTCCCGAACAATGTTTTGTTTTATTCTTGTTTTCCTTGCAGATTTCTGTTTGATGGGTAAGATATACAAAACAAATAGACATTAATTTAAAAAATAAAGGTGTGAGTAATAACTTTTATTAATAATATTTAGTATTTATGAATTTAAAATCTGTCTTGTGTAGTTTAAAGTATTTTAAAAGGTAAATCTTTATTTAACGAATTTTCCATATAACGAACTTTTTTTCGGGATTTAGCGACTTCATTAAATAGAGGTCCGACTGTATATATATTCCTCTGTTTCTAGGAGGAAATGTTACAAAACTCGGGAAAGACAGACTAATAAGTAAAGAATACAGGTCAAAAGCTTTTCGCCGAAAGTCAAAGGGTTTTATCAGTAACTTTTGAGGAGATGACTAAAGAAATCTATCTAGATAAATTACTTATCTGTAGGTTATGCACGTGTGCTCAAACACATGGCGTATTGACTTAGCGAAAATGACTCACAATTGATTCAGATCGCAGAGATATTGCCCCAAACCGCCGTCTCGATTAAACACCAGTAAAATCTCACCATTAGATAAATCCTCTAGACAAGTATAAAAGGATAAGGGGATTGCAGTCATATATTTCCGCCACACATCCGTCCTTAAGAAAACCTGAATTAAATATATTCATTAAATAAATGGATATATTTAATTCGGGAATTTGGACTGTAAATAAATGGATAAAAAATATCTTGTAGATCAGTCATTTTCAACCGGCACTTTTGGGTGTCATAAGATCGGCCAGGGGTGAAGCGAGAATTTTTTGGGGAACAAAAACTTATTACAGTTGGCTCTCTGTTTAACGACTTCCAAGGGACCGCGAAAAATCGTCCTTAAATAGAGATCGCCCTTAAACAGAATTTGTGAAAATATGACATTTCCCATAACTTCGGAGGGGCCGGGACTGGGAAATATCGTCTTTAAATAGAGATCGTCGTTAAGTAGAGCGTCGTTAAACAGAGAGCCAACTGTAGTAGGTTCCAAAAAAAATTAATATTAAGTTAAACTAATGAAACTCACGCCCGACAGATTGTGACACAAATCGATGTACTCGTTTCTAAGGAAAAATTTATGACTCTCCCGCCCACAACTGTTAGACATGATATCAAACATTTGTGCTTTAAGCATCCATTGCAAGTCTCATATTAATAAAACAAAACTCTTTCAAGCGATTTCGGCTATTTTTGAAACTGTATTAATATATTCGATTCTGCTCTTTGTTGCTTATATTTTTCAATAAAGGAATAAAATCTGCAAAGGAGTCAGTATTTATTTGAGCTTAAATTTAACATGTTCCTCATATATGTCTCTCTTTGAATTAATTTTGAAAAAAATAATTAAAATTTTAACAAGGATGTCCCCAGTTGCTAATCTCACTTCGAAGGGTGCCACAAACGTAAGGTTGGGAATCCCTTATGAAGATATATATTTTTTTATATACACACCTTATAGAGAATCTATGCTCACTTCTACCCAAACTTGGGTGTATATAATTTGAAGTAGCACTCTATTTGAATTATATACAAACACAGTTTATACATGAAATAATGTTTATTGAATTCGCTGCACATATAATTGGCTTTTACAGCAATAAGCATGCGTACTACTTGTACGGAATGTAAATACAGCTTTCAAGAACAATATATTTTTATACTCACGAACAGTAAGTCAAACCAGCAGTACTGCCATGTATACTTCTGGCCCGCAAAGCACTAGCGCAGCATAACACCTTTTCAACCTCCCCTTCTCATTAATGACGCTGCCTGGTATTTATACTAAGCGCGTATGCCAAAATTAGCATATCTGAAGCAGCTTCTTTAATTCACTCAAAAGTTCGATTCTTGTGAATCGAATCTTGTGTATACCTTACACTGGCCTCCCTCGAAAAAAAAATTAGGTAACTGAGGTCTGAACGGCTTCAGTTAACTAATTGAAAACGCGTGCTGGTCTGACTTTTTACATAATGGGTGGCAAAGCCAAAAAACCTTCCACACGTTGTGTGGGGGAAAAACGCCACTACCATTTTACAAAACTAACCCCGAAGGGTCCAGGTGACACCATTACACAGTGGATTTGCAGAGTTGCGGATACTGGGCTGGCCAACTGCGCCCTAAAATATCTATTTTAATTAAAAGTGACAACACAATTGCACAGCATGACATTTCTTGACTGTATCTGCTCTCCCCCAATTTATAATGTACATGTGTTATGATTTGCGAAGTTAGTATGTTAGTTGTTTGTTATCTGTAGTTAGTATGTATTTTTTTTCACTACATGTCCCCTTCAAAAATTTATAAAACAACAGTATACCGTTTTTTTTCAGTGGCTCACTCCTTCACCTCAAAATGTTTACACAGTATATACAATGGGGAACTTCAAACCAATTTGGTTCGATTTTATTAAAGGGTGGGAGTTAGAATAAGAGAATTGATACAAGACTTGTTCCTCATGAATGCAGCAACTTCACTGCACCAGTTTGTCCAATCCGCTGAACCTCTCTTGATGGTCGCAGTCCTAGTAAAGGGGTTCGTTGACCGTGTGGGCATCCTTCGTGCAGCAGGTCGTTGGTCCTGAGGCGCTGGTCCGGCTTGACGATGGACAGGAGGTCTCTTGGGAGGAGGCCAACCTTGCTGGGCGGCTGATATCTTGCGTTCCCTGTGCTTATGCAAAGGAGCTTTAAAATTGTCATTCTTCCTTTTTACAACCTTGTGTACCTTATGTGTGCCACGTTCATCCTTAGATGGAGGTTTTGTAGTGCACACTTTACTTTTCTCCGTACTTTTTAGAGTATAGACATTAGATTTTAATGCAGATTCTATTTTTTGAAACTTATACGCCGCACCAACGTGTTTAGTAACTGGCTTTATCTCGCTGCTTGTGTCATGTTTTTCAACAACCTTACTCTGTTTTTCGTATTTGTGCTTATACGACTTCTTGTTTACCGCCTTAATTACTTCAGTATTAGCAGTTTTAATGCTGGAACCTGAAGGCTCTTTTTCACGTTTTTTATCCCCCTTAACTTTAGTTTTATCCTCTTTTGACGAAAAAGTCTCTTTGAAACTTGCGATATCAGAATCGTTATCATTTAAATTCTTTAACACTGCTTCAGTTTTAGGAAGATTAAGCTTTTCGTACTGGTGCGTTTTATTGCAAACTTTCTCTATAACTTCCGAAGCATCAGCTAAACTACCTACAGTATAACTCTGTGTCAACTTTTCATCCTGATTCTCAGTCTGGTTTTCATGTACTTTATTTAAAACCATATTATCAACCTGGCCTACACAATCCCCATTCGGCTGGAAACTTGAAATAATATCATCACCTAGCAAGTTCCTACTATCGTTTAAAGAATTTTTATTGTCGTCAACTAATAAGTATTCACTAACTTCCGTAACGCATACTTCGTCATCTACTAAATTTCCTTCATTAACAGATGTGTGAATATCATCTAAAATATCAGGTATAGCATCAATAATAACAGGTATAGCATTAATAATATCAGGTATAGCATTAATAGAAGTGTCCGATGATTTATTTTCTAAACCACTAGCATTAGTATCGGCACTATTTTCAGAAATTTGTACTGGAATTACCTCATCATTCCAGCTAGACTCACTTTCTTTATAAGCCACAAAAATACCCTGACTTTCACTATTCTCAAAATAATGATTACTGCTCGGACAAAATAATACATTTGACCACACAGTTTCAACAGGTTGAACCATATCATGTGAATCAACTTGCCAGTGCAAGTAAGGTGCTTGCATATTTTCTTTAAGTGCACTAATTTCATTATCACGCCGTGCGCTTCTATTATTTTGCCTGCGGTACTGCTTACGCTGCTGGTTTGAAACTCGCGAAAAATTTTGGCTGGGGTGTATAAAATCTCTCGTACCTGAATGACGGTGAGGGGTAGCGAAGAAATGTCTATTGTCATATTTAGCTAAAGCTTGAAGGAGGGTAACCTTGCTTGTAATTGTTTGATTATCTAAAAAATCTTGAACACTTGGCTTCAAACGTTGGATAACTATTTTTAAGATTACCGCTTCCGTTAACTCTTCTAAATATTCCTCACACTTGGAAATCTTTTCCGTAGCAAAATCTAATGCAGACTGACCTTCACGTTGCCTTAGCGAATAAATTTCCGCTTCAATTTCACTTTGATTAAAGGTCTTTGGAAAAACACTAAGAAACTGTTGCTTGAATGACAAATAGTCAAAAATCAGATTACTGCTTTGCATACACGTGTACCACTGATATGCACTACCTCTTAAAGCGGCTAGAGCAATTTTAAGTTTATCCCCCTCTGGGGTGCATTGTTGCTGAAAGTAATGCTCAATTTTCTTTAGGAATTGGCTTGAGGGGCCGCCATTGAAGGTGGCTTCGAATGGCGCAATTTGCTGAACCATAATTACCCGAGGAAAATTTCCAGCAGGATTTTGTTCTACAACACTCATTTTTTAAATAGTATATAAGTACTTGCAACAATTTTATCAATATACGTACACAGTACACAGTTTTAAATTTCAATTATGTTGTTCGTTACAAATGTAACGCTAACTACCAGGGTATATATATTTTTCGGGCGCCAGTATAGAGAATCTATGCTCACTTCTACCCAAACTTGGGTGTATATAATTTGAAGTAGCACTCTATTTGAATTATATACAAACACAGTTTATACATGAAATAATGTTTATTGAATTCGCTGCACATATAATTGGCTTTTACAGCAATAAGCATGCGTACTACTTGTACGGAATGTAAATACAGCTTTCAAGAACAATATATTTTTATACTCACGAACAGTAAGTCAAACCAGCAGTACTGCCATGTATACTTCTGGCCCGCAAAGCACTAGCGCAGCATAACACCTTTTCAACCTCCCCTTCTCATTAATGACGCTGCCTGGTATTTATACTAAGCGCGTATGCCAAAATTAGCATATCTGAAGCAGCTTCTTTAATTCACTCAAAAGTTCGATTCTTGTGAATCGAATCTTGTGTATACCTTACAACCTCCATAAATACATACACTCATATATAATACTCCTCTGAATGTGTATATACGTATGTCTGAATGAAGAGAAAAAGAAAGGGACTACCTGATGAGACCACTAGAAGTACCACATTATGAAAAAATAAATGCCCTTCTCAAGCGTGATGGATCATAGCTGTCTTTAATTTAGGTTTCGTTTTCATCATAAGCTCCACAGCCAGACATAACCAAAACACGCACTAGACAGTAAATGTCATTTGCGAAGTTACTCTATGTTTTACGTGATGAAAAAATGTAGTAATAAATGAAGAAGCACCAAACTTGCAGTAAGAACCCTAAATGTACAAAAAAACGTTACTACTAAAAATAAAAATAAAAATCATAAGTAAAAATAAAAATAATAATAAAATAACTCTTAGTAATAATAATAAAAAACTAAATTATTAAGGGTATAATAGTCCTAAAATACGGTAACCTACGGTAATAAGTCTGTAACTGAGAATCCACTACCTCCATGGTTGCAAGTGTTGTGACGTCAGTCATCTTGCGGTTACAAGTTCTTAACTTCCACTCTGTCTAGCGCCAGGCTTGGTGTTCTTTGGTTAAGTACTATTTTTCAATCTTTAATCAATTTTTAATCATTTCTTCTGTTTTTCATGGATTGTACGGTGTCTGAGTGTGTTTATTGTATAGATCATAATCATCGGAAACAATCCATTGGTTTTTAGACAGCATTGACACCGCTGATGAATAAATGCTGTCTAAAACCTCTTTCATACTTTTCTTTTCATGTTATTTGTTCCTGGCTACAAGTAGCTTTAGAGCTATTACTGGTTTTCTCTATCATCTTTTTCTTATATATATATATATATATATATATATATATATATATATATATATATATATATATATATATATATATATATATATATATATATATATATATATATATATGTATGTAACATACCGGCCCGGCGGGACTGATGGCCGGAGCCGGCATATCACACCGGGAATAAACGTAGTCGTATGCAAGAATACAATTCTCTTTTCACGTCTGCAAATAAATTTTATTCTCCATTCTTTATCATCGATGACAGCGGTTTATTAGGCAACAATGCCACGCCAAAATCTGCTCTCCGAGTTATACTGGAACTTATATAAACTTTATGAGCGTCTTGCCATGTGATCACAAGTCTATAGCCATTGGCTGAAACTATGACTCTGATGTCAGAGGTGACGTATTATTGTTACGTAAAGATGCGCTAGAAATTATATTTTTTGAGGGGACGCTGCGCTTGCTTTGTTCTTGCAATCAGAAGCGAAAATAGACAACGCCCAAGGCAATTTAGAATTTGAATTGAATATAGGGGTTTTTATGTTTTATATATATATATATATATATATATATATATATATATATATATCTAGCACCCGATTTCCTTACTGCCTGATTATTCTCAGTGATCATATTTCATTCAAATAATCTTGGAGATGTCCAGCAGATTTCGGACTTCACAATTTCGGATATGCAAATGATTAACATTTAAACGTAATCGAACGCCGCAGGAGGGAGAAACGGCATCTCAAACTCTGTATAAAAGGAAAGTTGAGCAGCGGGTTTCTCATTCAGAAATTGCATTTGAATGTTTTTTTTTAGAGAAGATCGTGTTATGCCTCGTATAAGAAGGAGAAACGGTTGCCAGCACGTGTCGGAATTCGATAGCGGCAGGATCGTGGCCTACCGAGAGAGCGGTTTATCGTTCCGCTATATTGCTACTCGCATTGGTCGGAATCCAACGACAGTCATGCGAATATGGAATCGATGGGTTCAGGAGGGTCATACTGAATGCCGTGCAGGATCTTAATGGCCTCCCACTACTAACGCCCAAGAGGACAGACATGTTTTCACGTCAGCCTTCCAGCATTGTACAGCCACATGACGGGCCTTGACTCAGGAAAAGGGCTTGTTTGCAGCATGACAAGTATCCCCGCAGACAGTGCGACCACGTCTGGAGCAGCACGGATTGTCTGTACGGCCACCATTATTGCGACTTCCCTTGACACTGCAGTATAGAGACACTCGGCGACAGTGGTGCGCCCAACGACAAAACTGGATACGGAAGAACCACGTCGTCTTTTCAGACGAGTTCCGGTTCTGCGTGCAGCATCATGATGGAGGTATCTTTGTCTGGGGGCACCGAGGTGAACGCCCGTGACTTGCTTGCATTCGATATCATCATACTGGCCCTGCACCTGGTGTGGTGGTATGGGCAGCTATTGAGTACACGAAACTAACACCTCTTGTTCGTGTCGTCGGTAATCTGAACAGCCAGCGTTAAATTTCTGAGATCTTAAGGCCGGTGGCTGTGCCCTATCTTCGAGGCCTCGGAGACGTCATCTTTCAACAATATAACGCAAGACCGCATGTTGCCCGTTGTGTCTTGACTTACCTCGACACAGAGGGTGTTCGACTGTTGCCCTGGCGAACACGTTTCCAGATCTCTCACCCATTGAAAACAACTGGTCATGGGTTGCTGATAGACTGGGCCGCCACCGCTCTCCAGCCACTACGATTGATGAAATGTGGCATAGACTTGAAGCTGCATGGAAAAACTTGCCCGTATTTGTCATCCAAGCCCAGGTCGACTCGATGCCTAACCGGGTTAGAGCCGTTTTAGCTGCCAGAGGCGGCAGCTGTGTGCACTAATTTCAGACCCTGTATACCCCAAAATTGCATACAAATTTAATCATGTTTTCTTCCTACTATGCTATATACGTACAATAAGTGAAGTTTTGTTATTTGCTCTACTTCCTGGTGTTGCAATTTCAATGACCAGCAGTGTATATATATAGATCGAAACTTTTTTTGAAAATTAAGGTTACAGAAAAATGGCTATCAAAATATCACATGCCAAAAACAGCTGTATTATAATAGCATAATAGTTGCATCATATTTAAAAAAGTATTTGGTAGATTTGAATGATATATGGTATAGAGGAACTTCATAAAATATCTTAATAACTACTGTTGCATAAGTATTTAAGTAAAATCTAATTTTTTCTTATTAGAGGGAAACTAAAAAAAATTTTTAAATATCTAATCATGCTGAATAGAAAAGAACCATTCTTGTAAATTCTATATTCATTTTATCTCTAGATATTAATGCTTTCATCTGTAAATTTTTACTCAGCTTAAACGAGCAAAAATCTATTCACATAGTCTCTACTATCTTCTCAAAAAATTGCCAAGTAGGACAAAACCCTGAAGAAACCCTCATTGAAAGTCTGCACTTAACCGCAGGAAATCACTTAACGAAGCTTGATAAATATTGATCAAATAATTTTATAAATCGAAAGAGCATTAAACAATGATATAATTTTCTACTATCTCTGTTTCGCATGGATGGTGCATTTGAAGGTCAAATGAATTCGCCTCCAACTAAAACGAAAGACGTTGCTTTTCACTGAGCAACTTCAATAATCTATGAATAATCACTATAATATTATCGCTATATATATTTTTTAACTTTTGAAGATATAAAATTGTTGTCTTTGTTCCAATGATGTGATTACTTATCAATCTTCTGCATCAGATGTTTTATTCATTCACTTCTCTTTTGATAAACAAAAAATAAAAAAGTAAAAAATCAGTCGGAAAACATTTCTGATAAGAACTGATAACCCCAAAGTATCAGTTTGCTCATATATCGCGAGATATCGCTGTTTGAGAGTCATACAGAAATATATTTTATTGTTAACATATCGTTGGCCGGTACTGAGCAAACTCGTGTTTTGACACGCAAATGTTGAAGGCAATTTATGAGATTTTCATGAATCAGTGTTTGAATTTCCTTTAGTTATCACTTAGAACTGATGAAGAACTGATGACCTCTACTATTACCTCAATGAGTATCAGGCAAATCTTCCCATTGTTATCATTTATACTGTGAATCTCCGATCCCCAGTTATACTGGGGACAGAAAATAAAAATGCCTTACTTCATTCCAAAATTTTCAGTCTTTGCCGGTATTGGGGACTTGCGTACCAGTATTGGGGTATTTGCCGGACTTGCATATATATATATAAATAAAACTGCTGATTAACAGTGTGTTAACATTTAATAATCATCCAGAATTGGTACGCATTTTTAGAAAACAAAATTACGGAGTTTCTAAGAACATTTTAAGGAGCTGAGGTAGTACGTTTAAGGACCTCAAAAATTATTTTAATGTTTTATTTCAGAAGTTTAGATATTTATAAATATTTGAGTATTAGGGTCACCACAACTTCATGATAATTTCACCCAAAAAAGGGCTTTTATAAACTATTATAAATATTATAGCTATATTAATAATAGTTAAAAAATACTTTTTACAGGTTGCGATATGTATGGTTTTCCCCCGCATTTAATCTGATAAATTTACACCGGTAAGCAGTACTATGTCTATACATTAGAACCAAATCGATTTTTATCTGGAGGTGAGAGGAATAATATCAAATAATTATAATCCTGAATAATAACAATACAAAAATCATAATTCAAAAGTCATCTAAAAACCCCACAAAGAGAAAACGGATTATCTGTATTTTCTCAAACCCTGTTGAGAGTCATAAATTTAAAATTCTTGTACTTTAACTCGAAAACAAGTACTTTTAAAAGACTATAAAGTAAACAAAAAAACTAAGGACTTGGAATGCACAAATTAGAAGAACTGTTTAAAAACTTTAAAAAAAATCATTAAAAATTGGAATTGAAATTATTCAGTTCTTGAGTACTTTTTAAGAACGGTGCGAACTTTTTTTCAGATCCTGTTATCTGTAAAGTAATAATTACATTACGCAAAATTCCCCATTATCCCTGCAGCGTCGGAAAAAAGGTTATAAATAAAACAGGCCAGAGTACCATAAGCAACTTTCGTCTTTTCTCTTCCCGTCCTTCAAGTGACAGTTTCAAGGGAAGCGGTAGAAGGTGTTATTGTTCTACGGTATATGATGCTCTGCATGGAGTAATGGAGCCACCTCACTACATTTTGCTGATACATTCTCCTTATCTGATATTTTATCCGGCCACTATATAAAAAAAAAATTCGGCGGTGCAATGACTTCCAGGCGTCTTTTTCTTTTTGCTGAGAATAGGGATCATGACTTGGCAAGGATGGTAGAGAAAGCGCGTTTGGCTCGTCAGAGGTATTTATTGTTATACTGAACACGCGTTCGTCGGGAAGCACTCAGTTGAGGCTTTTATTTGAACATTTCCTTGAGTAAAAGTGTGAGAAAGAATGTCGAAACTCCTCACAGAAAAACGACTTAATACAGCCTATATCTAGATGAGAAAGGCGAAATTTTGTGCCAAGTTTTGGTATTATATGAATTAAACACTGCTAAAAATTGTAGGTCGAATTAAAATCTCTGTACAAGTCGTTTTTTGTCGGTATTATGGCTACATTTGGATTATCTGGGTTTTTTTCTGATTATTAGTGCTTACCCGTTCCCGTGCTATATAGCAGTGTACACTAACTTTTTTTGACCACGACCATTTTTAAGTTTAATAAAAAATGACTCGACCCCCATAAAAATTTTTGGTAGTCACAAATTTTTAAAAAAAAATTAGGAAAATTTTAACAAAGAAATAGAAAAAATTAATACGGACATTTTGACAAACTATTTTAAAAATCAGTAATCTGTAGATTTCGGGTTTATATTTATTTTGCTTAATAACAATTTTAAAAATGTATCGCTTTACCTCCTTCTTGCACATGGTTTAGACAAATCTCACGCGACTAAAACTTCATATTTAAATATTTTTATGTATATGTAATTCATTTAGGTAAAAAGTCGCAAAAAATAAAAAAAGAGCATGATATCAAAATTATAAGCTTTGTGTTAAAACAATGGAAATTATAAACTTCCTTTATTTGTATAAATACTTCGTTTTTTTAATTAAATGCTAGTTAAAGTTTCCATTTGGATTGGATTATTCGGCCTGAAAGGGTTATACATTTAGAATAGAAATTCAGTTGAAACCCTCTCTATTTTAGTCTAGAAAGAGAAAATAAATTTTTCCTGATGAGTTGTTATTGCAAGACTTTTTGACGTCTTATTTAGCAATCATACATTTTTAACACAAAACATATTAAAAATACGTAATTATAAAAAATTATAGCATGTTTTTTAATTAAATAATTCAATATGATATAAACTGACGTCAAACTACCCGCCACCCCTCTTTGGGTCTCAACTCACAGTTTGCTAAACACTGCTATATTAAATTAGTAATAAAAACTATGTGCAATAATGATGTTTTAGAGGTTTAGTGAACAATATTTTCATTCTTTTATCATTTTTCGAATACTTTACACCCTATTCCCTGTTTATTGAGGTAAAGAATATTTTATTTTAATCAAAAGCAATCAATACT
Source organism: Dolomedes plantarius (assembly GCA_907164885.2). NCBI lineage: Eukaryota > Metazoa > Arthropoda > Arachnida > Araneae > Dolomedidae > Dolomedes > Dolomedes plantarius. The sequence continues at coordinate 74,861,840 of OU015492.1, forward strand.
GTTTAAACATGCTCGTCAAGCAGTTAAGTATCAGTTAAATATATGGAAATATTTTACAGTGTTGATTTAATATTGCACGCAATATCGATTTATTAGGTTTTTAACTGTTGTTGATATTGTTAGGGAAACCGTTTCATCGTTAAAAATAAATTCTATTGAATTTAGCAGCAGATTCTAAAGCATTGCTGATAAGTTTAATAGATTCTGTTACAATTTTTTTTTTTTTTTTTTTTTTTTTTTTGGGGGGGGGGGGGGCGGGGTTGTTTTAGCAACTAAATTTCATATTAATGTTTTCAGAGGTATGTAAACCAGGATTTTTTTAAAATCGATATTATGTTTCTTCTAATAATAATTCTATTTGCATTGTTTTACGATTCTAATGATATACTGATAATCATTTTATTTTTGCTCAACTAAAGGGGAACTAATAAAAATTAATTTTCTATAATAATAAATAGTACAGTGCAGCCAGCGTGATTGGGTTTATCGTTTTAAGTGAAAGCTTAATTTTACAACTGATAATTTTAAATGTTAAACTTTAAAAGTTAAAGTATAAGACAATTTAACAAGTAACTTTTGCTAATATTTTGCGTCCAAAATTTTTGTGAATTTTTTTCTAGTATCTTCATTGGATATAATTCTATACCCATAGTATTTTTCTCCCTTTTAAAAGAGATTTAATATTTTCATCTAGTTTAAATATAACTGCTAACAGATTGTTAACCGGTACCCAGTAAACTCGTACTTTTACGCGCTAACGTTTAAGAAATTTAGGATAAAGGAAAGTCATACTAGAGAAATTTTTGATCAACTGAACATTGCTTTACTTGAAAACAACCTTTACTATGACCTGAATGAATTTCAAGCAAATCCTCACATTTCATCACTTAAACTGTGGATCTCAGACCCCAATATAAAGAAAACAGATTTCAGAAAATGCCGTACATTATTCCAAAATTTCAGTCTTTGCCGGAGACTTGCGTATATATTTAAATAAAATTGCCGGTCAACAATGTGTTAACTACCACAATGAGAAGTAATAACTCAAGCTAGTATTAATGCGGCAAGGAAAAAGAGTTGCAATAAATATTTCTTTTCTTTCTGACAAAATCGCATAATGCTTCGTCAGCACGCTTTCCTTCTGTCTGCCTCATCCATCATTTAATTTCTATGATAGGTACGTACACGAAATGCTAACTGTTTTGACAGAGGAGGAACAATGCTGAAACAAATTCTATCTTAAGGATTCTTTTAGAAAACATATGCATTTTTTTTCTTCGTCGAGTTGTATTTTTTTTTATTGCTGATTGTTTTTAGGGATTTTCTACGTGTATTACGATTTCTAGTATGTCATCTTCACGAGTCACAACAGAGGTAGTCTCTTTTTTCTCTATTCTTAGGATGCGTAACATAATGCCATAGCATTGTTTGTAAATGCTTTCCAGCTAGAGCAGTGACAAAACCCTTGTACTGTACATGCATAAAAATTAGGTGGTGTATAAGTTTTGATGTCCCGAAAATAAGACGAAACAATGTTATGCATCGAACAAATGAATCATGAATTTTTGCTCGTGCGGCAAAATTATCTGTCCTTTTTTTATAGATATTGCTTTAATTTTAGAGAAGTCAGTGTTTAATTTCTAGATAATAGTCAACTGTCCTGTTTTGTATTTTTTAAATTTTGACTAGCCTTACAAATTTAAAATATTTTAAAAATTCATTCTAGCCTTCCTACCATTGTCTAAGCAAGTATCGCACTGCAGTTCGCACGAGCATGTTTTTATATCTGTTCATTTTTTGATGAGACTTTATCGATCGTTTCGCCCAAAAACTTCCAGACAGAAAAATTCTACGTTATATTTTTATAGGGAGAAATTTTTTTCTCCCTATATATATATGTGGAACATATATATATATATATATATATATATATATATATATATATATATATATATATGTGTGTGTGTGTGTGTGTGTGTGTGTAAGTAACATGATGGGCCCCAACCCGAGAAGACCGACGAAATCAAGGGCCCTACCATGTCACAACGAAGACTTGGAAGAATTATCGTACTAGATGACCGGAAGCATAAACGATAATCATTACGTTGGACTAAATATTTTATTAGACAAAATGACACATATTCTCGGGGCGACGGAAAATGACAAAAGCTCTCCGAATCTTGACCGCAGGGTGTTTTATAAACTTTTGAGGTGACTCGCCATGTGATCATGAAAAAGAATAATGATTGGCTACCCATGACTCTGGTGTCAAAGGTCACGTGATACCTTATGTAAGAATGCGTGAGAAATTGGAATTTTCGAGGGGACGCTACTAAGCTGTCTTTAAATCGGAAACGAAATTAATCTACGCCCAAGGAAATTTAGAAGAATTTAGAATCTTGAAAAGAATTTAGGGGTTTTTTATGTTATATATATATATATATATATATATATATATATATATATATATATATATATATATATACCGGGTGGCCATAATTAAACTGACAGTGCTCACAGTGTTCTGTAGCGCGATCTATTTGCGAGAATGACGCCACATTTTGTAGGAAGATTAAACAAGACGGGGGACGAAGGATTCCGCGAAAAAATAAATTAGTTCCAAAATTCACCGCTAGGGGAATATTTGGCGCTGTGTAATAGAAAATAGAGTGTTAACAAATGCAAATCAATACGGAAATTACCTTTGTGTGTGTCTGCCCGCTTATCATGGCCGGGGTACAGTAACTCCTGTACACGGCTGATCTTGTACGGATAGAAGTTGATAATCTTTCGTAAGATTTTCCATATTTTCCATTTCGTAAGATATCCATATTCCGAGCTAATCCACGAGCGCTAGAGGTGGCAGCAATATTGTCTGGTCCTCTGTCGACAATCGCCGTGGCAACTGCTTCGATTGTATCCTGTGGTACAGGTTTTCGTCCTCTGCCTGACTGAACCTTCAGAGAACCTGTTTTCTCAAACGTCGCAACCATTGCTTTTAGCCCATTAACTGACACAGGACCGTTACCTTTACGCATTTTTTTGTGCGTTCTAAAAGCACGAAGAGCGGCTGACGCGTTGCACTGGTTGAGGTAAAAGAATTTGACCAGTAACGCACGCTCGACTGAAGAAGGAGACATTGCACATAAACTTTCAATCCGATTGATTCGAAACGTAACACATTGCCTTTTAAAACCCAAACAGCTGGCACTGTGCCAATGGATGTGACGTGAAATTTGAATAAAGAACTTCTGCTCAGCGTACGTGATATTGCAGATCACGAGACTTTATCGGTGTTTATGTAGATTTTACGCTTTTTTAAAAGTGTTGCCATATTGCACTTGAACTAAATAAGAAAATGTGCATAGTAAAAGGTAATTTTATTCCGTATTAATTTGCATTTGTTAACACTCTATTTTCTATTACACAGCGCAAAATATACCCCTAGTGGTGACTTTTGGAACTAATTTATATTTTCGCGGAATCCTTCGTCCCCCGTCTTGTTTAATCTTCCTACAAAATGTGGCGTCATTCTCGCAAATAGATCGCGCTACAGAACACTGTGAGCACTGTCAGTTTAATTATGGCCACCCGGTATATATATATAATTAGAATTTGACGCATGCAAATGTTTTCAGTTCGCAACGTCCATCTACGAAACCCAGTTTCTGAACCCTGGCCTCTGAAGTCCAAAAATCTTTCATTTCCCCCTAAAATCCCCGAGATTAACTCCAGAAAATAGCAATTTTTTTAATTATAATGTTAAAAATTCAGCCGGATTGCTAATTGTAAATATCAGGGCTTTGTGGTCAAAGAAGTCTAAATAACCTCTAAGTGACCACGTAGTACTAATAAGTGCAAATGAAAATAACAGAAAAAGGGGCAGACAACAAAAATTCCAGCTGATGTCCAACAACCGTCATCATTGCGTCTAATATTAAAAACAGCCAGCAACTATTTTAAATTTACATGCATTTTGATCAATACACGGAATTTCGTGGCGTAGATGGTCAAAATCCGTATGATTTTATTCGCAATTCATCTGTTTTTCCCGGAAGAGTTTTTAATATTTTATCCCTTTAGTAATGATACAGTCATACCTCCGTATTCGTCGCTTTTCGACACGAAAAAATTGCTTCGGTACTCGACGTTTGCTTGGTAATCGTCACACATGCTAAAATAGGTGTCTCTCCGGACGAAAAAAAAAAAGACCGAAATTGGTTGAATTACAAAATTTTGCTCAAAAGTATCACCCTGAAAAAGCTCTAGCAAGCCGAAATGTGGATTTTGTTAGTTATCAAACAATGTCTCACTTCAAAAACATTTTGAAACGTAAGCAGAAGCAAATTTCTCTTGATAGGTTTGTAGTGAAACTCCCCAAATCTGAGCCTACAACGAATCGGTGGTGTTAAGAGACAGAAAAGAGTAAGAATCCCTGTGCAAACGCCTGATGTTTTATTAGAAGGAAACTCCACTTTCTGAGCATTAGCCCCTTCTCTTCGACTACTTCGCCACTATCCCATTAGGCCATCAAGTCCTTTCAGTACAGGTTGAGTGAAGATAAATTTTATTTTATTTTTCCTAATTATTGTTTTATATTATGTCTGTCTAGTTCAGAGATTTTGTATTAAAAAACAACCCCATCCATTTATAAATAGCCTAGTAAAATGTGAAATGTTTGGTTTTCAGGAACGAATTAAATGGGAAAAAACCGATTAACGACGAGTACCGAGGTACCAATGTATGAATCTGCTAATTTAAACTTCCGACAATATAACCGATATCAATTATTGTTAATTTTAGGTCGATAACTGAAATACTAGTGATATCTCGTAATTTTTTTTTTCAATACGGCATAAGCCTCATATCCTGGGCAACACCCGAGTGTACCGGATAGCCATATATATTGATTAGCAATGTGAACAGAAATAACCATAGTAAAGAAATCAGTCACTTTTCTGTTATAATTTTTTTTAGCAACAACATTTACGAAGTAATGTTCACTTTCGTTCACTGCGTATATTTCTGATTTCAGGGTTTACATTTAACACTCAATACGATGAAGACTTTTACTTTTCGACTTTTAACCAGGCCCTGATTTTCCATTAGGCCCAGTAGGCCGGGGACTAGGAGCCCCCGAATGTTGGGTTGCCCCCCCCCCCAAATTTTCATTTTAAAAGAAAAAATTCCCAATTCAATTTTCTTTTATTTTACCTTTTTTTAATAGCAATTTTTTATATGTCCTTACAAATTTGATTGATAGGTTCTTCATATGTATAGTTATATGTATAGTTCATCATATGTATGTTATAGTGTATATAAGGGATTAATAAGGTTTACTGGTTGCATTGTATTGGTGTTTTAATGAGGAAGTTAATATGTTGTATTGCTTTTTGTTATTTGATAATGTTCTAGGCTTCTACGCTTCAAATAGCCAATTCTTTGTAAAATGGTACTTTCACAATAATTCATGATTATTTTTTTGTGTGTCAATTTTGGAAAATTTACACCCACATCAGCGTTAGGGGGGACCCCCATCCCAAGTTGCGCCTATAGTCAAGAATTTTCTAAATCGGGCCCTGCTTTTAACTACTAAATTCTGAAATGAAAATAATAAGTTAAGAAATTTTTAAAAAATACAAGTTGGACAAGTTGAATATACAGTAATATTGACCTTCAAAGCAAAGGCACTGACCTTCGGAACCAAAACATGTTAGTTCGAGTTCCACATTATTTGATTTTGGTGTTTGCAGCCTTTTGGTATCGACCTCAAACTGAAGGTCCGGTCTTTTTAGCACCCCTGAAGCAAAAAATGACTAAAGCTCCAACCAAGCTACTTTAACCTGCGCAGTATCGCACTGGGATTCTGACCAGGTTTGGGTGTGCAATTTATGTAGGACAAGCTCGCTATAAATCCCTTAGTCTATTATTTTAATGGTAAAAATTCTCCCCCAGAGAGTATTTTTTAACTTATAAATAGTAGATTTTTCTCTTTCTCATCAAAGAAGCAAATCTACTATTTATAAGTAAATCTGATACAGGTGTGTTTTACGGTGTACTTTGGAAAGTAAAATTAGTTCCCTTGGACTAGGAAATTAATTTCTCTACCTCTTCAGAATGATAAATGCGCATGATTGGCGCAGTTTCAATGAAATCTAGTATAAAATTATTTCGGTTAGTGTCGTGGCATATTTTATTTACATACACACACACACACACACACATATATATATATATATATATATGATATCCGGGCTAAAAGTATCCAAAGGTTAGGGCTTATTTTTACGGAACTACCTATTAGAATTTTAAAAAATATTTAAAAAGAAAGAACATCTCACCAAGTTATAATCAATGGATTTCGATGTGTGCACCTTTTGTAGAGCGACAAACGTCTAAACGGTTATCCAGTTCTCTCAAAGTGTTTTGTGGCATATCAGGAGTTTTTAGTGTATAAAAAAAATTTTTGTGTATAAATAAAAAATTGAAACTGTGTATGAGATGAAGAAACGTATCATTCAAATAATTCGTCTAATAACTTGGAGAGTAATTCAACACTTGGAGAGTAATTCAACACTTGGAGAGAACAGGATTGCCGTTTAGACGTTTTTCGTCCTACAAAAGGTACATACATCGAAATCTATTGATATTAAAACTTGGTGACATGTTCTTTCTATTTAAATATATATTTTTTAATTCTAATGGGTAGTTCCGTAAAAATTAGCCATAACTTTTGGTCTGGGCACGCTATGTATATATATATATATATATATATATATATATATATATATATATATATATATATATATATATATATATATATATATATATATATATATATATATATATATTAATTCTAATGGGTAGTTCCGTAAAAATTAGCCATAACTTTTGGTCTGGGCACGCTGTATATATACAGAGGCTGTTCGCACATTTTTTAGACGATTTTGGTAAGCGGTAATAAAAAATCGTTTGCTGCAAAAGAAATAATTGCAATTGTACTATGTTTTTAAAAGTCAAAATTATCGTCTGCGGCTTGAAAGTTTTGTTTTTATTCAAAATGGCGTTTTTAACAAAGCAGTGGTTCGAAGGCTACATTTATGCTCTTTCCGAAGAGAAATATGCATACTCCGTTATCCAAAAACGATGTGAGAGTCATGGTTTTGTGATATCTAAAGCGTCGATAGGTAATATTGTCAACAAGAAAGGATAAAACGTCAAATTGGAGCCTCAAGTGGGACAAAAATTCCAAACAAGTATCCAAGGAAAAAAACGGACATCTTCGACTATTGCAAAGGTACGTTGTTTAATGCTGACTTTTAGTACAGTCCCTGGCTAAACGAGCCAGGCAGGCATTCTGTGGTTGTCTCTGTATGTGAACACTTGTATGTTCGCGTTATGCTAAAAAGACGCCCTGTTCTCCGCCATAACTTCTACAGAAATAAAGGACTGCAATTTTAAAGGAACTGTGCCTCTTCATTTGTGCATATTGTGTGTTATTATGGAAAGTCATGTGGTGAAACGCGTCAAGTCGACAGGATATTACTTTGCGAAGGAACACCTAATGGATTTTAATATGAAGAAATGAAATTTATTAAATGAACTTAATCGTTTACGGCAATAAAAGACAAGAAGGACAGACATGGCGGACGATCTTAGCTTTCCAATTCCCCACACCGAACCGAGGAGGGTGTCATATTTCACCGGTGTTACGAGCGAAGAAAGTTCTGAAGAAAACAAGAAAAGCTCAGAGAGGCTGACAAGATATCGGGACTAAACCCATTTGAGAGTGGCAATGTTTCTCCGATATTCAGAAGAAAAGTATTCGTGTCGGAAATCTGCACAATGTTATGTGGTGAATCCTCGAGATGCATTTTACCTGAACAAAATGTGGTGGAACAAGAGAGTAATGAATGATCACAGAAATCTGTTAGTGATCCGACAGACTTCCACCGATTTCGCAGATCCAATTAGATTGTGTAAAGGTGAAATATGGATCAGTGTGATTATGTGTGCACGTCAAGTATTATTTATGACGGGCAGTGCGATTGTCAAAGGTTCTGGTTAGCCTTTGTTGTGGCCCTAAGTGTCATTGAGCGATGAAGTGTTATTTTTTTTAGTGTTTTTTGTGTGTGTATTTGTGATCACGTTGAGTGATGTGTTCATCTCATCGATTCTTGCTGCAAAACTTTAGTGAAGTGCGTCGACTCAAAATTTAGTGAAGTGCATAGTAACCAACTATGGTGTCCTAAGACATTCTAACGGGAAGTGAAACTGTCTTCTATTTTGCAAACTCTTAATTTTATGAAGAAATCCCCATAGAACCGCTAATAGTGCTACAAACGCAAGGTAAGATTGTTATTGATAAAATTATCAGTATAGAAACTACTATGGGTGATCTAACTAGAACTATTAAGGTGTATGTTATAGATACCCAGTTGAAATATATTTTATTATCTTTAAATTAAATTAAATGATTGTAGCGTATATCAGGGTAATCTCGATATTACTCTCAACAAATTGTCGAGAAGTTGTTACCATAATGTTTCCTATCATCTCAATTCTAATATGAAAATTAAGAATAATAATGAAAATGAGAGTCAGGATGATGTCGAGAGTACCATATTCATAGAAACGAAATATTTTATAATTCTAATAAAATTGTAGATAATCAATATGATCCAAGTAAAGGAGTAACTGAAAGAAATTTTGTGTGGTGTCATCTTTACGTCTGTTGGATTCCGTTAGCAGTATGTTTTATTATTATTATTAACTTAAATTTGTGAGTAAGTGTTGGTTTACTATTTTTCATGCTTATGAGTAGTATTTGTTTAAGTATTGTTATATAATTGTTTAAGTGACATTTAATTAATTCAAATTTGTGAGTAGAGGGTAATTCAATACTTTTCATAGGTATAATTAGTAATTGCGTAGTGTATTGGTATATAATTGTTTAATTGGTATTTTGTTAATTTGAATTAGGAGTAACGTGCATTGATATGTAGGTCGAGTAAAATGATAAATGAATATTCTGATGATAATAACTGTGCTAAATTATATTATGGTCGTATTGAAAATAATTGTGATGATATAATGCTAATGAATGGTAATGGAGAATATGAGCATCCAAAAACGTCTAAGCAAATCAGGAATACACTTGTTTTGACTGAAGACTCTAAGACTCAGAATGCCATTCAGGATAAGTTGCCTGAATTTGCTAACATGAATCTATCTCCGGAGCTCATTCCTCTATTATCAGCATTTATTGGTATATTTGATAAAAGTAAATATGATATTGGGAGAGTGAATATGGAGTCTGCTAGAATAATTACAACGTCAGAATTACCTATAGCATTGAGGCCCTATAGAGCGTGCGAAGAGTAGAAGGGTGAACTCTGACCTCACCCAACGAAAGTAGGTCAAACGACGAGTAGGGAATTATTGTGTTTTGGAGGGGGAGGTGAAACAGCGAGTTCAGAGTGTTTAGAAAGAGACGAATAATAATTATACCTTAACCAAACTAGCTGAAGTTGTCAGAATTATTTTATTACTTTTTTTATATATTATGAAGGTAAGGGAGAAAATGGAAGGAGGAAATTTGTACCTTTATTATCTTAAGAATCCTTTAGAATCTTAGAATTTTATCCTTTAGAATCTTAAATTCCTTTAAATAGGACAGTCTTATTCAAAGACGAGCGCTATCATGAGAAATTAGTACTCTGATTAGCAAATGTCATCATAAGTCAAAACACTACAGCTATGTTAGAAGGATAAGGTAATGCAAAAATTGAGCTTGAGAGAGATGAATACTGGAAGGGTGAAAGGATTAATTTTCGCTCAATGTAGAGATCTAGAAGAGTATAGGAAAGAGATTTTGAGATTAAGAAAAATATTCCTTAATATAGGGGAAAAGTTATTCCCCTGTATTAAGGAATATAGAGAATTAAAAATAAAAACATGAGAGGATTTAAGTGGAATGAAATGGATGAATAATCCAGTAGGTAAATCACATTGTGTTCATATGATATATTTGTGTCTTAGTAAAGATTTTATTATATTATATCACCTGTTATTTCTTTTTCATTATTACGCACTATTATCATATTATCTATTTTATGATCATACTGGCATTGTTGTAATTGTATAAATAGTAATTATTATCCGCGTAAACCAGTGCTCTAGAAGTGAAAATAGTATTGAGTTATATTTTTCTGAATTGAACTAATTTAGTGCGTGATTGTCAATGTGCAGGGACGGATTTTCCTATAGGCTAACTAGGCTTCAGCCTACGGCCTCAAGATCAAGAGGGGCCTACATTCAAATTGTTAGCAAAATTAAAATTGCACTATTCTAAAAACAGTGAACACTACACTATTCTAAAACACTGGACCGAAAATAAGGAGAAAATAGATTTTGATAAACTTATAGAAGAATTCTGTGTGAAAAAGTTTAGAAAGAAATTCTTCTAATCTACTATTTCATTTTAAATGTATACTTAGATTGAATCAGTTCTTAAATAATATAACTATTAACATAAAATTTTATATGATATACAATTTGAGATTTTCTTTTTTGTGATCTGGATTTTGTTTGAATAAAGTTCCATTTTTGGTTTAGTTTAAGACTTAAAATTCATAACAATTCATACTTTAAATGCGAATTATTATGAAATAAATTTATCTGAATTGAATTTGGTTTAATCTTCAATGTATTGAATATATATAGGCTAGTACCAATAACAACATGTTACATTTAATATATTTTTATATATCACAGTAATGATATATTTTATTATCTCTCATGTAATTTACAAATTTTAAAATGAGAGGTGAAAGGGCCTCATAAGTGGAATAGCCTAGGGCCTCTTTTCATCTAAATCCGGCCCTGTCAATGTGCCTTCATATTTGATTAATGTTGAGTTACATTTTCCTGAATTGAAGTATTTAATGTATGATTTCTGTGTATTGATTTAGCATTGATTTATAAGTATCAGAATTGAATTGTTTTTGTGTATGATTTCATGTAGATTACTATTGAGTTAAAACTGATTTTCGGTATAATGTATCTGCATAGAGATTCAGTTAAACCATATCACTTGCCATTTCTATGTTATTCTTTTCATGGCTATACCATTATATTATCTTATACCTTATTTTACTCGTAATTATTACCAGACTATTGATGTATTTGCAGAGAGATTAATTATGCCCTATCACTTGCCATTTCTATGTTATTCTTTTCATGGATATACTAGTATATTATCTTATTACTTATTTTATTATCCCACTAATATTGTTATAATTATGTACTTTTTAATTACTATTAGACTATAGTTGTAATTGTGCACCTATTAATTTGAGGCCGAGTAATTATATTGTCATGGTATTGAACACGATGACTGGAGATGGAGGAATTTAGGCAGGTGGAGAACTTCTCCAGAGATACGGAAAGATTTATAATTCCAGCTAACGTATGTCAATATAAGGAGCTTGATACTGCAGATCAAGAGTTTTATATCGATTATATGACTTAACTTAAAAAATTTATGTAGAAAAAATTATAATGTTGATCTTGCAGAGTGAATTAGGTGAGGTCCCAACATACTCACACTCAGGTGTCTCTCACCCTATGCAGGCATGGGATGAGAGCCTCTTGGGAGAGGGAATGTGACATTATAAGTTGAATCTCGTCTATTTCTATAATTCGGGTCCCCACGTCTGTTAAGAGAAGCCCCTTTTCTCATAATAGCCCACCCAACAGCAAGTGAACATCTGCAAGTTCCAGAAAAATACATTCAGGCAAATAACCGCAGCAGAGAGTGGGAAAGTATGGGATAAACACCACGATAAATTCAAACCAGTTGATAGAAATATAGAGCCGTGCCGCCCTAGAAGGATTAACAAAACCCCGTCTCTAGTCATCTAAATCCGCAGTTCACAATATCTCAGAGATCATGGCTGCAGGTGCCAGAGATAAAGCGATCAAAAGTGTCAAACAATACCATAAAGATAAAACGCACCCAATGTGCTTCTAAGAAGTATATCAGCCTCACTACCCACGACAAGCATCTGTGTTTACGTGAACAGTCGCTGACTTTTAGTACAGCCCCTGGCTAAACGAGCCAGGCAGGCATTCTGTGGTTGTCTCTGTATGTGAACACTTGTATGTTCGCGTTATGCTAGAAAGACGCCCTGTTCTCCGCCATAACTTCTACAGAAATAAAGGACTGCAAATTTAAAGGAACTGTGCCTCTTTATTTGTTCATATTGTGTGCTATTATGGAAAGTCATGTGGTGAAATGTGATATATATATATATATGTGTGTGTGTGTGTGTGTACGTGTACGCATAATTGAGTAATTAGCCATCATGCCCAGCACAAGACGAAAATACAAGGAAAATGCTTTATTCACTAATGTATCGTCCTCAGAGGTCGTATGAGCTTAATAACTCCATGAGTAATTGCAACAAAAGAGCAATATTTCTGAAGGATTTTACACACACGCACCATATTATACAATCCTGTAACTGTATCTGTGTTACAGAGAATGGAAAGGAAATCCAGCAAAAGTATCCCCTTTCACACAATATTTTCGCCGTTAGGGATTAGAAAGTTGTCAAGCCGCATAGAAAGAATATGATAGCTCCCCGGTTCCGTAGAAGAGGACACCACTGCAGAGAAGAGTCGGATTCAGTGGTGTACGCAAGGGGGGGTTGATGGGGGTTATAACCCCCCCCTATTGGTATTGATTACATATATTATTTAATTAGGTTTACGCTTTGCACTGATTGCTCAAAACTACTCTTTCATAGTAATAGTCCAGTCAAATTAGATCAAAATGGTGGCAAATCATGCATTAAATGAAGGGGTTGAGATTGTATCAGGAATGTGTTGGGGATGGTCCCCTGAGCAACGTCTAATAAAGTCCCCTCGATTTCAGGCGCCGCGGGAGGGGGGGGCTGTCCAGAGGTCACTTTTTTCAGTTTTGGCGTTTGTCTCGAAAACGGTGCATCGCAAAGGAAAATGTCATTCCCAAAAATTAAAGCTTATAAAATTCCCTTCCAAATGGTATATCCATGTTTGTACCCAAGTGTTACCGTTTTCGAGATATGAGCCGTTGAATATGAAAATTTTTCAAGAAAAGTGGTAGCGGTTCAGGTATCTCGTCAAACTTCCTCTTCTAACTCTTTCCCCTTCCATTTCTCAGAAAACTTGTGATAGAGAAAGTTTCATTCAAAAATGTATGTGTTATGCTAATTTATCTTCACCAGGTAAATAGTTAGAGCGTTTTGAAGTTTAGGGGTTCTTTTCAACATTTTGCTTGTAAAATGCTCGTCACAAGTTTCGTTTCCATGGTCTGTAACTCTCTTAATCACTTTGTATACTGTTTAATTAGATACGTATAGTATTCATAACCCATATAAATAATAAATTATGTATACCTGTACGTATAATGTATATCCCATAATATACAGAAGAACACCTGTAGTACAAAGGAGGAAGTAAGAAAACAAACCAAAAGGTATAAAAGTTCTTCATATAATCAAAAAATGGTTATCAAAAGTAAGTTCAAAAAACAGTTACTTACATTAAATATATTATATACAATTTATTTCATCAACTGCTTTCCTATATATTAAAAGGTGTCAATCTGATACTTTGAAAAAAGTTTCAAACAAGTCAAAGTCTTCACTATCATTTTAGCTTCTGTAGAATGTCCGAATTTTCATGAACTGATTTCCCACAAAGGTGGCATCCCACTATAATGCCACGATCAAAGTCACTAAGCTCCTTTGACTTACTCATCGTCTCACAAACGCATAAATATAACCTAACAAACCACTACCAATACTTTTATAGCTTTCGGTTACGCATCAAATTACGTTACCTGCTAGATCCACTTCTTTAGGGGGCTGTCCGGATACTTTTGGTCGGATAGTGTATAACGTACACTCATGGACAAAAAAATGAGCGCACCAAGAAATAATTACGGTATTGTAACGAACCTTGCAATGAAGGTACATGTCGGGGAGATATGCAAATGATTAGAAATGCAGCGTGATTGCGCATTACGTATAGCCGGTAGAGGGCGTTGAACATCGTACTCTGTGGAGTATAAAACAGGTAACCAAAGCTTGTTTGAGTGTGCTGAATCATTTACAAAGGAATAGCTGAGATAGACATGCCATTACGCCGTGTTCGAAGACAATATAAGCAGTTGTCGCAGTTTGAGAGGGGGAGAATCGTCGGGATGATGGAAGCTGGGTGGTCAGCTAGGCGAGTAACTCGTCAATTAGGCCGCTCTAATTGTGTTGTGAGGAGGTGAAGGGAGCAGTGGACCCGAGAGATGTCATGTACACGAAGACCAGGCTCAGGACGCCCTCGACAGACCAGTCGTCGAGAAGACCGCCACATCGTAAGAAATGCACGCGTACAGCCAACTGCTTCATCGACCGCCATCCAGGCACAGGTAGCACCTTCACTAGGGGCCTCTGTGTCTTCTCGAACCATACGAAGGCGCCTGGTGGAAGGACAGTTGGTATCGCGGCGCCCATTACGTGTGCTGCCCTTCACGCCCACCCATCGACGCCTCCGTTTGGAGTTTTGCCGCGCACGAGGAAACTGGACTGCAGCGGAATGGAACCAGGTCGTCTTTAGCGACGAATCCAGATTCAATCTCGGCAGTGATGACAATCGTGTTCGTGTGTGGAGAGCCTGTGGTAAACGCTTCGATCCTGCCTTTGCTGTACAGCGACACATCGTTCCCACAGCTGGTGTGATGGTATGGGGTGCCATTGCTTACAATACACGGTCACCCCTAGTATTGTTCCGTGGCACCATGACAGCCCAGCGGTATGTTCATGAAATCCTGCAACCACATGTGTTGCCACTCATGCAACGGCTGCCAGGAGCCCTTTTTCAACAAGACAATGCTCGGCCTCATACGAAAAGGGTGTCACAAGTCTGTCTCCGCACTGCTACTACCCTTCCTTGGCCTGCCCGATCCCCAGATTTGTCTCCAATCGAGAATATCTGGGATCATTTGGGACGACGAGTTGGGCATCCCACGAGTTTGAACGAACTAGAGGCAAGTTTACAGCAAATATGGAACGGAATGTCTCAAGACATCATACAGAACTTGTATGACTCAATGCCCGATCGTATCGCATCGTGCATTCGCGCTAGAGGGGGTCCAACGGAGTATTAACTCCTCCGTTCTTTTAATCTTTTCTCTGACATAAATTATCCTTTTCCTTTGATTTTCTTATCATTTACTTATATCAAAGTAGTCATTACGTATGTAAAATTTCGTTTCATTTTGACGACTCCTTCTTGGTGCGCTAATTTTTTTGTCCATGAGTGTATTATGGAATATTAATGAATTATATAAATTATTAAATTTACTTAATGGGGTCAGTACGAGCAAAGAACAATGAAATGCACCTGTGGTGATTCAGATCATGCTCATTTGGCGGGGCCTGGAACATGAGCAGGAACATTCCTTCCTCAGCTCCAGCAATGTCTCCTGGTGAAGATTTGGAGTCAGAAAACACTTTGGTGATGTTTGTTGTTTCATTGGCATACCGCTGGAAACATTGTACAATTGCTGCTTTGCTTTTACCATAAATCGCTGACGTAGTGTCACATCCTGTGAAATTATGGATGCAGAGAATGTACTGGCTGAATGATAAGACCTGAAGATGTTGGGAAGAGTAGAGCCTGTCTTCTGTGTTGCCCCGTCCGGCCTTCATGAAAAACACATTCGTGTCTCGTGGGGTGAGTGCCACAAGTAAGACGAGCAGGTCTTACCTATCTACTATCACCACAGTTGAATGAGAGGTGTTTTGCCTCTCACCTCTGACAATACTGCAGTCAGCATCTCCTTTGGCTGCAGTAGACTGTATACCTCTTGCACCCACGGCCTGAACTAACATAGTAATGAGCTTGGTTTTGTTCCTTTCATTAGAAAGGAAGTTTTCCTGATGAACAGCATCCACCATGTTCTTATTGAAGTCAGTATCCACTGATGTTTTACTTGATGCTCTCCGATGTTGTTCGTCTTTTTCAGTGGAGTTCGTGTCTTCATAACCATCAAAATCCACAGCTGAACTGTTGCCGTAATGGTTGATTATGTACGATACATATTAATCGCAGATGGAGACGAAGGTAGTGTTGGTGTTCCACTTTACTCTATGAAGCAGGAAGCAGCCATCGATTACCGTGAAACTGTTCTTCACATTGATCAGTTGATTAAATTTTGGGAAAGCATCAGACAGTGCTGACCTTTTGATTTTTATCCTTATCCCCTCGGCGAATAGAGACATAGGGTATGGGGCTAACTCGTACGTTAGCAACTAATCTACATCCCCTTCTTTCTTCTTGGTGATCAAAGTTCTTTGAAATTTCATCAGAGGCTCTACCACCACTACCTCATCATTAACTTTGATCATATTGCTCATCGCAGCTAAAGGAACGACTGAGTCCTTCTTGGATTGTTTCACTTCTGAGAAATTCATTCCAAACAAAAGTGCTCATTGTGCGGGTTCCAAGGACTGCTAGCAGTTGACGTTACTTGTTCCAATTACTCCCTTTGAAAGTTACATCAAACAATTACGTTCAGAAAAAGGCGGGTGATCAGCCAACCATTGAGCAAGCTTCCTTCTGTCTAGATCATATGTGGTTATGCGTGATGCTCGAAACTCAACATGTTGTTCTCCTTTTGCAGTATGGACGCCACAAAACATCTCAAGTGAACTACATATTGCTGTAGCTGTGCTAGCTCCCCCAACCCATTTCGCCAACACCGAATCACTAAAGCCTCGTCCACGTGTTAATTCTCCTTCACTCTTCCTGTCACACATGAGTGTCACCTCAATTGCCATGTCAGACCACACACCAGCCATTGGTGTTCTAGTTCTGTTGACATTGAAGTATCCACGATCTATAAAATCCTGTTTAAGTTGAAGGTGGTGAGTTGTTAGTCCCAGCATGTGTTGTACATACAGGTGAGTACACTTTGCATAATGAAAATGCCCGCTGGCATGGAAGTAAGGTATCATCAGTTGGGCACATGTCATATGATCTTCCCAGTTGCGCTGTGCTGCAATAAATTTTTTCATCACCACCATTTCAAAGTACTGGACCCACAAAGCTGCTGTTGGCCCATTACCTTTGAGACGTGACAATTCGTTGCTCAATTTCCAGTGAATGCTGGCAAGGGAGGTATTTGTGGAAATGTGTTGTGGAGTAATTTCTACTGAGGTCAGAAGTAACTGAACTACTTCTTCTTTTTCATATGGTGTGGTATCTAAATTTTCTAAAATGATCTGAGTTAAAGTGACACTTTTATACATTTTGGTTTGTTTTCTTACTTCCTCCTTTGTACTACAAGCGATCTTCTGTATATTATGAGATATACATTATACGTACAGGTATACATAATTTATTATCTATATGGGTTATGAATACTATACGTATCTAATTAAACAGCATACAAAGTGATTAAGAGAGTTACTGACCTTGGAAACGAAACTTGAGTGACGAGCATTTTACTAGCAAAATGTTGAAAAGTACCCCAAAACTTCAAAACGCTCTAACTATTTACCTGGTGAAGATAAATTAGCATAACTATACATTTTTGAAGGAAATATTTCGCTCTACAACTTTCTCTATCACGAGTTTTCTGAGAAATGGAAGGGGAAAGAGTTAGAAGAGGAAGTTTGACGAGATACCTGAACCGCTACCACTTTTTTTGAAAAGATTTCATATTCAACAGCTCATATCTCGAAAACGGTAACACTTGGGCTCTAAGTTAGCACCTATCCTTTTTAATATTTTTATTAATGATATTCCTATCTTTCCATTCACTACACTAGCCATGTTTGCGGATGACACGGCAATACTAGCTAAGCATCAAAATGTTAAATATATGCACAAGTTCCCACAGAGACATATTGGAATTCTTGAACGATGGTTCGAACGGTGGAGGCTCAAGTTAAGTCCTTCAAAATCTAAAGCTTTTTTTTCAGTTACAATAGAATTCCACCTCCTCCGGTCACAGTATGCGATCAACTGGTTCACTTTGAGAGAGAGGGCAAATACCTAGGAATTTACCTCAATAGTAGACTGACGTGGAAGAAAAATATTGAACATAACATTAGAAAAATTTTTAAACCCCGTAAGGATATCAGTATGCGGTCACAGTATGCGATCAACTGGTTCACTTTGAGAGAGAGGGCAAACACCTAGGAATTTACCTCGATAGTCGACTGACGTGGAAGAAAAATATTGAGCATAACATTAGAAAATTTTTTAAAGCCCGTAAGGATATCTCCCACCTGCTGCACCAGAATCAAAAGGGTTTAGATAACAAACTACTCTTGTATAAAACCGCACTGCGTCCCATCCTGTTGTACGCCGTTCCTGTTTGGGGCTCAGCGGCTGACACCCATATCCAGCGATTGCAGACAATTCAAAATAAACACTCCGCGGTATTAGGAAGGCGCCCTGGTACCTTAAAAACGTACTTATTCACAGGGATCTGAGAATCGAACCCATTCGGCAACACATTAAAGATCTCGCATCTAACTTCTACAATAGATTATATTCAATAGATAACGAAGAAATAGCTAACCTCCCCGACTACGACCCAAGGGAATGCTATAGGCGTCCTAAGGCCACTTTGATTATTCACCCTGGTCTCCTTCCCCTTTCTTAACTCTCCCTTCAACCTCTTCTAAATTTTAATTTACATTTGCCGTTGCTTCTGGTTCTGACCTGCGTTTTTTTGTTGGATCGACCTCAAGACTATCCTTACTAATTTTTGCTTAATCGTCTGCTACCGTAACTTTTTTTAAATAAAACCTGCCACATTATTTACTTATTTATTTTTTGCTAGTATTAGTATTATTTATTTTTATTTATTTATTTATTATTATTATTATTATTATTATTATTTTAATTATTATTCTAACTTTCAAGTCAACACTTTTCTTTTAATTCTGAGAACGGAAATATAGCCACAAAAAATTATCCATACCGAGGATATGGAGCCCTGCTCTCTGGTGCCTCGTTAATGTACCATGTCTATGTCTATGTCTACTGTAACACTTGGGTACAAACATGGATATACCATTTGGAAGGGAATTTTATAAGCTTTAATTTTTGGGTTTGACAATTTTCTGTGCCACACCCTGTTTTCGAGATAAACGCCGAAAACTGAAAAAAGTGACCTTTGGACCCCCACCCCACCCCCGCGGCTCCTGAAATCGAGGGGACTTTATTAGGCGTTGTTCAGGGGACCAACCCTTACACATTCCTGAAAAAATCTCAACCCCTTCATTTAATGCGAAATGAAAACCTAATTTGACTGGACTATAACACCCCCCTTTGAAAATTTCTGCGTACGCTACTGGTCGGATTGCCTTAGGCTTCTCTGATGTTTTAGAAAAATAATAGCAAGTGTTCTCCGTATTGAAAGGGGGGATTTTTTTTTCTAGTGCGGAACTAAAATTTATCATTTTATTTTAAACTAAGTAGTTTTATCCTCAAAACACTTCTGCCGATTTTGCGTGAATCAGGCGGTAGACATCACCGTGAATTCCTGGCGTTTGTAGCGGTTGATCAGACCCGAGTTGAGATGACGACCGGGAAAAGTTTTCTCGTTAAGATTTTCTCGGGCCGAATCTACCGCGAGTAATCGCCGTTTATGTGCGAGAGGGAATTTCGGCTTGAAGATGCCAAAGAGAACCCTTGCGAATGTCACTCACGATCATCATCAAAATCACCGGAACTTCGAGGATGGATTTTTTTAAAAATTATTATTAATAATTACTCTCTTCATTTTGAGAATTTTTTTAAAGCTTTGCGCGAATTGGACCTAACGAGGGGAGAAATTTCCTCATAATCCTGACGTCTGCAGAGGCCCGCTGACAAGCGTTTGCCGGAAGAGGGGGATAATCGATGAATGATTCTCCCTACCGGCATTCGCAGTTATATTGTGCGGATAATTTTTCCCTTTCCCCCCTCCCACTAGCATGCATAATTGGCGCCTAATTGTGCCACAAGTAGCGATCGCCGCCGCCGTCGATGAGGTTCAGATGCGGTGTCAGTCCGATGTTTCGTAACAGCTCGCAGCGTGTCACGCCGACCTAAACGTAGAATTAAGAGTTTTTCTTTTCAAGAAACCACAAAGAAAAAAGTTCGCATTCAGTCGTTAATTTTGTTTAGGGGGCGTCCATTATTTACGTGAGGCTTTTAGGGGGGGGAGGGAGTCGAGCCGAATCTCACCCAGTCTCACGTGGGGAAGAGGGGGGGTCTCGGCAAATATCACGCAATTTTTTTCCGAAAGAAACAGTGTAAAATTGCGAGAAAACTGGGTTATATTAAGTAAAACATGTTTCTACACTAAAATATGGCTAAATCCTACACAACAGTTCCAGTAGTCACTCCTGAGACCACACATGAGTCCCCGTGGACTGAATTAGAATGAATATACTTTGACGAATTTTAGTAGTTCCTATTTAAGTATTTATTGTTCAATTTTCACACTGTGATTCTAGACTGCGTTCTTAGTAGTCTTAAATACTAGTCTTTACTAGTCTTCAATAAAAATAATAAAGCGAATTATGTTTTTTTAAATAAATCCAACGCAATCAAGTACAGATTAACGTATTTACACTAAAAATACGCATTTTGAAAAATCTCACGTGAGATTAGGGGGGGAGGGGGTCGAGAGCCAAATCTTACGTGAGCTTAGGGGGGAGGTCGAGAGCCAAATCTCACGACATCTCACCAGGGAGGGGGAGGGGGTCGAAAAATCGCCAAAATCGCCTCACGTAATTAATGGACACCCCCCTTACTAACTTATGCATGATTTTATTCCATTAATTAGAGTTCAGTGAGATAGTTTAATTGATTATGCGGTTAATTATGATATAATGAAAGAATTAAAAGTGAACTTATATAGACCATTCTACACGTTTGTCTTAAGATGTACTGAGTAATCCCAATTTGGTTGAAGAGATTCAGGAAAAAATTATTAAGATATTAAAGTTAAATTATGAAAGTTATTAAGTAATTGAATCGGTCATTTTGAAAAGGACTTAAAAATTTTTCATGAGAAGCAAAAAAAACTATAACTCTCCTTCATGTATTATTAGGTAGATTAAATTTAGTATTTATTATGTTTATAAGGCATCAATTCTGATGCAAAAATGTAATTTGTTAAATTTTTTTTTAACTTGTGGGGGGGGGGGGGGCAGAAAAGTTGAAGAAAAGTGGAGATGAGCTTTCGAAAAGTGGAGAAGACTCCTTTTTAAAATAACCTATTCAATTAAATTTATGACTACTTCTCAGCATGTAGCTATATCCAAGAGTGGATTTATAATTATGGTCACGCCGACCTAAACACAGAAAAGTATTTTTTTCAAGAAACCACAAAGGGAAAATTTCGCATTAATTATGCGGTTAATTATAATACAGTAAAAGAATTACAATGGAACTTCCCGACCATTCTACACATTTGTCTCAAAATAAGCTGAGAAATCCCATGTTTACTTTGGTTGAAAAGATTTCTGATAAATATATTAATATAAAGTTATATTATGAAAGTTATTATGTTATTAAATTTATATTACGAGTACTCGTGTAACAGATTAAGTTACAGCTTAGTAGGTTAAGTTACTTGCCGAGAAGACAAGTAACTATATCTAAGAGTGGATTGATAATTATAGTCATAACGTTAAAATTACTTGAACATGAAAACAACTTTGATTTCTGAATATTGATTTATGTTCCTTTTAGCTAAAATCATATATTTTATTGAGTCAGGACCGTCCATGACATTGCGCTGGTATTAATAAACTCGTAGCTTTGTAGTAATCTATATATATAAAACAGTTCCGTAACTGACAGACTGACTAACTGATTGACTGATTGAGTGACTAACAGATAACGCACAGACCAAACCTCTGGACCTAAACGGTTGAAATTTTACATGGCTATTCTTTTTATAGTGTAGGGGTGCACCGAGAAAGATTTTTGAAAAATTCTTAGATTTTTTTAAATTAAATTTTTAAGCTCATTTTTTAACATTCTTTTAAGTTTGCATTTAAAATAATAATCTGGGGGTTATAAATTTTATATCACGAAAAAGATCATAAAAATTCCTTTAAAATGAAATCTTTTTAGAATCTTTACCTCTATTTTCTGATTTTTGGTGAATTTTTAAAGATTAATTTTTAGAATTTAATTTATTAAATGCTGATCACTTGGTTTCTTTTCTTTTTGTGATACTTTAAACTAATTTTGCGTCGCGTGCATAACAACGAAATAAATTGACAAAAAATATTTTTTTTTCTTTCTAATGCGCAGACGATTGGACATTATCCCAAAAATATATTAAAATACAGTAAAAGAAATGTTCCTCAAACTGTATTATATTAGCAGTACTATATTCTTTAGTATGTTCTATTAGATTTAATTTGAATATTTTCTTCTACATTATATTGTCTATAAAAATATCCATTACGATTTTTTATAAATATATATATATATATATATATATATATATATATATATATATATATATATATATAGTATATATATAGTATATATAAATATAGTATATATATAGTATATATAAATATAATATATATATATATATATATATATATATATATATATATATATATATATATATTTTCATTAATTGCATACATTGACCGTTGTATTTAATTTGAATGTTACTCCGTAACGAAAGACGGGAATTCAGCTAGTAAACAGGAAAAGTAATAAGTAGCAAAAAGTAATTTTGCTCCGATAAAACTTTGGACTATCTTCAGAGCATGAAATTTTTAATGTATTCGCAGAAATTACATTCTTTACAAAAGACAGTAACTCAATATTGGCAGTGTACCATCCTTAGTAATTCATAGTATAACTGGGATTTTTTCTTCTCACATAATTTTTAAATTTTTTGTAAACTTTTTGATATATATTAAAATTACATTTTGTTAAAAAAAAATCTATTTAAGTTTAGAAGTATTTTCAGTTTCAGTGTTAAAAAAACTTAACTAGTCGTAAATACCTATATTTAAACTCTCCCCCACCAAAACTTAACGTGGATGCGTGCCGCTAACGCCTCCGCAGCAGTAAGAAATTTGAGTTAACGTCGCCGTTGACTAACTTCACAGGTCTATGCAAAATAGTTAAGACTTGTAAGTTTTTATTACGAGAAAAGAAAACCTGGAATGCTTAGAAGGGACAATAAAGGGCAAGGTATATTAACGAGATTATGTAATTTATAAGGTGAAGGCAAATATACTTAGATGAGAGCTTAGATTTATTTATTTATTTTTACTAACGTATCTGTCTGTATATATAAAACAGTTCCGTAAGTGACTGACTGACTGAAAGACAACGCACAGACCAAACCGCTGGACATAAAGCGCTGAAATTTTGCATGGCGATTCTTCTTATAGTGTAGGGGACTAGAGAGATTTTTGGAAAATTCTTCGTAGATTTTATAAAATTAAATTTTTAATCTGTTTTTGTAATATTCTTTAAAGTTTACATTTAAAATAATAATCCGAGGATTATAAAATTTATATCACGAGAAAGATCCTAAAAATTCCTTTAAAATGAAATGTTTTTCGAATCTTTACCTTCATTTTCTGATTTTTGGTGAATTTTTAAAGATTTATTTTTAGAATTTAATTTATTAAATACTGATCACGTGGTTTCTTTTCTTTTAATTTTGTGTCACGTGCATAACAACGAAATAGATAAAAAAAATTTCTAATGCGGCAGACGATTGGACATTATCCAAAAAAATATTAACATACAGTAAAAGAAATGTTCCTCAAACTGTGCTATATTAACTGTACTATATTATTTAGTATGTTCTATTAGATTTAATTTGAATATTTTCTTCTACATTATTTTGTCTATAAAAATATCCCTTACGATTTTTTTATAAATATATATTTTAGGTTTTTTTTTATCAATTGCATACATTGATCGTTGTATTTATTATAAATATATTTATACATATTTTTGGCATTAATTGCATACATTGACAGTTGTATTTAATTTGAATGTACTCCGTAGAGAAGTACGGGTTTTCAGCTAGAATTTATATATAAAGCTTTAAAACGTGTCTTTAGAGTAGTCTCAAAAGTTACACGTGTCGTGAAAATTAAAAGAGAACGACAGTTTGAAAAAATCACTGTCAGCTAAATAAAAGCTTCTCCATTCAGCAATAAAGTCAAAAAGTTTGAAAATGGCTTTAAAAACACTTTTTATCCTTCAACGCGCGTGACAGTATTCGAAGTAAAGTCACTGAAAACAGACTTTTTATGTCACGCAGAGGAATAAGCAAAATGTTCTTTATTTGACATTGAAAAAATGTGGGTAACAAACCGGAAAAATTATTTACAATAACAATCTCTGCAGGTTTGTGCCTATGGTGCTCATGGAGTTTTGCTGACTCTATTCAGAGTTATATTTCTTTCCTTCTACCTTATCCGTAACTGTCTTCCGGTTAGCTGCGAAATTCGTCTTGGTAATACAACTTTTGTCTGATGTATAAAATCAAATTTCAAAGTATGTTGGATTTATGGTTTTATATTTTAAAATATTCCTCGTATTTTTTAGCCTTTTAAAGTTATTTTACGACGTGCTATCGCCTTAACATCTAGAAAATTCCCCTGGTGTCCTTTAGTTATAATATTTTGGAATTATATGGATAAGTCGATAAGTTAAGCTCCACGCTACTGAAAACCAATTTTATCTGTAGCAACGAATCGACTCGGCTATACTTGGGAATATCTCCAGTGTTTAATGTTGCACACACATTCCTCCTACTTGAAAAGACTCTTTTATATTTTCTATCGCGCCGTGACTGCCCTGTGGTACAGCGCGCTGACTTTCGGTGCTGAAGGTGCTCGGATCGAATCCCGGCGAAACGCCACTAAAATGCATCCTTTAGTATCGTCTCTTCATAGGGGGTAATGGTGGGGCACCTATATGGTACCCCCATAATAAAATAGCCAGAAAAACTGCGGTGAATTATAGGCGAATGTCTTGACGACAAATGCCTCCACATTGGTAATATATATATATATATATATATGTGTGTGTGTGTGTGTGTGTGTGTGTGTGTAGACTTTCCTGTCTACGTAGCTGGCGTCTAGGGGGGGCGTATAAGAAGAACACACTTGAGTCATCAATCAACTATACCTTTTAAAACTCAACAATACTGTTTATTAATGTAGACAGAAATTACGATATGCCGGAGAGCCTACGTTACTGTCTCAGGTACAATATAACAATAATCACGGGAGCGCAATGTTTCGCTTCCCTTCAACAGAACAAAATATCGGGCAGACTCTCGCTCCCGTCAAATACACCCCAACGCAGGCCTTGACTCGCACCGTTGGAAAAATACAATCTCTCTCGTGCCTATCTCACATGACTTCTCCCTCTGGAGGTCTGTACTCTCTCTCTCTCGCCCCTTGCACAGGGCATTTTTCACACCCCGCTTCGAATCGCCTCCAAGCCGGGGTCATTCTACCCTCGACTGTCCCCTCAAGAATGTCGCAGGAAGCTCTGTTGATAGGCGTCTCTATACGCCTATCAACAGAGGATATTACTAGGGCATAAGAAGAGATTTTGCATAAATTCTACATATACAGGGTGAATCTGAACAAGTAGGCAAAGTTTTACGCGGTGATAGAATCCATCTACACGAGCAATATTCGTCATAGAAAGTATGGGTGGAACGCAAACAGCGAGGCGCTAGGTGGCACTGTAAATGGTACCCGCATGCCACACGTCCTCATTCGTTCCAGCGGCGGTTTTCCGTAAATGTTTGGACAGGGATCCTCCATGACCATTTGGTTGGCCCATACCTCCTGCCACACCGTCTGAACAGCGAATCGTATCACACATTCCGACGAGATGTGTTGCCGGAGTTGCTGCGTCCGATTCCAACCCCCATCAGGTCGTGGGATCCCCCATCAGGAATGTGGTTCCAGCACGACGGTGTGCCAGCACACTTCAGCTTGGATGTGCAGAACAATTTAGATACAACATTCCCAGGGCGATGGATTGGTCGAGATGGTCCCATAGCTTGGC
The DNA here is from genome assembly GCA_907164885.2 of Dolomedes plantarius. Lineage (NCBI taxonomy): Eukaryota > Metazoa > Arthropoda > Arachnida > Araneae > Dolomedidae > Dolomedes > Dolomedes plantarius. The sequence continues at coordinate 74,887,979 of OU015492.1, forward strand.
CACCAAGATCGCCGGATCTCTCGTGTTTGGACTTTTTCCTGTGGGGACATATGAAAAGTCTAATCTACGAGTACCCCATTGAAACCAATATGAAACTAGTCGCCAGGATCGCCATTGCTGCCGGCGATATTCAGGAAATGCCTGGTGTCTTCGCAAAAGTGCGTCAGTCCCTATCCCGCAGGTGTGAAGCCTGCATTACAACTGGCGGAAGCTCTTTTGAGCAATTTCTTTGACCATGTAAATCAATTACATTCCTGTTAATAAAATGTTTTCTTCAGCATCTCCTCTCATTCTTGTATTAATTCTTTAAATGTGACAGTGGAAAACTACCTTTTAACTTCTCACCGTTTGCGTTCCGACCATAAATTCTAAGACGAATATTGCTCGTATAGCTGCGTTCTATCACCCCGTAAAGTTTTGCCCACTTGTTCAGATTCACCATGTATATATATATATATATATATATATATATATATATATATATGTGTGTGTGTGTGTGTGTGTGTATATATATATATATGTGTGTATATATATATATATATATATATATATATATATATATATATATATATATATATATATATACTATCGCACTGTGAACGGTTCAATGATATCACTAACGTGTTACCTCTTAAAAAACATGTCAGATTGTACGTGCTTACCTGCTACTCATAAATTTCATTTGAATTTTTGATAGCACAATGTACAACTACAGTAATATCACGTATATAGTTGTTACTGTTGAAAATTAAATCAGTAAATACGACTGTCAGATTCAATTTTCCCATCCCATGTTCTAGATTTGATACCCTATAGTAAATTTCTTACGAACCTTAGTACTCCATACCAGTGCTCTGGAAAAAATGATTAAATGTTGAAATTTACTAAACTGAAATAACGTATAAAATCCCATTTTAGGGTATAATTCATCAAACTTGAACGCTGCATTCACATAAATTTGCAAGCATATTTCTCTGTATCTTACATAATGTTCTTTAGTCAATAAAACTAGTCTGTAATGATATAAATGCCTGTAATTTCAAAGAAATTATTAACTATTTACAAAGACATAGACCAAGAAAGGTGGATATGATGCAGGAAAATATACAAAAGCCATTTGTAATACCTCCTACTCCGTTAACGAAACTCGAGTCATTCATGTCACCAAAGAGATTATAATAGAGAATTTCAGACCATTCACTGTAGCTGATCACAGAATTAAATATTTATTTAGCCATTCAGATAATGTATGAGGAAAGAACGCTTTGCGTGTGGAGGGCGTTCAATGAATTATTTGGTCAAAAGTTATTTCATCTCTTCATATTAATTACAGAGGGAGTCATTTAGAAACGAACATTTGGGACAGGTATAGCTTTCCACGGGGTGGATTGGGGTAAATTGCTTTTCACGGAACCTAAACCAAAAAAACAATATTCAAAATAAGCAAATTTGTGCGCGGTCGTAGTTTTCTCTGGTGAAATATGTTTGGAAAAAAATATGTTTAAAAGTATAATATCGGCATAAAAAAGTTTTGTCAATTTTATTTCGAGAGATGCGAAAAAAAATGTTTAAGGCAAATATTCGGAAGGCCTCCTTTGCTTCGGAAACCTGAAGACTATTATTTACAGATAATTAAGGAAACAAACAAAAGAATCAAATCTGCGGGTGGTTTTTTTTTAATGAGTTCCAAGGTCCTTGTGATGAGGAATGACTTCATTCAAAAGACAATCATAGGCAATGCACAACCTCTCTACTTGATGGCAGATCTAAGAAAAATTAAGTTGCACGCAAGTAGAGTGGTAACATATTTTCTTATTATACTAATAGCTTGAAACAACTCAAGATTCCTGATCGGAGATCATAACTCACTACCTACCGATGGCTAACATGTGAACCAGAGACTCCATATCTTCTTAATTCTATTATATACTGTTTTAGCCCTCGTGTTGCAAAAAATGACCATAGCATCATAAACAACCAACCATCGTATATCTACGATGAACTCGATGGTCCGAACAGTTGATTTTTAGGCTTAGGCCAGATTCTTACTGCCAGAGAATTGCTTGGCATCTATCTCTCCGTAGGCATCTCCACATGCAAATTCTTTGGTGACTCACTTCTTACGCTTCATAAGAAGCTTGTTTGTCTAACTCCCCGTTGAGCATGTCTTGACTTTTTCTTCGGTTCGCACACCAGCTGAGGTCTAAGCAACGTTTTAACAAAAAAAAATGTATAGAAGAAGGGTTGGAAATGGAACTTAAAGAAAACAGGCCATAGACAAAAAATAATAATAAAATGACTCACAGATATTTAAAAAGCCTCCTGAAGATTGATATAAATGTGAGAAATTCTGAGTGGAACAGTCATGTAGGCTCTTGCTATATACGGGAAGGCTGTTTTTTTGTACCCCTCTAAACTTTTAATATTTTTCTGATTTAAAAGAATTCGATTTAGTCATGTATCTGTGTCGTCCATGTAGAATTAGAAAGTACCTATAATTGCGGTGTCCACAATTATGATATGTGTTGCTTTTCCATCATCCACCACTAGAGAGTAATTCTAATATCTTCCAGGATAAGACATGCTTTATAATGCTAATACACACCTAGAGGTTTTCAGTCTTTCTCATATAACATAGATATAATATTATAACTTTTCCTCATTCAAGAATAAATTTAGAGTAATGAAATTCTAGAATTCGAATTATCTCGCCTCTATCAAGATATTGTTCTAAACTATAATAGTGTTAATGGGCACTTTGAAATATTTTGTTGAAAGTAAAAATTTCTTTTTTAAATTTTTAATTCTCTTTTATATTACCTGTAGACATAAACGATTAAAGGCAACTTTTACACTTATTTATTAATAACTAGGAAATAACAATATGCCATACTTAAAATACCTCTTGAAAAATTTCTGTTCCCTTCTGGTATTAACTACTAATCAATGAAGATCATAGCTTCTCTATCCTCAGCTGGTAAAAGAGTGTCGTGCTGAAATTCACTGCTGTGATGTGCACACTGACTGAATTACAGGTAGATGGCTTAGAGTTTATATGATTAGTATTTATTTCCCGATACTTAGGTATTTCAAAGGCTTCGGAGAACTCCTATAAAAAAGGGTACAGCATTTCTAATAATAGAATAGTTATCGCTTTGATTCACAAATCCACTGCGTAATGTGTTTTATCGTAAACTCTCATTCGGTTTGAATCGCTATGAAACGGGGGTACGTGTAATAGGTTTACCATAGTTTCTTTGCATGCAACGTAAATAAATGCACGTTTAGTATTTTTTTATCGTTTTTAATAATAAAAAAACAAATTTCAGGTAGTCTCTTCTAACGGAACTACCGCAAGTTATTAACCTAGGATTACTTATCGTTGCTTAGCTCTTTTGTATATATATATATATATATATATAATCTTGATGCATTTTAGTACTTTTCTGTTGAACTGTTTACTGCTTGCCCAAGCGATACAGACTGGGTTTGGGGCGCTGCCAAAATTATAACTCGTGACGCAGGACATGTGAAATTTTGCTTTTCGAAGGACCGTTATGGAGGAACGTGATCCTACGTTAAAATATATTTTTTTTAAAAAGCTGAGTTTTTGTATTACAATCTGGGTTTTATTGAGATGCCTTCTGGGTTTACTACAATTTTCTAGCTGGGAACTCTGGTATCAACTGGGGAGGTGAACGCACATAACAGTCCTCGTACGACCAAACAGTAAAAGTATAATATGTAACGAATTGCGCAGATAGTATTTATTTATGTAGCAGTAAAATCGTGGATGTTTACAAAACAGTGATATATACAGCACTCTATTTTAATAAACTTCCCTTACTTCTAAAATCGATAATAAATGTTTATAGATTCTTACGATACTTTAACAATTGCAATATACACGCATCTTTTTTTAAATGAAATATTTTTTCACTGATACAGACCGTTTGAAATAGATTGTAGAAAAATAACCCAGTATTGCTAGTTGTTTACGAAGTATTGATTATCAGTTTTCAATGAGAAGAATTCCAGGAAAGCACGTTATTTTGAAACCTGTCGAAGCACATTATAAGGGATAAAATGTATTCTTTTGTTCAGTTTATAACAGAATAAAAAGGCATGCCATGTAATAGGTTCTCCAAAGAATAATTAACCATTTTCATGGCCATGTTTTTTGTTTATTTTCCTGTAACAACATAGTGCTGTTCTAAATTATTGTGCGGTATTGTGTTGTTAAACTGTGGCTTAAAAAACAACAAGGTAGGAAAACTACGAAAAGATTTCAAAGAAATGTCTTACAGAAAACAACTACTTAATACCGGATCGATATACATGCCTACAACAGTAATTTATTTTACGAAAGAAAGAAAGAAGAAAAGCAATTCTTAAACGCTTATAAGCGTTTGTTATTTATCGAGACAAGACCAACTTCTCTTTTTGTAGATTTTGAGGATCCCTGGTATTTGTTAATGGACATTAATTATAAGGATATTCAAATTATAAGTTTAGATTCTTCTCCGAAGACTCACAAAGACGATGCAATGAAAGAAAGAGTTTGTACATGTTTTCCACTATGCTGAATGTAATTGCTGTTCTTAGCTTGGTATAATAAGAAAGAGATTGAGCAAACAAAATTTATCTTGCGCTTATTATGGATGAATATTATTAACAGATCACAACTTTCAACCGTTCTCCATTTCATAGGAGTAACTAGATGGTAAGAAAGGATATAACTAATGCAAGTAATATCCTTTCTTACCATCGTCATAGCATTTCTCTTTCACCGATTGAATTCAGGATAGTCCCACCCCTTGTGATAATCACAACAAACGCTGTCTAAAATTATTTCAGGTTATTTACGATGACCAGATTTGTTTATAAAAATGTTGATTTTAAGATTTTTTTTAACCAATGCGGTGGCACTTGTCGTCAAACATTTGCCTATACTACGCCACAGTTTACTGTCCATTTTATTACCATATAGGTGGACAGCATTACCCCCTAGGAAGGGACGACTCAACCGGAGGCATTATTCGTGGCGCGACGCCGGGATTCGATCCGAGCACCCTCAGCACCGAAAATCAGCGCGCTGTACCACAGAGCCGCCACAAGCCCAAATTATAAAATATTACTCCAACTGTGGAGTCATCTATTCCCAATTTACACTGAATGAAAATTTATAAAATACTCCTCGACATTACATAGTGGACACATAAATCGATGACGTAACCATTATATTAGTGAAACACGCTTCTCGATCAGATTGCTATTTCTCTTAAATCTAATAGATTTGAATTAAATAGCCATATCTCGTGCACTTCTGCCCTTAACTATTTACCCTCTAGCTCAGGGGTGTCAAACTCGCTGCCCGCGGGCATCATGCGGCCAGCGATGAACATTTTTGAGGCCCGGCCAATATATTGGCACACAACAATATATAATAAAACATCCGACGCAGAATTATAATAAGATAGGAAGAATTCGCTAAATGTTTTTTAGTGATACTCTTTTTTGCTATTATTAAACAAAATGCATATATTTATGTTGAATATACTGTAATTAGGTAAATAAACCTACGTTTCTATTAATATTGATTTTTTTGCGGCCCACCTATAGTTAAACCTTGTTTGTTTGGCCCAAGGTAGCCTTTGAGTTTGACACCCCTGCTCTAGATGAATTCGCCATCCGTTCATCTATCCACTGAGTTCACATCTACGGCTAGTTCCCCCCCCCCCCCTCCCTGTTTCAGTACTTCTTGAGCGAAACCCATTTCCAATTTGCACTCTTTATATCTTCAACCGATGTGAAATGAGACACGATGATTTCAAAAGATGCGATAGAAAAGGAAAAATGTACAAGCTTTCAAGCTAGCAATTTAAAAATAAAGTCATATCTTCTAACCAGAGTATGGTAAACATTTTCCAGGTTTTGCTGATGCAAACACTTATCATATATAGCCGTAACCCCGTTCAAACACGGAAATTTTTACAAAGTAAAGGTATGTATATTAGATATAGTTCATAAAGCTGATGATGGTTCGAACAAAGCTGACTGAGAGCTCGAATCCGTTACAAATTGTAAATACAAAAGACACACATATGCGTTTGCGTGCGCGTAATTTATTGTTACAGAGAATTAATGCACAGTAAAATGCAGTTATTATTAAAACTGCTTTTATCTTAAATTTACAAGTAGCAGAAATCAGGAGGAATATTTCCATAAAACTGACTGATTTCCTGCAACCGATTAGAATGTCCTCCAGTGAAATATTGCGACTGTGAATCTGCAAACCGATACAATATTTACATTTTATATTTTCGAGGAAATTTCGCCGCCATTTGTGTGGGTATAAAACGAGAGGTCAGAAAATGTACCTAATTTATCCATCTGGCAACACAACGCCACTTTCAGCGCCGAAAATGACGCACGGAAAGCAATTATTCACTTCTTTAATCTTCGCCTCATTTTGCTCTTCCTGTTCACACGAAAGGGCAATCCCTTCGGATAATATTTGCTGCATTGTCTGCGTAGAAAACGACTATTTGTGTCAAGGTTTGGATGCTTAAATGTTTGCGCTTTTTCTATTTTAGCAAATCAATGTACAGGAAGTCGGAACTTAGCGCCCCAATTTCATTTTCAATTTTCGACACGGTTATCAATTATGAAGACGCTTTTCAAACAAGAGATCTCGACAAAGATAATTTCTGCGAAATTAAGCACACTTTGATTACCTACTAAAGCTACCAATATAACGTGGTTTTCCATGTCTCTGAAAGATATTAATCAAGAAATACATCTTTTCAAAAAGTTTATCAGCTATCGGTAGTTCTCGAAAGTTAATTCAAATAGCTAATTCAACGATAGGAAACAATTCTCAAAAAAGACGAACATTTCATAAAATCTAAAACATTTATTGTAAAATAACAAAAGAAATCAAATTTAAGTTGAAACAGAAGAGTCAAATCAAATTTTACAATCTTTCGAACTGTCAAGGTCAAAGTCAAGTGTTGTGTTGTAGGGGTTCTTCTTATACAAGCGGGGATATCTCATGAAGGAGTGCGCCACCTAGATTTCACTACGAGAAGTAATATCTGCAACAACATCTAAAGGTAGAACAATTCACATGTGGAACAATTCACATGTACAGCAGGTGGCTGTCCTGAATCATAGGCTTTCTTAGAAGAAGTGCATTTATTTACGTTGCATGCGAAGAAACTATGGTAGACCTAACACGTGTACCCCCACTAAGACATGTACTTTGTTTGAAAGGAGTCAATTTTGAAGAAGCCTTTCAAACAAGGGATCTCGATAAGGATAATTTCTGCGAAATTAAGCACAGAAGCCTCTCACTTTGATTACCTACTAAGGCTACCCAATATAATGTGGTATTCCATGTCTCTGCAAGATATTTATCAATTAATAGTCGATCGATTTTGAAAATGATATGAGCATAGAAATGCGTCCAAAGATAGAACAGTTCAGGTGTAGTGGCTGTTTTGAATGATAGGCATTCTTAGATGAAGTGGAAATGAGTGGAAGAAGAGGAATGCTCGTAATAAGATAATGCATACCCAATTTCTAAGGTTACATTAAACTAAATACATATTATTTAATTCTCGCCAAACTGAATCCATTTCATCATTCAGCTCTAAATTAATTTCCTGAAGACCATTCTGGTTTTTATTTTTTTAATCCTTGTTTTTTATCGTGTAAAACATGCTCCTATTACGCCTTTTACCAGTTCTGTTTTAGGTATCCAGGAACGCCAATTATGATGATACGTATGTATTTATTATGCCATCATCCGATTGTTTAAAGTTTCAGTCTGAAGAGAATGTGTATGTTTTGTTGTGACTGTATTAAATTACGAAAAAACTCTCACTACGCACACATAAGAGTGAGGTAAAATAGTCAAATGGATCGTGACGTTGGATAAGATTAAATATTTGGGATTATTGAATCCATCGTTTATATGACGTAAGAAATGTCAAAATTCTGGGATGGTTTCGTCAGAGAGAGAGATAATCACAATCTATATAGTATATAAAACGCGTAGGTATACGGCACATTAATCGACGATATTTCTACGCTCCGAATGGCAACGGCTGCAACTACCAGATGTAAACATTAGCGGCCGTCCGGAATTTGCAACCGCGTGTCAACATGGATTTACGCACAGAAATCAGGAATGCTCGAAAGCGAGCTGCACGATCAAGTGAAAATTGGGAACAGTCTCAAAAAATAAAGCGAAGAAGAAATAATTCATTAAGAGAGAGGCATGAAAATGAGAGCATAAATGATCGCGAGGTTAGGCTTAACCGTCTCCGGCATAGCAACCTACAGCCAGTAATAGTTAATTTTCTACACTTTTTTCAGTACTTGCTGAATTTTTACTCCATTTTATAAGTTGATTAGTGGAAGAAATTTTCCCAACAATTTATTATTTGATATGATTAAGTGTAGATATCTGAATTGTGAACAATAGTACATACAGAGAGTGATGTAATCCACACTATATTTTAGTACTTGCTGAATTCTTACTCCATTTTTAAAGAGAAAAAAAATTTCCCCAACAATTCCTTATTTGATGTAATGATAAAGTGTAGATATATTAATTTTGAAAAATAGTACATACAGAGAGGGATGCAATTTTTAAAATCATTGGTGTTGGGTTTCTCAGTTTTATCTTTAACTCTGATCTGAAGTAATGGAAATTCATATTTTTTAATCACGATGTTTCAGAATCAGCCTTATGAAGAATACCTCTTAACAACGTATATTTATGATGACAGGTAATGGCAACATTCTTTACATATGTTATTTTCAGTTCAGTTGTTTTGCAAAAGCGACCATGCTGGTCGCGCAGCGGCTACTTCGATCGAAATGATCTCCACTTGTATCATTTCAATTTATCATTCCTTAATTTACATAATTAAATTACATAATTACATTTACAAAGTTAATTAGGCTTACAATGATAAAAAATATTATTGTTTTGCTATATTTTTTTTTTTACTTACAAGAGAAAAACCCACATTTTCAGATAATTTAAAAAAAAAACCCATAAACCCATATGGTCACTGGAAAACCCTGATCTGAGTTTATAACCCCAGCTCTGGGAGCTCTGGTTGCTCTTAATTTTTACCATGTTTTTATTAACTCGCTTTCTTGTTTGTTTGTGTGTTTGTGTGTTTGTCCAGTACAAATCTTGCAATCAATTTTTAACTAACTTCCCGACTAGCTAGACATTTGAAACTTTTTGAATAGCTCAGAACACGATGACAACGCATTCTTTTAATACTTTTAGCCGAAAAAATCCGCAAGGTGGCGCTTCGATCGAATTCAATGCTTACACTTTTGCGTAACGGTGTTTGACGATTTTGAAAACAGAATACATGTAAATTTAATTTGTTTACAGAAAATATTGTGCAAAAAACTAAAAAATTATAAAAATCAAAGTTTATAAAGTCTGTGGATAGTGGAAACGACTAAAAAGTGATTAAAATTAATTAAAAGAAAGTGAAAAAGAATAATTAAGTGAAGTTTTGTGCAATTAAGAGAGAATTTATATGATTCAACAGAAAATTTAGAAGCGTGGTATATAAAAAGTTCTTTTTATCTTGTAATTATTAATTTATAAAACACACTGCTCTGTAAGTGTATTTTTTTACCTTTATTGCCTGTGTTAAATATGAACTACATTATTACCCATTGAGGTTGAGAGGGGCCTAGAAAATTATGAATATTTTATTTTTATTAATTTACTTACAACACAAAAAGAGACGATATCATTAATTTTATTTTTTTTAAAATTAAGCACAAAACGATGTTTACTACAAAAAAAAATGCTCAATCAGGCACAGTGACCTAAAGGGCTGTACACCGATTCGAATATTTATAGGAGTTCTTATGACGAATTTTCTGATGGACGTAATTTCCTCAACGAGCGCTGTTATCATCCATAAAAATATGTCACTGTCCGGAAGGGGGAACATAAATCTTCCCCATTGAGATACAGCTGGTAACATACGTAAGAAAAGAATAAGTTACAGCATTCAATCAGGATGAGAGCATATAAATAAACATCGTAGTCACTGAACCCTCACACAAAGTGAGTATGGCGTGAGAAAACCGCGTGATCGCCAGGAGGGTGGAGCTCGTTGGCTTAAGTATTATTTATTACGTGACAGTGATTAAGCAAATATTAAAATCTTAACAGTGGTGGATAAAATTTAAGGATTCGTTAGACTTTATAAGGTCACAGAGAGGGAAATCATGAAGAACTGGTAATTCAGTTTTTAAAAAAAATCATCGCTTTTGGCACTTCAAGAGCTTCTGTTGTTAAAATAACACCAGGACTGGTGTCAAAATGGTAAAACAATGAAAAACGTGCAAAACTATAAAAGATAACTAAATTTAGATACCAGAGCACCAGGTTCGAAAATTAATTAGGTGCATCACTCTTCAATAGTTGACTACGCAATACCACATGGAACAAAATGAAACAGGGGCCCGAGGTAGCCTAGTGGTAGCGCTTCGACTTACGGCGCCAAGGGAGCTCGGTTCGAATCCCGACAAGTGTCATTAAATATCCTCGTGTTTAGGCCGAATATGGGCATGTTAAATCCATAGACCGAGAAGTACTTCAACGACGTCATAGAGGGTGGTAGAAGGCACGATTTGCAATTTTGAAATTTTCTGCTGACATGTGCATTTTACGATTTTGTTCGATTTTCTACATGGAGAATGGAAATAATGTCTTCCAAGACGGTGATATTCCTTGTCATCCGGCAGTGACGTAGCGAGCATAACTGGCGCCCCCTCCCCGAAAAACATATAGTAATATTATATATAGAATTAGTGAAAAGGACCATTTGGCGCCCCGCTTTTGCTGAGCCCGGCTTTTCCTGAGCCTGGCACCCCGCCCGGGCTGAGAGTGGCGCCCAGGGCATGATAGACCCCCTTGCTCCCCCTCTCGCTACGCCACTGTCATCAGGTCACTCTTATGCAGAAATGTTAAATTAGCATAGTTAAAAGCACTTTTTGAAGTTCGAATTTCGCCAATCTTAACCCTGAAAGGGAACCGCCTATCATGGAAATAGATATACTCAACTCCTCCGTAGTTAAATTTAAAGCTATACTGTAGGCAGAATAGTCGGTAATTCCTTGCCAAACGTACAGACATTTTTGTTGAATTACTGGCATAAAGTTTCAGACGTACTTGGGGCAAAAGAATGGCCTGCCAAATAGGAAACAAGTCACAATTCATTGACTAATAACTCAGTGCATTGCTTCTGAAAAAGAAAATTATGTATCTCATAATCTAATGCTCTATTTTTTTATTATGCATGAAAATTTTCGATAATAGCGTAGTTATGTTCTATTTTAATAATACTATGGTTTAATCGCATATTCAACTCGAAAATAAAGGGTTGTTATAAGAAATTTTGAACCACAACTAGTGAAGCCAGTTAGAAAAGAGAAAACTTAATATTTTACTTTAATTAACCATAAAAAAAATTTCGATTTGAATTTCTAAAGCAAATTCATCTTTCTTCTTCAGAACAAAAGACTGAGTAGACGTTCTTTTGCCTGAGGGGGAAAAAAAGCTGAATTTGCTTAATAAATTTTAATCTAGCTTTTTTACTGTTAATTATAGTCAAATATTACTGTTTTACTATTCCCTGAATAGGTTGTTTAAACATTTTTTAAAATTAGTTGACATTTATCATTTGTGAAACTTGTTTTATTATTCCATTAGCGACAATGTTATGATCCTTATCAGAATTGCAGATATGCAAAGTTAAAGAATTTCAAATCTATTAATCAAATAAAGGCTAGCATATCTGTGTGATAGAACGCTTTATTCTTTTGCCAAAAAATCTTGAACTTTCTCCAAAACACATAGCCGTTTAGTGTCAATTATTCATGATATAGATGTAAAAAGCTGCGGGGAAAAATTCATTGTTGTAAGACTTATAGGTTTTCGAATTCGAGCCTGTACACAAAGGTAGTAGGATCTCAGTTTTGCTAAATTGAAGTCTATATTAACTGTGAGAAGATATTATAGCATTAGCAGAACAGAAAAAAAAAATGGCTGAAAAATGAGTGAGTGGTGTTTTAAAAGATTTAAGAAAATGAAAATGGCTATCAAAAACTTATTCATACAATTTAATTGCTATTCTATTAATATTTGAACTTTATGAAAGCGAAGGCAATAGAATTAAGGCTGCTGTGTACTAACCCCACTGGATTCGCTCACCTCAGTATTAACGTGGGGAGAAAGTATGTCCAAGGATTGCCGACTTTGATTTAAAGATTTTATTTAATAATTGTACTCCGAAATAGAAAAAGAAATTTTTCACCTTGGAGAATTTTTCGTTTTTGAAAAAAAAATGCAACTAATATTTTAAAATTTAAATTATTCGGGGGAAAAAACCTGGTGTAGTGTACTTTAAACGCTCCTAAATTCCTTTGGTGGACGAAATTTATAAAATGAATCCTGATGCAAGGTGCAGAAAAGTTCAGGCTATCTGAAAATACTATTTTTATTGGATTATCAGCATTTATGTAGCTGTAAATATTTTCTCCATTAAGTTAACATTGAGTTGAGCGAATCCAATAGGTTTAGTACACAGCAGCCTTAAGCTATAAAGTAAGATAAGAATATTTTTGCAAGTTGTGAATCCTAACTAACATAAAAATGGCCATCCTGTATGAAAACAAAACTTTTGATAAGTATTTCTAAAAAAAATAGCGATATATGAGCATATTAAAGAGAGATTGTAATTTAACGGTACGTTCTAAGTCGAGAACTGTTTTATGTTTCAAGGTCAATAATTCTTCATCAGCAGGCAGAAAAAGATATGATGGAGAGACATGTTAATGTTTGGTTTAATGTCATTCCTGTATAATGTTTCATAAAAAAGTTACTGAAATAGATTAAAGTATGACAGAAAAAAGAGAGTATGTCGAACATGATACTAGATGGCAAGCGGCCATTCCGGTTTTCCTTTAAGGAAAAAAATTAAAACAAGAAAATTTTATTGGAATTTGATATTAGAGTAGGAGCTTATCAGTTTAGTATTCTGTTTCAACGAGGAAAAAATATTATACGAAACATGACTACATTTAAAACTACAGTCAGATCATGTAGTGTTAAAGGTGCAAGGCCCCGACGAAAATTCCCGAATATATCTCTAGCCCCTCCCCCTACCATACCTAAATACTTTTACCGCCATACCGTAATACTTTTAACCGCGTTAACACTCATCAACGTCACCAAAGTGAAACAAAACTGAAAAATAGTTTTTATATAGCCAGATAATTCAAAGAACTTTGAGTAGCTATAAATATACTGAGAATACAGGTAGCCCTCTTACAGCACGGCATCTTACAACACGGTTTCGCTCTAACACGATAAGATAAATTGCGGGAACCCTCTTATAATACTGCAACCTGTAACACGGTTTCGCTCTAACACGATAAAAAAATTGCAGAAACCTTTGTACAACACTGTACTTCTATAGCACTAGATAACATGATTTTTGTTTAACACATTTAAAAACTAAATTACCTTAAAGTAATGACGGGAAGGAATAATGAACTATAGTGGCTTTACATGAAAATGTATAAACAAATTATAATTTATTCATTTATAACTCTATAAAATTACAAGAAGGCCTAAGCTTACTTGAAAATCTTGAATAATTTTTCTTGAATGCAGACCCTTCCGCTGAAAGAAGCCGAAAATTCAAAAGGGACCTGCAAAATTGTCTATCGTCATTCCAGACCGTGAATCTACAATGACCTTGTAAGAACCAGCAAATAAACCAAAATTGCAGATTTTTTTAAAGAGGATAGAAGGTGCAAAAAATCTAAGTGAAGAAAAAGGTCCTGAAAGTGAAGGTGATATCGGTCAATCAAAAAAAACGTTCTCGTTTGATTGTTCTGAGCAGTGATGAGGAAGAAATTTATTAAATTAAAGTCGCATTAAATGAAAATAATATTTTTTGTTTCTTTTCGTTTTGTGTTATACATACATTTATATTTTTAATAAAAATTAAGTTGCTTATATGGAAGTTTTAAAAAAAGTTTGTTTTTAATAAGTTTTTAGAACGTAACCCCCCTGTTTTGAACTGTCTCTGGGTCTCATATAACATGATTTCACACAACACGGCATTTTCTAGGAACCTATGTACCGTGTTATAGGAGGGTTACCTGTATTTATATAGCGATAAAATTATAAAAATTTATACAACTTTGTACAGTAAAGAATAATGTTATATGAAGATTAATATTTGTAGATAAGCAGTGGAGTATAAAGATTCCTATTTCATTATTGATGCCGAACTCAGGAATAATCGAAGTCCCGAAAATAAACTCATGAAAGTAGATATCCGACTGTTATTCAATCTTCCATCACATCCTTGCGAGAAAATGGCCTTGAATAGAATTGCTTCAGAAACGTATTTTCTTTCTACGCTCTGTTCTGTCACTTTTTGCTGTGTTCAAATAAGTTATGGATACTTCAGGGTTTCGGAAATGAAATACTTGCTTAGAAATTTGGCTTTTGAGAATAGGCTGAATAGCTTCTCGGAAAGATGAAAAAAGGCATGGAACACATCATAATAGAAGGGGTCTCTCATGTAAGGATTTTCCTCTCTAGCAGCCAATGAACTCCTCGGCATAGAATAACCGATAAACACTATAGCCAGTAAACAATTTTTCATCTTTAAGGCTGCTGTGTACTATCCCTACTGGATTCGCTGACCTCAGTGTTAACCCATGGAGAAAGTTTGTCTACTATTTACAGATACATAAATGTTGATAATCGAATAAAAATGGTATTTTCAGGTAGCCTGAACTTTTGTGCACCTTACAACAGGATTCGTTTTATAAATTTCGTCCACCAAAGGAATGTATGAACGTTTAAAACATACTATACCAGATTTTTCCTCGAATAATTAAAATTTTAAAATATTATTTGCATTTTAAAAAAATGAAAAATGCCCCAAGGTGTAAAATTTCTTTCTATATTACGGAGTACAATTTAAAAAAAAATCTAAATCCTATTCGACAATCCTTGGACGCATTTTCTCGATAGGTTAATATTGAGGTGAACGCATCCAACAGAGCTAATACACGGCAGCCTTAAAAATTCGGAATTTTGCACTGCAGTTAGTGCGTAGTTCTTTACTTTGTGGACAGGATGATTGCACTTTGCCAGTCACTAGGAAAATGTAGAGAATTACTGCATTTGAAATTATTTTCCCCTCCAACGTACCTATCCGCTATGCCATGCTAGAGACCACTTAACAAAGGTAAAACCATTGTCCGTGACTGCTTGGTACCCTGGAGATGTAAATCTCCTTTTCGATACGTTCAATGTTAAGATAATTAGTCGCTCAAACCGATGTATTACCAATTACTTTCAAATAGAGCATAATTACAGAATGCGTATACCCATTTCTTAAAAAAAAAAAAAAAAAGAAGGGGAGGAGACTTTCAGACTCTCCATAGCATCACTCTAGATATGGAAGCATTCTTATTCCTAGAATGCACTTGTGAAGTCTTAATCGGAATATTGTCATCACAGGTAGAGGATGATAGGAGATTAGCGGCAGACAACTAGCTCATCTCAACGCAACATCAGACAAAAAACAATGCAGAAGAACCAGAAGAAATTTTTGCTGTTACAGCTTCCTTTCCATGAACACTAAAATGTTCAGCTCCCTATTATGTAAAATGTTCATCTCCTATTCTTAAAAATTTTCCAGCATGTCTTCTTAGATTTACTCGAAAGTTAGAGAAGATCTTAAAGACTGTAACTGAAAATGCTAATTATATGTGACACTTTTAACACACCAGCTAAAGAAGGAGCGTTATTTGATTCTTAATAGCAAGGTTGTCATGATTTATTCTCAACTGCTGCGAACCCTCCCATGCTCTTAAACATCTGTTTTAGACTTCAAAGCTCTTTAAAAACTTCCATGACAGACTAATATATTTATATTTGCCCCATTACATATGAATGTAAGTTTTAATCCACTTTAATTTATAAAGTAAATCTACTGTAAATTTTTAACGCTGAAGCATATTTACATAAAAAAATTACTTATATATTCTAACTTTTTAATAGAAAAAATTCTTTTATTCGAATAATTTCGTTGGTTAAAGTAAGATTTCAAAGTTTTTGTCGTGCATGGTGCTCTTTACGAGTGAAAAGGACAACAACGTGGGGGTCATAATAGGGGAAAAACCAACAGTGGGGGCGTTGGGGTGTGAAACAGCACAGTACGTGAGAGTGTGATCCCGAAGACGCACGTTATTTTTTTCTTCTTTCTTTTTTTTTTTTTTTTTTTTGTGGCTCTCACTCAGAGTCAAATGACTGAGATGTAAATAGTCTATATAGTGTATATAAAACAGTTCCGTAACTGTCTGACTGACTGACTGACTGACATACAACGCACAGACCAAACCGCTGGACCTAAAGGGCTGAAATTTGGCATGGCGATTCTTCTTACAGTGTAGGGGTGCACTAAGAAAGAATTTTGAAAAGTTCTTTGATTTTTTTAAATTAAATTTTTAAGCTGTTTTTGTAACATTCTTTAAAGTTTTCATTTAAAATAATAATTTGAGGGTTATAAAATCACTAGAAAGATCATAAAAATTCCTTTAAAATGAAATCATTTTCGAATATCTACCTCCATTTCCTGATTTTTGGTGAATTTTTAAAGATTAATTTTTAGAATTTAATTTATTAAATGCTGATCACGTGGTTTCTTTTCTTTTTGTGATACTTTAAATTAATTTTGCGTCACGTTCATAACAACGAAATAAATTGATAAATTATATTAAAATACGGTAAAAGATAAAATTTAATCACTAGACTAATTGAGATGGAAGTTTTTAAGAATTTAATTCAAATTAGTATGTCTTATGGATATTAAACATACAAATTAATCGCATACATTGACCGTTGTATTTAATTAGAATATTTTCTTCTACATTATTTTGTCTATAAAAATATACCAGTTACGATTTTTTATAAATATTTTTTTTGGCATTAATTGCATACATTGACCGTTGTATTTAATTTGAAAGTACTCCATAGCGAAGCACGAGTATTCAGCTAGTATAGCATAAATTCACAAATAGAATAAATAGTGACAGCTAGTATAGTATAAATTCAGTTCTGTGAATAATTTGAGTATTGTGTTTGTTAATCTTGTCAATAAAATATTTTGGATATTCATTCGAGCGGTGCTAAATCTGTTACCGATAACGTCGTCGATCAGAAAAAGATCGAAGTGAGGGTGACAGTTTTATTATCGAAACCTAATAAAATGTCTCGATTCCTTTATTATGTAGACTCAAAATTTTGTTTTGTAATAAAACTTTATATATTCAATTATTTCAATAGCTTTATTTGAGTCTAAGAAATCTTCCTAAATACATAAAGGTATTTTTAAAATAATATGAAGAGCAATTCTAATATCCGTGTTTACATAATTCTATTCCTCTAAACGAAGATTAAATAGGCCCAAATACTTAAATGAAAAATTCGAAAGAATTTAGTTGTAGACAGAGTTTAGGACTTTAATGAAAAACATTAAGCCCTTAAGCGGTTGTGATCAAGTCATAGGTTTCATGGGTTTTAACTACATTATTACAGAATGTAATGAATTTTTTTTATTTATAATGCTAGTTCATCCTAGATTTTCTCAGTTCTCTAATTTAATCTAAATTGATTATAGAAGAGGGAAATTAAAAATAAATAATTCATGTATGTACTTTAAATGCTTGTGAAACCTAAATACTTTACAGTTATAGAAGCTCCTTAAATCTGCAATAATTTTTATTAATAAATATTTTATAATTCAAAAGTCTTTATCTTCTACTAATAATTTATTCAATCAATCCATTCACTTAGTTCCGACAAAAATCTCTATTGAAAATTAAAACATACGTAATTTGCTGTAGAATATTTGTCCATCATTGAGTCTTTGTGTAATGTCATTTTAGGCTTGATAAGCCTTGATTAATGCTGTTAATGATGCATTTTTAATTTTTTTTTTCAGTTCAGAGGCTGTTGCAAGTATTAGCCTTTCCCACAGAAATAGAAATGGAAGATAACATAATAAAACGCAATTTCTCTTTATATAATAGTAGAACTGTCATTGCTACTGAGTAAGTGCCGTTTAAGGCTGCTGTGTACTAACCCTATTGGATTCACTCACCTTAATGTCAACCTATGGAGAAAATGAGTCCAAGGATCGCCGACTTGGATTGAAAGATTTTTTTTTAATTGTACGCCCGTCTGCACACGGAGCAACTCAAAAGAAACTGATAACCGACTCAAATCACAAACCAGTCCGTGATGAGTCGCAACCTATGTAATTGAATGGAGCCACGCACACGGCGCAACTGGTTACAAACCCGTCGGACGGGTTTGTAACCAGTTGCGCCGTGTGCGTGGCTCCATTCAATTACATAGGTTGCGACTCATCACGGACTGGTTTGTGATTTGAGTCGGTTATCAGTTTCTTTTGAGTTGCTCCGTGTGCAGACGGCCTACTCCGTAATGGAGAAAGAAATTTTACACCTTGAGGCATTTTTCGTTTTTGAAAAAAATTCAAATAATATTCTAAAATTTAAATTATTCGGAGAAAAAAATCTGGTATAGTGTGTTCTAAACGCTCCTAAATTCCTTTGGTGGACGAAATTTATAATATAAATCCTGTTGCAAGGTGCGGAAAAGTTCAGGCTATCTGAAAATACAATTTTTATTGGATTATCAGCTTTTATGCGGTTCTAAATAGTTGACAAATTTTCTCCATAGGTTAACATTGTTGTGAGCTAATCCAATAAGGTTAGTACACAGCAGCCTTAACCAATATCTTTTGTACTCAAAAGCATTATTTAATAAACAAGAGAAATTACTTATATAAATAGGGAGAAATAATTTATTCTATTTCTTAAATTATTGTAACTCGAATGGATTGAATAACCTAATTTAATTATCCTAAAATAAAGCTTCATTTCGGAGCAAATTGAAAACAGCTTGATGTATAAATAGTGGATGACTAAGTAAGAAATAGGTGGTCTAGTGAATAAACTAAAATGATGCAAATTAAAATAATAGTTTTAAAGGTTTCAAAATGATGTAAAATAACTATTAAAAATGTATGGAAGGAGGAAAAAGTGTCAAGAAACGTTATTTATCTCAGGAAATTCCAGCCGTTATTATTAACTATAATGATACGTAATCTGAGTCACGATTTTAGCACCTTCAGTGACCGATTCGCAAATCGTGACAAATTTAGACATTTTCTTAAGGTTTTCATCAAGAGATAAGTTTGCAATTTTTTGTTTCACTAACGTTAGTATACTTGCTGGACAGGTTCAGACCTAAGCAGGTGTAAGTGTATCTTGTTCAATAAAATTATCATTTTAAAAATAATTTCAATGTTGATCCCACTTAACCCAACATTAACCACTTATGCTGGATGGAATGCATATCTCCTATTATCCTTTATTATAAGTATGTCGGGGATGGTAGTGAAAAAGTATATTGACGTGTGTTATGTCGAGAGATGGTATTAGACAGTATCAGTAAGAGAATCAGCTCTTTGTCACAGTTTAAAATTGTTCATTACATAGAAATATTTTTCTAATCATAAATTAAAATTTCATAAATGAGTTTTAGACACAAGATTTCCCTCATCTATATCATCTTAAATTTACCTTCCCTATTTAAACAGAAGATCTGTGCAATATACGCATATGAGGAGTTCATATGCGCATTCATGCAGTTTGATAAGTCTAGATGATACATATTATTCATAGAAACTTTTCCTAGGAGAAGTTCATATACGAATGTATCCAGTTTGATAAGTTTAGACGATACATATTATTCATAGAAACTTTTCCTATGAAGAGTTCATATACGAATGCATGCAGTTTGATAAGTTTATATGATACATATTATTCATAGAAACTTTTCCTAAGAGGAGTTCATCTGGATCAGTATCATTTTATCAAGATTAAAATCAGGTTAAGTTTCGGCTACCTTTTAGAAAAGTTTAAGTAATTCGCTGGCGTTATGTAGAATGATATTTCAAGAGCGTGGAATAAATTAATGGAAAAAGTGGTAAATGTATTAGGGAATACGTTGGAGGCTTAAGCGTTTATTTCCACAAACATGTCGAACTGTAGGTCTGAAGTATTCCAGTTGTCGGTCTATTTCTATCGTTTTTGAAGAGCAACTTTTTATCCTCCATGTTCCTTCAGCTAGAAAACGCAGTGTTTCAAAACTTTAAACGGTTTTCCTTTTTTTTAAAAAATGCGCTTTTCACACACTAAAGCTATATTCTCACTAATTGCTACCCTTTTGCTTTTTTTTTTACTTCGGGAGAATTATTCAAATGCCGAGCCGCTGTCGAGAATAGAAAAAGAAAGACTGAAGCGAGTAAAATGAGGGGAGTAGGTTCCACGTGAGCTATAGAGTACTTAAAGACAAAAAGGATGGGCGGATTTTCTCAGAATAGCCGCGTAGCAGCGCGAGAAACGGGCGAGAGAGGGGAGATGTTTACACTAAATAATTCATCGACCCGGGATCAGCAAGGTTAATTAATATTAATATTTAATACAATCACATTCGCTTGTGTTACTGCTAATTCCGAAATTATTTCATAATTAATCTTAAACTCAGACTTGGTCTCCGTTCAGAAATCTATGATGTAATCAGAAGATAGCATATCTAGTGCGATAAAGCGGCGTTATTTTGTATCTGTATTCCTCAACAACCGAGACCCGCCCGAGATCTTTCAACGTTTGAAAAGACGGAAATGATTGTCCCATTCATACACTTGTGTAATCTGGGTAATTTTTTGTTCAACATATTGTGTTGTCTAAAAAAAGTGTCTCACTCGTTAACATCTTTAGACACCAGCTTAACAAATAAAAATCTGTCGATACCAGACGCTGTCATGCTTTAAAATGTTGCAATTCGGAGATAAATGGAAAACGGGAGATAAATATACCTGATCTGAACATTTCTGAGCCGAAAAAAAAATTTTCATTTTGATTTTTTCTTTCATTCTATTCAATCTGTGTAACTTTTAAAGCCTCGCCATCCAGATAGTGTTAAAATCGATATATATATATTTTTAAGTAGTCTCTGCGCCATTAAAGGGGTATTTTCGTATATGAGACTGGGAGGAGTATTTGATGGATGAATATAACGTTAGGACGATCTGCCACTGAATAGGATTGATGCACTTTTTTTTTTGTCCACGTGGTATTTTAAAATATTTCTTTAGGATTTGTCGCGTCCTATCGGTTATCAATAGAAAAATCATGCTTTAAATATATGATTGTTATTATTTCTAACAGATTTTTAATGGGATCTTGTCAGCAGAAAACTAAACAGATATAAATGTATTCCACACTAAGTGATACATAATTTCTATAAAATCACATAAAGTAATACAAATTACCGTATTTTTTTTTACCATAATACGCACCTCATATTCATGGGAGGATTTTCAGAAAAGAATATTTTGTATTTTGTTAGGTATATAAAAATATTTTCAATTTCTTACTCAATAAAGATTAATATATATATATATATATATATATATATATATATATATATACAGCCGAACCCCATTATAACGAACTTCAAGGGACCAAAGGTTTTGCTCGCTTTATCCAGTGGTTTGGTATATCTGAACCGTTAAGAAAAATGTTAGAGTTCACAAAATGTATAACTTATTAGTTGCAATGTGTATTCAATAAGGATGTATTAAAATAATGATAAAATCTATTAAAAATGATCATTAATGAAATAAATCGACTAAAATCGATCACATTAAACTGACACAATACTTATTAAATTACGTACAATAGGAAAATGGCGGGACCAAAATTTTCGTTCGTTATATCCGTGAGTTCATTATATACCGGGTTAACTATAACGGTGTTCGACTGTAATAAATATAATAAATAATATATATAAAATATATATAATAAATTATTCATTTTGTTTTGATGTTACCTTCGTACCATAGGATACACCCCAATTTTAAGTCGATTTTTTATGCAAAAAGGTGCATTTTATGATCCGGTATTTATTAAAGTGATTATTGCTTTTGAACGTTAGGTATCCAGTTTTTTATATCAGGCTAATACTTGGTACCTTTGAGTAAGATGCACGCAGAATTAGATTCGCCCATCAGTCCGATTACGCGATTAGCTTTGATAAAGTTCATTTCTAAGTAATAAAACTACTATGGTATCGTAAGCGTATATAGGGTGAAAACAGATATTGCTAGTTTACGAAGCGAATGAGATTTTCAGATCTGACATTCGAAGTATTAGCTGTTTCTTTATCAGCATTTTAATAACGTACATCCGATGAATGGGGCTTCTACAATTTTTTGCAGATCATTCCTGGGATCGCCAAACTTTTGTTTTCATATAGCAATGGGCTGGAAATTTTTAAATTACATTTTAATATGTTCCGAATTCAAATACTATGAAAAATCGGTTGTCCAAGTGGCAACAAAGTTGTTTTGAATACCCCCTCTAGCATAATATGTGCTCTAGGTTCATTGTCAGTGATCTAGGAGTACTTACGTTACTATCCAATCACGGTTCCCGCAAACTCAGTTGTGAGGAAAAAGATTTATCCATGTGGTCTTAGTGAAGGGAAATATTAAAGTGTATACGATATCGAGTGATTAAAAGAGTCAGTTCCTTTTGTGCATAGTTTACAATTGCTCATTACAAAGAAATGTTTCTCTAATTTTAAATTAAAATTTCATAGCTGAGTTTTCAAAACAAGATTTCCCTCGTCTATATCAGGGGTGAACAACAAGTCGATCGCGAAGCCAATTTTAGTCGATCGTTCGCGGTGTCTTAACTTAGAAACCGATTAGACTACGTGATAAATAGAGAACTAATTTAGGGCCCTAGTTAGGGCGCCAGTAAGGGTTCGGTTTACACTGCACTAGACTGGGATTGTAATTCAGTCTGAGACCGAACGCATACCATGGCACCCGTGCTTTCCAAGCATAAGAAAATTGCCATTTATATACGCCTAATTGTGATTCCTTGGTTAGGGGCATGCAAACTCAGTCTTCCCATTAATGTCAACGTAATAAATTCTAAATCTGTCTTTATCTGTAGCTTATTTAAACTAATATTGTCAATAATTACTCATGTTGTTTTAAGTCCCCTGGACGTGACTTTTTTGACCCGTTATGTATATTGTTTTTGACATAGATACGTATGTCTGAACATATATTTTGCTTATATACCCATAGCTCGCGAGAGTGCACCTCGTAATGAAACACAGTGTATAAACATAGTATGTATTTCACACCTCCCCCCCCCCACACTTAGACTACGCCTATGACAACAAGTCGATCGCGACACATTTTTAAGATAAAAAGTAGATCTTATGTACACAAAAGTTAGCCACCCCTTGTCTATATCATCTAAAACTTATATTCCATATTTAATTAGCAGATCTGTGCAATATACGCATGCACGCAGTTTGCTTGGTTTAGACCAGGGGTAGCCAACCTTTTTGGGAAGAGTGCCACTATCTGAAAAAAAAATATTATGCGTGCCACTTCCAATTTTTTCAACATACAAAAAACATTAAAAAGGTGTGCTGTTATAGGCTAAAAGGTACATATATTCCTGCGCTGTTAATTTCAGTAGCGTATGAATAGGGTTTTTACAGATTTTGACGAATTATTTTTTTTCAAATTTCGTAATTTTTTAATAAGTTTCCGCGTGCCACTGTTAAAACGCTGCCGTGCCACACTGTGGCACGCGTGCCGTGGGTTGGCCACCCCTGGTTTAGACAATACATAAGACACAAGGCTACAGAGTTATTTAGCTGGGAATAACTCTGCAGCCTTGTGTCTTAGGAGATCAAAAGGGTTTTTACAAATCCTCCCTTTGGAAAATTTACGAGTAGAGTATTCTGAGTACGAGCAATCTTACCAATATATTGCTTCGAAAAATAAAAAGGCTGTAAAACATAGTAAGAGGGTTTTTTTCAATTATGACTCAAAAAGAAAACTTTATCAATTTAACATTTATTACCTACCCTGGCAGACAAAAATAGCCCTCTTTCAAGAAAAGGAATCCAGAAGGTAAAAATCAAAGTTTATTAGTAAATAAAAAAATTTAAACTCCTTATTGTTAAAATACTTTATATAAACTGTCTTTTTCCCACTCTCGAAGAGAAAATGAAGCTAACTTAAAATTATTCATCAGGATGTATCGCAAACAATGATAAAAAAAATAATAAAATCAGTTCCTTAACCTTTAGCTTACGGGGCTATTTTTAAGATTCCCACTTTTGAACGGGAAGTTTCATGCACCCCCTTTGTACGAACAGCCTTAAAGGGGTTTTATATATATATATATATATATATATATATATATATATATATATATATATATATATATATATATATATATATATATATATATATACAGTGGCTGATCGGTTTACGAACATAATTCGTTCCAAGACTATGTTCGTAAACCGAAATGTTCGTTAACTGATCATCGATTTACCATAAATTTTTATGGGACTTCGATTAATTCGTTCTGGAGGCCCTAAAAATTAAATTAAAAGATAAATATATATTTATAATTTCTTACTAAGTTTATTTTTACCAAAATAATACAGTCTTGCACATTAATCAATCTTTTTTTTTGTTAATGGGTCGTTAAAGAACATGTCCAATGTCGATTGCTTTTCTCTCTTCTTCAGAATTAACCGGAAGGGATTAATAGCATTGTCGTTGTAGAGATCCCCAACCCTATTGACATCGGCTTGGTTTGGGTGCCATTCTAAGACCGTTGCTCTGACATCCTCCCACTTCTTTAAAAGATCTTTAATAGCAGATGTCGTCATTGGCCCTCTTTCGTCTTCCTATTTTTCAGAAGGAGATACATTTCGCTGGTTTTCTTCAGTAAAGATTTCTTGGAGTGCTTCTGTCGTTAGCTCATCTTCATGTTCCATTATGAGCTCTTCAGTGTCATCTTCGTTCACCTCTAATTCCAGATCTTTCGCAATTGTCACAATTTCATTCATAATTTCAGGGGCATTATCTCCGTCTCCCTGAACACAATATGGACACAGTTTTCTCCAAGCAGAAATCAACTGTCGTTCAGTGAGTTCTGACCACGCCTTTTGAATGAGTCGGATAGCTTTAAGAATGTCAAATTTTTCTTTCCAAAACATTTTTAATGTCATTGTTGAGGATAATTGACACACTTCGAAACACCGACGAAACAGCGCGCGAGTGTACAATTTCTTGAAACCCGCAATAACCTCCAGATCCATTGGCTGAATCAACGAAGTCGTATTCGGAGGTAGAAACTGAACTGTCAGCCAGGGAAAGTCTATCAACAAATTATCTTGAAGGTCCTTTGGGTTTCCTTGTGAATTGTCCAGTAACAGCAGTGCTTTCAATGGCAAGTCATTGGTCTCAAGGTAGTCCTTGATGATGGGAGCACAAACTTCAAACAGCCATTCTTTGAAAAGAACCTGCGTGACCCATGCCCGCTGATTTGATCTCCACATCACTGGCAGCCTTTTCTTGATTATGGATTTTTTTTAATGTTCTAGGATTCTCAGAGTGATAAACGAGAAGTGGTTTAAGCTTCATATCACCACTAGCGTTAGCTCCTAAAAGTAACGTCAATCGGTCTTTCATGGGTTTATGCCCAGGAAAACCTTTCTCGTCTTTTGTGATGTGGGTACGGTTCGGCATGCGCTTCCAAAACAAACCGGTTTCATCACAATTGAAAATTTGTTGTGGACAATACCCTTCTTTTTCAATGAATTCTTAAAATTTGGGAGAGAACTTCTCAGCTTCTTCTTTATTTGCACTAGCAGACTCACCATGCATTACCACATGTTTAATGCCAGATCTCCTCTTAAACTTTGCAAACCAGCCAGTGGTAGCCTTGAATTCTAACTTCTCGGATGACGAACCTGGAGTTTGTTCCTTCAACTTCTCAAAAATTTCTCTAGCCTTCTCTTGAATGATGGCCATGCTAGTTACATCTCTTTTCATTTCCCTTTCGTTTATCAAAACTAAAAGCAACCTCTCTATTTTTTCATGGATGGCACTTCTTTGCTTTTCAGATGTGATTTTCGTTACTCCTTTAGCTGCTTGAGTCTTCTTGATGATATCTTTCTTAGCTAAGATTGTGCCTACTATACACCTGTTCAAGCCATATTGCCTAGCAACATCACATATCTTCTGCCCACTCTCTACGTTGGCTATAATCTCTTGCTTGGTTTTTATGGTGAGCACAGTTCTTGACACTCCACTTTTTTTAGGCTTCATAATATTGCCAGATTTTCTAATATTTATATTTATTTTTTTATAAGGGATTCAAAAAAGCACACATACAAAAATTCAGAAGGACAGAAACCAACTACCGTACCTAAAGGTTACGAGTACAGTTCACAAAGTCTCGGCTCAAACTACGCAGTATGCGACCGTGTCGTGTGCTCCGAGCTCCGACGAGAGGTTGTGACGAAATGTATGACGTAGCGAGCAGCGCCCCCACCGTTTTTAGAATTCGACTAGATGGAACTTTGCCATGTACGCATGGCTCTTAGATTAGTGGCAATTTGTAGACCCCCCTTTAAGGATTGTACATACATGTAAAATAAATGTTTATAAGTAAAATTGTATCGTTTGTAGACCTCCTGATTAGAATTATTACATAAACTCACTGAACCAACCCTTGGATGATCTTGGACTACTAGAAACTTTTTCGACCTTTTGTCACAGAGGTGTTTGGTAGAATTCGTTTTAGTTCGAACACAAAAATCTTTCTTGAAAGTGTTCGTTGTCCGAATTGTTCGCAGTCCGAACTGTTCGTTAACCGATCACCCACTGTATGTATATATATATATATATATATATATATATATATATATATATATATATATATATATATATATATATATATATATATATATATATATATATATATATATATATATATATATGTCAAAACATAACTGAACTGTCAAAATATAGTTGAGAAGTACGGGGAAAGTGGGTTTTAAATAATAAGAATCTAACATTTCATTTACAAAACGCGCGTATTTTGCTGTGGGGAAAATCATCTTTTAAAAGTGACTTTGAGCGGAAAGCGAATAATTCTAGGCGAGAGGATTTATTTTTAGAAGTGTACAGGGTTTGGGCGCGAAGTTAAAAATGCACAATCAGCAATAATAAGGGTCCAGATGGCCAAGGTTGAGGTCTGCACATGCGCCGTGCAGCAGGAGCGCAGAGCTGACCGCGAATTTTGTCAGAGCGCGGGATAAAAGTTGATGCTGTCAGATGTGTGTTTCGCCGCGTCTCTAAACAAGAAATGGCGAATAATGAAATGCGTAGATCTGGAGAGGTGGTCTACATGGAATCGAACTGAATAAAATCTACTTATTTGATACGATGCTGAGTCATTTTTGAGTGAATGCCTTACCTCGATGCCATGGATTATAAAACAAGAAGACTGCAAACGACATATTAGCAGGCAAAGCCAACGCCTATCATATATATATATATGTATATATATATATATATATATATATATATATATATATATATATATATATATATATATAAAAATATATATATATATATATATATATATATATATATATATATATATATATATATATATATATACACACTCTGTCACAAAAAAATATATTCACCCAAAAGAAATCGAGCTTCTATCACGAAACTTGGCAGGAATGTAGTCTGGTAAGGGATATGCAAATGATTAAAATTTCGACGCCAATTAGACAAGGGTAAGCGCGCTATGCGCATATTGGATGCGCAGCTGGGAGAGTTTAAAAGTCTGATTGCTCGTGCCATAGGATTAGTCAAACAAATCTGTCGACTTGGATGGACGGTATTGTGACTAGAGATGCCTCTGAGACGTAACCGGCGACAGTACGAACAATTGTCGGACTTTGAGAGAGGGTGTATAGTAGGCCTCAGAGATGCAGGTTGGTCGAACAGGTGTATCGGCCGCCACCTCAGTCGGAGCGATATGGTAATTGTTCGGTGTTGGCAACAATGGATCACGGAAGGGATAGTCTACCGTCGCGGAGGGTCAGGGCGTCCCAGGAACACAAATGCGCACGAAGATCGCGCAATCATAAGAGCGGCCACGTCAGCACCAACAACGTCGATAAAATCGTTTCGACGCCCTTTTCCACCTTCCAGACATCCAGTGGTGTCAAGGGTAATCATTCGGAGACGCAGGTCTGGCCGACGCAGGACCGACGTCCATAAGGAGCCGACGTCCATTAAGACGCCTACCACTGACCCTACATCATAGGCAGTGTCGATTGGATTTTTGCCGACCTCGGGCAAGCAGGAGTGTGACAGACTGGAGACATGTGATCTTCGATGAATCCCGATTCAGTCTCAATGCTGATGACCAGCGCATACGCATGCGGAGGCGGCCAGGCCACCGATCCGATCCGGCATTTGTTGTCGAGTGGCATACAGCGATTACCCAAGGTGTGACAGTGGAGCGATTTGTTGGGACGCAAGATCACCTCTAGTCGTCCTTCAACGCTCTTTGACGGCACGCAGTTACGTGAACGAGATTTTAACGCCAGTTGTACTGCCTATGCTATCAAGTCACCCAGGTGCCATTTATCAGCAAGACAACACTCGTCCACATACTGCGCGATTCTCCCACCAATGTCTTCAAGGATATGACGTACTCCTATGGCCTGCCAGGTCACCAGACCTCTCACCAATAGAGCACGTCTGGGACGTGCTTGGAAGGCAACTGCAGCCGTCTTGGAATACTTGTGAATTAACCACCCAGTTGCAAAGATAATGGCATGATCTTCCGCAGGAGGTCATAGGTGTCCTCATTGATTCGATGCCACGCCTTATTTCGGCTTGTATAGCTCCCTGAGGTGGATTTACTTACTGATTTGTAACATTTTTCATGCCATATCTTCTTAATAAAACGGTCTGTTCTTCTGAATTTGCAATCATTTGCTTATCTCCTCATACACTACATACATGTTAAGTTTCGGGATAGTAGCTAGTTTCCTTCTGGGTGTATATATTTTTTCGTGACATAGTGTATATCTATATATATATGTGTGTGTGTGTAATATAAAAATAATTTTTATATTAATAATCTGACTTCTCCATGATCCTGTAAAACATAATTTATTCAATTTCTAAAGGTGATGTAATAGCTCATAAAATTTGCAGTACTTAATCCCTTTGTTCCCCTATAGACAGAGAAATATCCTCATAGACTTAGACCCTGTCTAGGGAGACTGGGCCGATAAGAAACATCGGATACGCCCTAGTCCATGACGTAACATAACGTCATAGGGATTAGCCGTTCCAGCACCTCTTCTGTATTTTCCAGGTATAAAAATGTGAACACGGCTGAAAGCCGGGCCTTTTTCTGATAGTGTTTGTAGAAATCAGTGTTGCCAACTTAAGGGTTTTCCCCCTAAATTTGGGGGTAAGTTAGATGAAAAGGGGTGCTTTAAGGGGCCACATTTTTTTAGAGGCATTTTGTGGGGGGAACATTTTTTAATATTTTGTACGATCGGTACGCGTTTTTCTTAAATTAGATTATAATTTCCATACGTATGTCAAATGTAAATAAACCTCCATTTCATTATGTAAGTGTGTATTTTCTATTTATTTCAATTTTCTCTCGAACAGGATGCCTATTTGGAACCAGAATTTCTTTTAGGAAGGTCTAGGGGGATCTCAAGTTGGTGTTAGGGGGGAACAGGGGGAGTTCGAGATGGCGCTAGGGGGAGGCGCTTCGTAGAGGTTGGCAACACTGGTACAAATCATATGTCACACGGTCTAGCTCCCTTCCTATGGGGAACTGCGTAATAAACGACAAATAAAACTATTTTAATTCATTCGCCTGTTTACTACGTCCCAAGAATTCTTTTGCAGCTGTTCCAGTATCTGCTGTTCCAACTGTTTCTATTGACATGTTATGTCATATATATATATATATATATGTTTGTGTGTGTGTGTGTGTGTGTGTAAGTAAGTAATATATCCATTACATCTAGTTCTTAAAATGCAACCTGAAAAGGAAAATATGCTCATATTTACTTGGCTGGAGCTAGACTCAGCCTGAAAGGAATAAAATTTTGATGTAGTCTGACCGAATAGTTTATTGGAGCGAAAGTAATATCCGTCCATCTCAGACGACGGCTCGGGAGCGAATATAATATCACCTTTCAACTTTACGCTCGAGAAGCGACGTACATGTGCCTGTTATTTTGTACGGTCAGCAGAATTTGGGGCTGGCGATGTGAACCCACGCCTTTCTCCAGACGTATACACGTGTAGAAATGCAACGTATGCGATTTTATGGGAAATTCTGTTGCTATGGGTTTTTAAGCGATAAAGTAAGATTACTGCGGATTGGATTTAGGAAAGGGAATTTAAATGCTAGAATGAGGGGCCTAATATTTAATTTATTACAAATCCCCCCCAAAAAAATGGGAAAATCGTCGCGTTGAAATGTGACATTTTCACAAACATAATACAAAAGAACTCTTATATAATAAAAGTGAGTACAATTACAATGCAACATAATCAAAATTAATTACATCATAAAATTGCATGTCTCTGAATGCAACATTGGCGGAAAGAAGTCACTACAAACAGCAAGGTGGGTGCGAATTAGAACACATCAGGGTTACAGAGTCAAGAACTTTGTCCATAAACCATCATAAATTAACTTCACAGAAACAGAACCAAAGCTAAATCTTTTGAATCTTTACTATAAAACTAAGCTCACTTTTATGACTTCGTTGCACCATCACACAAAATATATGAAATTAAAAAAATATACAATGAAACCTATAATGAACATTCAAAATATATGGAATTAACATAGTATGCAATAAAGTTTATAATTATTAATATAATGTGAAATTCAAATAACTGAAATATTATTGGTCAATAAATCTAAATAACTTTTTAACAAATCAAAGTTCTTCATTCAATAATGAGTCCTAAAATTACGTATAACTCTTGGAGTCCTTAAGCTCAGTTTTAATTCAAGTCGTTTTTACTTAGTTTATCAAATAAGTCCTTATTGTATGTGGTTTATATTCAGTGTCTCCATTTTACACATTCCTAATCTTGAATATTTACATAAATTTTAAAATAATTCACAATGTATAATTCAGAAGATATTTCAATAAGTTCAAGTTCAAAATAATATTACTTTAGACAATATTATTACAAAATTGATTTCTTATATTATTCTGAAAGTTTCACTTCAATTACAACATAGAATTTATATACCTGTCAAGTTTTCTAACAATACATAAGATCATAATTAAACAACTCAAAATAACTTGTTATAAATCCTTAATTAAGTAAATGGGCATCATTTTCATATTAGGTAATTTTCAAAAACATTATGTGCTTTACCATCGTCACTAGTTTCAATTCAAAATATGCAAATTGTAAAATCATTGGTACCTATCATGACATAAGTGACAAACCTGGAGGTGAAATGGGCTATCCTCTGTGATGTCCAACGTGAAAGATTGTTGGTGATCACGAGGGTGCTGTGATGCAAAGACAGCAAGACGCTCATCCCTCAGTGGGAGGAACTTCCCCTTGTGCTAGCAAAAGGGTTCTCCGGTGTCAACAAAAGTAATATAACTCAGATCATCAACACACTTGACAAAATTAGGGGTAACCTGTGACATGTCATGTTAGCCCTAACATTGACAAAATTTTTCTTTAACTTAGCACATCAACATTTTCTTTTAATAGATATTATTTTAAAATGATTCAGATGGTAATTTTAGGTAGGTATCTAAATCCATCAAAATTAGGTTATCTTCATCATGCGTCAACAATCTTCATTGGGTTATCAAAATATCGTAAGATTATCGGAGTCATAGTCAGGTAGTTATTTGAGTCACAGTTGGGTAGTCTTAATCATCACAGATAGGGTATTTTTTTTCTCTCACACTATTAATTTTTACTTGGGATCTTGGGCGTTTTGGGGTTTACTGTCATTAAAATAGGAATTTTACTTCTTCTAGTTGCTAATCGAAAATTATCTGCAGGATTGAAAGGTCTTAATCTGGTGCAATGTAGAATTTCCGAGGTTTACTTAGTGAGGGAATTAGGTCTGTTAATTTCAAAATTTACTCTAGAAATTTGTTTCGAAATTTTATATGGACCAGAATAAGGGGGAGTAAGTTTAGGAGTATTTGGGTAACGAAACTCTTCGTACATCACTATATCACCTACCTTAAATTTAGATTCCTCAAAACGAGTGTCATATCTTTCTTTATTTACTTCATGATTTTTTATAGCTCTCTGTTTAGCAATCTTCCTAGCTTCTTCAATTGGTGGGTACATGTTTTGATCATCGAGTAAATTTTTTGTAGGGTGGTTTTCCATGCATTAAATAAGAAGGGGGAAATTTTGTTACGGTATGGGGGGGGGGTGTCGTTATATTCATTCGTTATTTCACGTAATAATTTTGTCCAGGATACTTTACCATGGTGTGAGTTTAATTTACATTTAAGCCTAGTAATGAGGGTTTGATTTACTCTTTCATTTTTTCCATTTTTTTGTGGTCTATGCGAAGTAGTTAGCAGTTGTGTAATATTATTGTTTCTCAAAAAATGTTTAAATTTGGAGGAAGTAAAAGCACTATTCCTATCACTTAATATTTTATTAGGTACTTGATGTTGAAAAATTTGTCCTAAACAATTAATATAAGTATCCGTATTTTCATTTTTAGAAGCAAAGGTCCAGATATACCTGGTGGCATGATCTATAACTATGTGTAAATATTTCTTCGTAGACCCATAATAATTTAAACCACCAACAGTGTCTATGGCAAGAATTTCAAAGGGTTCACTGCTATGGGGTAACATTTGTAAGAGACCAAATCTTTTTTGTCTAGACATCTTATTTAATTGACATACTTCACAATGTTTCACATAGTTACTCACATCTTTAGTTATTCCAATCCAATAATATTCAGGGGATATCAGATTTAACATTGCCGAAACTCCTAAATGTCCATAATTAACATGAGCTTTTTCTAATAATTCTAATCGTAAAGAGAAGGGCACAACAATTTTCATTAAACCTTGTTTTTTAATTGTCCATACATTATTTACTTTTTTAAACTTCTTACCGTTTACATTATCTAAATTTTGATGATGCTCGATTTCTTGCAATGTCAACAATGGGTCACGTTCATGTAAAGTTACATGGTGAGAAATTGGGTTTCTAGTTAACATATCGGCTTCATAATTTGTAGAACCTTTTTTATATTTAATGTCAAAATCGTACATGGAAAGTTTAAGTGACCATCGGAATAATCGTCCAGTTGGGTGTTTAATACTTTTTAACCAAACAAGTGCAGCATGATCCGTATGTACAGTAAAATGAGTCCCATGTAAATAGCAATAATATTTATCGACAGCATCAATAATTGACAAGCATTCCAACTCGGTAATGGCATAATTTTGTTCTAAGTTCTAAGTTTTCGAGAATGATAGGCTATGGGATGCAAACATTTTGCTTCACGTTGCAGCACAAGTTCCAATGAGGAACACCAATCTCAAATATGAAAAAGACATTTTGACACAAGATTCTTTTAAAGGAACGGGATGCACTAAAGGAACAAAATGCACAAATTTTGGCGGCGACGAGATGATCTGGGACGTAAAGTGTTGGGATACTCACAAAGGAGCACCCATCCTGCCTTAACACATACATATTCCTAGGATGGACTCGAAATCCCTTTGCAGTTGATCCGCACATGAAGAATCCTGTAGGACTCAATGTAATATATCCATTACATCTCGTTCTTAAAATGCAACCTGAAAAGGAAAACTAGCTCATATTTACTTGGCTGGAGCTAGACTCAGCCTGAAAGGAATAAAATTTTGATGCAGTCTGACCGAATAGTTTATTGGAGCGAAAGTAATATCCGTCCATCTCAGACGACGGCTCGGGAGCGAATATAATATCACCTGTCAACTTTACGCTCGAGAAGCGACGTACATGTGCCTGTTATTTTGTACGGTCAGCAGAATTTGGGGCTGGCGATGTGAACTCACGCCTTTCTCCAGACGTATACACGTGTAGAAATGCAACGTATGCGATTTTATGGGAAATTCTGTTGCTATGGGTTTTTAAGCGATAAAGTAAGATTACTGCGGATTGGATTTAGGAAAGCGAATTTAAATGCTAGAATGGAAGGCCAAATATTTAATTTATTACATATGTATATACACATATGTATATAAATAAATAAATAAATATATATATATATATATATATATATATATATATATATATATATATATATATATATATATATATATATATATATATATATATATATATATATATATATATATATATGAAATAAATTTAAAACCCTTATTACTATTTAACACGCCCTTTCCAAATTCTTCATCCTAACGCAATAGAACACAGTCCCTCTTTCTTTATTTCTACCTAAATCCAAACCGAAGTAATTTATTAGTTTTTCCCCTAAGGCACGTGGTGCCAAAGCTTATATAACAGTTATATAACGCGAACGGCGTGGAACATTCGAAAACCATCACCCCATATGACGCGATTTAATCACGTCCGTTTCTGGCGAATTAGAAGTTGTATAGACCCTTACGCGGGCGATAAATTTCGTGCGTCTGCAGTCTTTGTATGTTTCTCTCTGGCCTGGCAAGATGTAGCTTTTTGAATGTCCGTATTGCCGCAGCGCCCTGCGCTGTCGGCGCGGTCGGGCCTTTTTCCTCGGTATCTGTGGAGTTAAGATGTCTGTAATCCCGCCCAAATAATGTCCAGCCATGAAACTGCTTCGGAAATAAAGACTATGTTATCAACCAGCTGCCTCTTCCTTCTGGTATGGATTCAAATTAGTTCCTCTTCATTCCAGCCACTCCCAGCCACTTCGACTACACCCCCGTTATGCGACTACAAGCCGTCGAGCTTCTTCCTTATTTCATATATATATATATATATATATATATATATATATATATATAAGTATGTATGTATATATATATATATATATATATATATATATATATAAGTATGTATGTATATATATATATATATATATATATATATATATATATATATATATATATATATATATATAGCCAAGATAAACTTAATGTAAACTTTTTAGATGTAAACATAAAAATAAATTCTCATTGCAATTTTACTTTTGATCTATATGACAAAAGATCAGCTTATGACTTTAATATTGTTAAATTTCAAAATTACTCAACATGCTTACACAAATCTGTATTTAATAATATTATTATAAATCAGCTAGTAAGAATAAACAGGCTTTGTTCTAAGGACAATCGGTATAAGCATATTATAGAATTGTTAGTAGTGCTAAAACGCAATTATTACCCTGATAGTCTTTCCGAGCACATAATTGGTTGTTTTACATTTACTGAATAGCATGTTCTGTTGCTAATAATTAGTAATACTAAACTAAAAGAATAATTAAAGTAAATAACTACTAAAAAAGAAAAAGAAAAAATAATAAATAACAACTAGTGTAATAATAATAATAAATAATAAATAATAACAATACCTCTTAGTCAGAATAAATGTCTAAGTTAACTTAGGTAATATTGTCCTACAACACAGTATCCTTAGTAAGTCTGCTTCTGTGTTTCCATTTGCTCCATGGTTGCAAGATTTGTGACGTCAGTCTTCTTGCGGTATCCTTTACTTAACTTCAACTTTGTCTGGCGCCGGGCTTGGTGTTCTATCTTTAAGCAACTGTTTATTCACTTCTTCTGTGTCTTATGAATTGTACGGTGTCTATGTATGTTTATTGCTCAGATCATACTTATCAGAAACAATCCTTTGGTTTTTAGACAGTATCGGCACCGCTGATGAAGAGATTCTGTAAAAAACTTATTTTTTACTTATCTTTTCATGTTTTTAGTTCCTGGCTGCAGTAGTTTTAGGCATATACTGATTTTTCACTTTCAACTTTGTCTTATATATATATATATATATATATATACAGTAACCACCGCTTATAGTGATCAGTGGTTATAAGAATCAACCGTTTATAAGAATCAATATCGCGAAAACAAAAACAAATGTATTATTTCCATGTTAAAATTTCCGCTTTAAAGAATCAATCCACCGGTTATAAGAATCAGTTTGCAATCTTCGCCTTCCTTTCATTTTTCCAAAAAATGTCACTTGAACTCTCAAAAGGTACGAAATTCTTTCTTCAGTTTTTGAAAAGAAAGATTGATAAAACTTTGGGGTGGAAAACAGTCGTAAAATACATTCCTTTAGACATAACATAAGAGTTTCTCCTTATACGTTTTTGCTAAACACTGTCTTATTAGCTTTACCCAGGGGCATCTAACCCGCCCGGGTCCGATTTAGCTTTTCTCCAGACAGGCACTCCTTTTTTCCCACCACTTACTTCTTTGGTTGCGGATTTCTGGCCCCTGAAACACATAAATCTTCCGCGAAGTGTCCACCATCACTTACGCAAACGGGACAGTGGATTCAGCACTTCCAACCGTGAAACGTAAACGGATCCATTTTGCTGAATCAGATGAACCAGATGCTGAATCAAACGTTTCACGGTTTGATTCAGAATCAAACCGTGAAACGTAAGCTATAAAGTGAATCTTCGTCTGAGACTGTAATAAGCATACGTCGCTAGTATTCACTTTAGTTTTCTAACAAAATTGCCAGTTAGTGTTAGAACTTTTTGATAGTCGAATTCAAATATGATAAAAACAAGGAAAACTCTTAGTTTTTCTGAAAAACAGAACTTGTTAATTAGATATGATGCTCTTCCAAAGTGTAGTCAAAGAGAAGCTGCCTCTTGTTGATTTTATAATCATGTGTTGTTACTTATAGGTCTAGAAATTGAGTTATAGTATTTGTTTAGAAATTGAGTATTTTTAAAATTATAAAAAATAATTTTAATAAATGATAAATAACGTAAATTAAAGAGTATTTAATGGTAAATTATGTATATATGTGCCTGTGTGTTTATATATATGCACAAGTATATATTTGTGTATGTGTACCTGTCCAAAGGGAAGTTTCGGTTATAAGAATCAACCGCTTATAAGAATCAAAAACAGTAATAACAAACGTGATTCTTATAAGCGGAAATCACTGTATATATATTCATTCTTGGGATACATGCTATCCCAGCCAGTAAGGAACAGGTTAAAGGATGAAAAAATTTGCGTTATCTGTAAAAGATATAAATTCTGATCGTTGCTTCCTACCTCAAGCAAATATTTTTTTCGTATTGATTTACTATTTCCTCTACCAAGAAGAATAGTTTTTCGTACTCGTACATGATTTAACTTTCTCTGCCTTTAACAACAACAAAGGGAAGCTCTTCAAAGAATTTATTAAAAACTCTTAAAAATTATCGTTCATAATTAACACTCACAAAAACTTTTAAAACAACTTCAGATACGTAATAATTTTATATTAATAACTCGTTTATCTTGAAAACGTAGTAAATTAATACTATATACCTGAAATACAGGACACTTGCCAATATCTTTAACTCGGCTTTACATCTATCTAGCTAAGTTTTATATCTCCAGGGAAAACGAAATCAGAAGATCAAAAGAATATACTTAGTTGAGGACGGTAAATCCTTATCTAGATTCTTAAGCCTGATATTAAATAATGAATATGGGTTCTTTAACGAAAATAGGTCAAGTGACCCTCTTATACTTTTTTTTTCCTTCCTAAAGGTAGTTTTTTTTATATTTTTTTATTATTTTTTTTTATAGTGAATTGGCAGACTGCCCATTACGAAGCCCTACACCTTCTCTTTCGCAACTTCGGTAAATGACAAACGAAAGATGTGGGATACGACGAGCCACTATTAATTTTCGTTGTTGGAAGAAAGCTGTCGGGAACACATCTGAAAAGACGATTTACAACGAACATCATTCATCGCCTTTGACTGAGTTGATCTTTAGAGAAAGAAATATGTATTCATAGCGTGAAAAGGATAATTTAAAATACCTAATTCCGAAAAGAAATGGGCGATAACAAAAGAACTCAAAACTTAAAAAAAATATTATATATATATATTTGCGATTTTTTCATAGATATTTGCAAGCTTGTGAGTAGAATAAAAAAAACTATCGTTACCCAAAACTGTTTCTAACTGTTCCCAAGTTTGTTGGCAATTTCCCCCAGAATTTGTTTTATACTTTTTTCAAAATTAAAATCTAAACCCCTTTTACAATTGCGCTTATTGTGGGAGTGGTAGTTATTATAATTTAAGGTGTAAAATCCCTCAATGCATGCGTGTTATCTGCGTAAGCCTCGTGTAAAGTATAATTACAAATTGAAAATAAGTAATTATTTACACGAATGATTCTTTCCACAATTAAAAGTTTATATATAAATTTCATTGAAAATATTTTTCTTGTAGGTGTAGAAGATTTCGTTTTTTGGGCTAATATAAGATGAAAAGAAGATAACTGGGATAAAAAGAAAAAGAAGAAGGAAAAAAAATCGCAGAAATTTGTTAATTGTGGGTATCAAATACGAAAGTAGGGCAGCAGTTCAGGCACAAAAGCATTATATTCTGCGCATGTACTTAGCTGGAGAGGTTGATGAAATGATCATCGTTCATAAAAATAATTATGTTGATTGTTAAATGTTTGAGGAATCGTGATGCAATAACCTAAACAATAATTTTTAATGATCTACATTCATTAAAATAAAATAAATTTTGAAATGTATACCATATATAAACAGTATGAAAACAAAGTAAACATATGTAAATGTAAACCTATTAGAATTAAATAGATAATTTTCGTAGGCTGGGACTCTGTCTAACCCAGGAAAAATTAAATATCAACTTAGAATTAGAATTCTTATCAACTATTGAATAGCTCTTTCCCTTTTTCTAATTTGGGTTTTAATAAATGTACCATTTTATATGATCTTAAGCTTTACATAATTTACACAGTGTTATATGTGCTAGTAATTCTTTTTTAATTTTTTTAACATATAAAGATAAATTCACTTTTTCAATCGAACCTAAATTTTCGATCATATAACCCTCAACAGAAATGGTTTTAGGGATTATAATTAATGGTTTGTAACGAACAACCGCCAGCCTCAATCTT
Organism: Dolomedes plantarius; assembly: GCA_907164885.2. Taxonomy (NCBI): domain Eukaryota; kingdom Metazoa; phylum Arthropoda; class Arachnida; order Araneae; family Dolomedidae; genus Dolomedes; species Dolomedes plantarius. Next base: position 74,927,262 of record OU015492.1, read on the forward strand.
GAACAGCGGTTCTTCTGATTTGCAGATGATCTTTTATCTAATTAAGCGACGAAAAGAAGTCTCGTATTTAAAACCCTTTTCTCCCATTTTCTTAAGAGGTCAACAACACAAAATAATGGCCTTAATTTACTCTATTTATTTATTTTTCGAATATGTTGAGTCTTTTTGTAATGGGAATTTCTAATGTACCTCAGGTTGGGAACTTCCCTCTTCCAGAATAAATTCTGTACGGCAGAGGTAAACCATCACAAGTGAATTTTTATTTTATTTTATACTGGTACTAAGTACCAACTGTCAGGGCCCGATTTAGAAAATTCTTGACTATAGGCACAACTTGGAATGGGGGCTCCTTAACACTGATGTGGGCGTATAATTTCCAAAATTGACACACACACACAAAAAAAAAATAAATAAATAAAAATAATAATAATAATAATGAATCATTGTGAAATTACCATTTTACCAAGAATTGGCTATTTGAAGCGTAGAAGCCTAAACATTATCAATTAAGAAAAAAAACAATGCAACATATTAACTTCATCATTTAAACACCAATACAATGCAACCAGAAAATCTTATTAATCCCTTATATACACTATAACATGCATATGATGAACCATACAGATAACTATACATATGATGAACCAATCAATCAAATTTGAAAGGATATATAAAAATATTGCTATAAAAAAAGAAAATTTTTTTTAAAAATTTGAATTTGGAATTTTTTCTTTCAAAATAAAAATTTGGGGGAGGGCAACATCCGGGGCCCCCTAGGCCCGGGCCTACCAGGCCTAATGGAAAATCAGGGCCTGCCAGCTGTGTACTCCTACCATTTACCCTCAATCGAATTCCTTCTCTGAGACGGCAGGTCGGCGTCACACATACCAAACTCTACTGAAAGGGAATGCTTGATCTCTCATCACTTTTGCGCTTTTTCTTTTAATCGTACAGGTCTTACAGATTACGATAAAGATTTATCTTAGTTCTCGTTATTGGTCTTTTCAGATGTTGAGTTCGAGAGTATAAAGGAAAGGGGGTAAAATTCCATCTTTAGTGTCAGTAACCCGTCTGCAACTCCTTGCAAATTTTTGGCATATGTTTCTCCATAGGTCTGTTATCGGTCTTTTAAAAGGTCAGGCGTCACTGTAAAGGATCGGAACCCCAGATCTTCCAATTAGATTATGGGGAAAATCAAGCTAATTCCAAACCGGAATGAAGGCATATTTTGAAATAATTTAATTACATACTTCAATCTAACCGAGACATTCATGTTCCAAGAATCGGAATAAGGGCGCGGTGGCCCAGTTGGCATGAAAAGCGGGACAGTGATCTGAACGTCCCTGGTTCGATGCTCGTCGCTTCAAATCCACCGCCGTGTTCACTAATGGTGGCCGGGGCACGTAAAATAGGGCGTGGCTGCAATGTCTTACGAGTCCTCAAATTTACCTCTGGAGGTGCGGGGTCAAGTGTTCCGGTCTCGTCACTTGACTCGGTTCAAAATTACGGGACCGGTCATTTAGCCAAGTCGGATTTCCTTGTGGTTCTAATTCAAAACAAGAGCAGTACCTTCATCGCCCATAGCCTTCGAAACTTGATCTGATGTTGCTGTCGGTCAAGTGTCATAAGCAACAACAACAGCATCGGAATTCATTATTACACGTTATTTTGAAAAGTAATATTATCTGTGTTCCTCTAACATTGTTTTTCATGACATTTATGGTCCATTATCCAAATGTCGTAATCCATCTTCCAAAATATTTGAAATTTTTGTTTTCTTTCCTCTCTCCTTAGAATCCCAGTAACATTAATAAGTTAGTGCCATTATTCTGAAAACAAAATAATTTTGCCCTCAAACAAAACATTCCTCTCAGCCGACGGATAAAAGCAATGAAACCGCCACCTGTCGTTTATATTCAATGATGAATACTTAAAAACCGCTTACTCGCTTACAAATTCAAACAGACTTGTTTTATTTTATTTCTAAGCATATAGGAATTAGCGTATTCTTAAAAATCTCGATCAGTTGTGACTATTTTTCGCTGTATTTGAATAACAGATAAGCAACTTCCGAGTTTTAATATCGTATAAAGTACTTATATAGTCCTTTAATTTATGTGCACTTTGTAAGCTCACATTTGGATAACTATTCATTCACCATATAAATTAAATTTTTCGATGCATAATTGATGAAAATTCTACAATAAACTTTAATTTATATCTCTGAGATATACCTTATCGTTTACCTTATCCACCCCGTAACTCCTTATTTCGGCCACTCGACAAATATAGCTAGAGTTTGCAGGTTCAAACCCCGAGGTTTACATGGAGGTTTGAAGCCTTTCGGTATCCTCTTGTGTTTATGAAGTCCAAGTCTATCTAGCCCACGTGTAGCAGGTTATGAACGTAGTATTCCAGTCCAATCCTTTCGTAACGAGTTTCCTGAGTAATAGTTTAACTTTAACAGTTATAGAGAGAATAACTTAAGTTAGTCTATGTATTAATGTAGTAATTTATCTATACGGATTTTATGTATTGCTAGTAATTAAAGCATCGTTGTGTTAGTGATGACAAATGGTGTGTGTACAGTGTGAATATTTGCAATTTAACGTCTCAAAAAAACGAAATTTGACATGGATGCAAATTTTATCCTATTTTTGTACGGCAATGCGAAAGTTATAGCTTCAAATATTGTAAAATCCTCGGTATCGTATCCGTGTTGTTATATGACACATGTTATGTCCCGTTTTGCTTTCTCATATATACACATTTCTTCTTTACTGTAGATTTCTTTACGTGCAGATGCAGTTTTATCATCTTATTACTCACTTTTGTTTTGTCTTGAAACACTTTTTCTTTTTTGATAAAACAACTAAGCGCAAATTGTGTTTTTTGTTATCGTTTAAAATGATACGAGTAATATTTCTTCATACTGATGTAGAAATATCTTAAATACATTTTTCTGTTTCCTGTCAAACTTCCTGTATTGATATAAGGAAAGCAAGTTCCTTTCATGGATACAATTTGAAATTTCATCAAACAATTATTTCAGAAAAGGGAAGAGAAAGTTGAAGAGGATAATAGATAGTAAGCTTTCAGATAAGACCAGTTGAAATATGGCTGATTTATCTGAATGAAGAATTCATTTGATATGAAGTATATTTTTGCTTTCTCGTTCCCATAAATCTTTCTACTTAATCAGAATCATAAACCTACTGTCCGACCACAGTACGAAGAACCACGGTTGGCATAGTGCCAAGACGATTCTATTCACGCTGTAGGTAAGGCTGCTGAGGAAGGAGGGGGAAAAGTCTCGTATTCTCTCGACATTCTTTAGAATCGGTTACTAACTGCGCTTGCTTGCTTTTTCCTCGTCTGTTATTTTGATTATTATATTAAAATTACTGGATCCTTTACCCAACACAACTGCTCGGAATAAGCCGTTCCGTAGTGATTGTAAACGTATAATACACAATGTAATTAAATTGTGTGATAAAGAAGCACTAGAAGGAAATGTTATTGTTCCACTTTCGCAATCCCTAAAGAGAGCTAGTGAAATGACCAGGATATCAATGTCCAGTGTAAAAAGAATACGCAGAGAAGCAAAGGGTGGAGAAACTCCAAAATTTGAATCTCCGAGGAAACGTCAGGAAAAAAGAACCACCGAAAACGTAGCTTTAGATAATTTTGATTGTGATGTAATCCGAAAATATCCACTCCTATAAAACTCCTATTTTTTAAATAGATTTGCTTCTTTCTTTTTATTATTTTGAAATTATTATTCACATATTCGATCAAAAATAAAGTTTTAAAAAATAACTTTAAAATTGCGGACAAAAAGCAGTCTGAAATACATTCCGTATTTCATAAACAAACACATCCGAAAATATGACGTTTTCCCCTATTTTCTAAGTAGACTAGCTTTTCTCGCACATGCGTAACAGCTTCCAGGGACCTTGCTTCCGTGGTCGGACAGTAAGTTTGTTTGTTTTTCTAAATTTTTAATCTTCAAGGATACTTTTCAGTGTTATTTCAGTGTTGTATACTTCCCAAGCTGATGGACCCACTGCAGTAGGAGTTTTCAAGAGGTTGTGGAGAATTCTGTCGCGAAATTGGACACGAATTGGGTGAATAAATTCCATAATCAAGGACCATTAAGCGATAAGTGCATTCACGCCTGGACAAAAATGCGCAATGGGTTCATTGTCACAGTTAAAAAAACTAGCGCTCCAGAATATATACAAGAAAATAAAAGTTTAGTAGCTTTATTTGTTACCATAATTTTTAGACTCTTGTACACCATCGTGACTCCAAAAAATCCGTGACATAAAAACTCAATGGACCTATTGAGCAGTGTTGCCAACCTCTACGAAGCACCTCCCCCTAGCGTCATCTTTAAATCCCCCTGTTTCCCTCTAACACCAACTTGAGATCAACCTAGACCAGTGGTCCCCAACCTTTTTGTACCTAAGAGCACATTCAAGAATACCGGTCGGACGGCGGGCACCATTGATTTTTCCAAGGTGAATTTATAGTTGGACATAGTTAATAATACATACACCCAGTGTACAAAAAATATTTAATTCTCAAAATATAATTTAACATATAAAAATTATTGTTAATATTCTTGTGTAAAATAAATTATTACTAAATAATGCATACAAAATCTACAAAGTATAAAAATTCTTTATAAAAAATATAAATCTCAAAGTCAATGTGATTTTTGGCATTTCATTTCATTAGCCATTGCTTCGTTATTAGGATAGTATGATGATATTCCTGCTCGCGCGCGTAAGCAATAGTCAAGGTGTTCATCTGTCGTGATCTGTACTTTGATTTTATGATATTCATTGTCAAAAACAATTATTCGCACAAGTATGTGGAACCGAAAAACGATTTTATTTTATATGCTGCTCTTTTCAAGGATGGAAAATTGTTTCTGTCAACTATATTCCAGAAATTGTTATCTGATACAATGGATTTTAGGACAATGTCGTTCTGAAAATCAAAAATTTCTATCTCCAGTTCTGTCTTTACTTGAAACAAGTTCTGAAATATACGTAGCTAGTTCGGTTACATTTACTTGGTAAGTGTTGTTTTTGTTGTTGTTTCTCATCCCCATGACCAGCAGAGCTAGATCAGGTCCATAAGCTCGTTCACTCTGAGAAAGTCCAGCACCAAAAGAGGATCTTGAGCCAGGTCCTGCCTGGTGAGCCCCAGACAGGATAAAATGTGGTCAGGGGAGGCTTGAGCAGTAGAACACTTAGTGCAGATTTCGAAATGCTTACTACCACCAATAAAACTCATTGATGACAGATGACCACTGAGGAAGCGAGTAAGTGTGGTTTGATCGCGTCTACTGCTGCCCCGAACCAAAGAGCCGCCTGGGCTCCTACTCTGGTACCATGACCTCTGGTACCTACTTGGTAAGTAAAAGGATTAAAAAAAAAGGTGACCATTGGCTCGATGATATTAAACTGTTGAAAGCGCTTTTCAAACTGTTCTTGAAGTAATTTAGGTTGATAACAAATGTTGACAAGTCAATTTCCCCGTCACCTATCATTTTTTTCATATTTGGAAAATGCACAAGGGACTTCATCTTCAACACAAAGCCAGTTTAGCTTTAAACGAGTTTATAGACCCTATCATTGTAGCTATATGTTTGTCCTTTCCCTGCAGATCTAAGTTTAAATAATTCAGTTTTTCCATTATATCTGTTAAAAAAGCCAAATCCGCTAGCCAACGAGGGTCTGTTAGTTAGAAAAATTTTGATTTTTGGGACTGAGATAACTTTTTATTTCTTCAATTATATCTAGAAATCTAGCAAGAACTTTGCTATTACTGAGACAACGTACTTCAGTATGCAGAATGAGATCAGGATCTTTAGGATTTTCTAATAGGGCCTTAAAAAGGCGGTGTTGCAATGGAGCTTTACGAATTTAGTTGACTATTTTTGTAATTATTTTCATGACGCGTCCGAAGGGTAGTATTCTACCACATAAAACTTCCTGATGGATAATTCAGGGATACGACATAAAGTTTGGAAATGATTATCTTTTATGCATAGGGCAATAAATCCATTGACATTACCAACCATTGCTGTGCCCCATCAGTGGTTATAGCAGACAGCTTCTGGAGAGGCTTGTCTATCGACTTTGCATATGTTATAAATATTTTATAGATATCCTCACCTGTTGTTCATCCTTTCATGGGTAATATTTTTAGTAGATCTTCTTTTACAGTTAAGTCACTAATTTCCATTCTCACCATAACTGCTAACTGTGCTGTCTGATATGTCTGTAGACTCGTCAAATTGTAGTGAGAACCACTCACATATTTCCAATTCACTCTTTAACTGAGTTTGCATGTCCTTTGAAATGGCCTGTATTCTTCTTGTAACGGTGCTATCTGACAACTGTAAGTCTTGTATTGCTGACATGATCTCACGTTTGTTGGAAAATCCCTCAAATAAGCAATCGGCGCCAGTAAGAATTGCTTCTTTTAACAACTCACCACCCGGGAAAGGCTTTTTCTACGTTGTGAGTAAGTGATAAATTTTTAAAGCAATAGTGGCAATTTTAGATCTTAACAGAGGCCTAGTAAAAATAGACTGTTGAGCGGACAGATTCGATTTTAGCTGATCTATTTTCTTCTTACTTATTTTAGACTTAAGTGGATAGTTCGTATTAAAAGTAGCATGAATTGTCAGGAAATCACGTTTTCAACATTACGTTGTTTAGGCACCGCGAAGCTATTTCCAAACAACAGACAAATACATTTCTCTTTTAAATTGACGAAGCAATATGAATCCGCCCATTCAGTATTAAAATTATAGGTCCGTTGTCGTTTCCTTTATCCACTCATTTTGGGGTAAAAAATAAGGAAGTATTTAAAAACAACGAAGGAGGAAACACAGTATACAAAAAATATGAGCATATATGTATGAATAAATGATGAAGTAGATACGTCGAATGACCGTTTATCTCATAGCACAAACCACACTACTGGCTCTCACGAGATGAGCTCCAGACAAATGTTTGTGTTGTGATGGCAGAAATGGACCGATTCATTTCGTTTTAGATATGGGAAATTAGGTTGACGAAGATTTGGCGCGAGGGGGAAAAGAGATCGGTCGCATTACGCTTTGTGCTCTTATCTGTGTTGGACGCCATTTCTACTTTTGTGTTGTTAATCATTAAAAATGAGAAAACTTTTACATAGCATTTTATTGAAAACTGAAATGTTTTTATCGTGGTCGCACAGAGGTGGGCACACGTAAAACGATCGGCGGGAGCCATGGTGCCCGCGTGCATAGGGTTGGGGACCCCTGCCCTAGACCTTCCTAAAAGAAATTCTGGTTCCAAATAGGCATCCTGTTTGAGAGATAAATTGAAATAAATAGAAAATACACACATAATGAAATGGAGGTTTATTTACATTTGACATATGTATGGAACTCATAATCTAATAAAAAAACGTGTCTCGATTGTACAAAATATTAAAAAAAGTTCCCCCCACAAAATGCCCCTAAAAACACCCCTTTTCATCTAACTTACCCCCAAATTTAGAGGGTAAATCCCCAAGTTGGCAACACTGCTATTGAGGTAGGGGAAGTTTTATGATGTCGTGAGGTTAATTCTGGCGTGAGATTGGCTAAGCTGAATATTTTCCACTGGCAGGGACCAATGAGCAATACGTAACGTCACGCCTGGGAAAATAAAGAAGAAAAAAAGTCAGAGAAAGAGAGACGCAGTGGGTTCGTTAGCTTTCTAGAGACTGTTTTGTGAACTGATATTTTAAATGACTTTTTCCACGGCACTTATTTAATTTCTTCTAAAAGTTTGGCAAAAGTTTGTTCAGCTTTCAAATACTATATTCTAAAAACTTTGAAATGTGTATTCGTGTTCGTACATTAATCGCTAGCTGTATTGTGATTAAGTAAAAATTTTAAACGCTGGTGACATGTTACATTTATGATTTGTGTTTAAAGCTGCGTTTTGGGTACACAAATATAAAATATAATTAAGGTTTAAGTAAGGTCAATTTTGATTTTATTATAGTCGTAATGTCGTGCATACTTATCAGTTAAACTATAAATTATGAATGTCTTTTTTGTTCCAAGTAAAATATTTTAACAGCTTCCCTATTATTGATAAAAGCTTCACACTATCATTTCTTCAGGATGAATCCATTTCTAGTAGTATTTAAACTATAGTAGTTTTATGAGTCATAAACTAAATAATTAATAAGATTTTTTAAAAGGAATTGAATGCTAAAAATAATATGTCCGTTTGACTCTGCAGATGTAAAATAAAAGGTGTATATTCGAATTGTATTTAAACCCTATTTAAGTTCCAAAGGTCCGAATGTCACATATTACTTTACATGGTCATACAATAGTCTAATTTTTGGTTAAGGTGCCCCTTTCAAGTTCGTTCAGTAAAATATCTAATTGTTGTTTAAAGTAGTTAGGGAAGAGTGGGTACAGTGAGACAGGGAGAACAGTGAGACAACAGCAATTTATTTTCTGTTTGGATATTTCCAGACTTGCAACACTTTTCAAAAGTCAAGTTGGCATACTGTGAACAGTATTACAGAAAGGAGGTTGCTTTCAGATCTGAGGTAAGAAAAATAATTATGTCATCATAATTTCACCCCATCAAACTAAAATATCTGCATTGTTTGTTGCATTGTTTCTAAATTGTTTGATAAACTTTACAAACTGGTGTTATTAATCTTGCAGTAGTCTATTATTTAAAGTTCATTTTAGCAGTAGAATGGTGTTGTTATTTTTCTTTGTCTGAAAATGGCACCAACTTTGTTTATACATTGCAGTGAGGGAACAGTGAGACAGGAACAGTGAGACACCATAAATTCTTGTCTCACTGTTCCCATGGCACTTTTATATCAAAAGTGGAGAAATTATATATTGAATTAAATTGAATTACAACTAGCCTGTTGATGCAAAAAATATGAAGAGAAGTTTGAAGGCCCTGCACCAACAAAATAGTGATGATTGAATGGAATTATGGCTATTACAGCTTAATAATATAGAATTTTTTGCTAAATTTCTAATAAGTCATATCACATATTTATTTCCATTTCGTACTTATTCTATTTAAATTGAATTTTTTTTTACTGTTTCATTGCAATATATTAAATGTAATAATATTTATCTACATTTCAGATTTCAACATGCATCGAAAAAATAAGTCAGATAAGTTTATTGGGAGATTTTCCGAAACAGACATGAAAGAAGCTATTGGACTAGGGATAGACAAAGACTACAGTATGCGTACAGCTGCAAGTGCAAAAGGACTTGCATTTCAAACTGCTAGTCGTTATGTGAAAAAGTTCAAAAATGATTCATCAGCATGACTGTTCCCAAATTACAAAGTAAATCAAATTTTTCCTCCTGATGTTGAAAAGTCATTATGTGATTATTTGATCACCTGCTCCAAAATGTTTTATGGCTTAACTATAAAAGATTGCAGACTATTAGCATATAAACTAGCAGTGAAAAATCATTTGTGTCTTCCAGAAACATGGAAACATAACAAAATGGCTTCTCTAGAGTGGATGAAAGGTTTTCGCAAGAGGTTTCCAGTTTTATCTCTATGGACACCAGAGCGTAATCCAAATATTTCAAGTGGGCATCGTGTTTTCAATTTAGATGAAACTGGAACTGTAACAGTTCAAAAATATCATAAAGTTCTCGCTGGAAAAGGAACGAAGCAAGTCAGCAAAGCAACCAGTGCAGAAAGGGGCACTCTTGTAACCACGTGTTGCATTGTAAATGCTCTAGGTCCGTGCATTCCTCCAGTGATGGTTTTTCCTAGAGTCCATTTCAAAGAGCATATGATATCAGGTTCTCCGAAAGGGACTTTAGGATTAGCAATAAAAGGTGGTTGGAGGAATTCTGGGTGCTTCCTTCATGCTATTCCTCACCTCATTAAACACAGTGCAAGCTCAAAAGACAATCCGTCCCTACTCATTATGGACAACCACGAAAGTCATCTGTCCATTGAAGCGATTGATCTGTGTAAGGAAAATGGTATAACTATACTGACGGTGCCACCACATTACACTCACAAGTTGCAGCCATTAGATGTGTCACTAATGAAACCATTCCATACTTTTTATGATTCTGCTGTTGACTCTTGAATGAAGTCACACCCTGGTGAGACTTTCTCAATTTATAATGTTGCATCCTGTGTTGGAATTGCATACCCACGAGCAATGACACCAGTTAATATAGCAGCAGGTTTTAGAAAAACTGGTATTTACCCATTTGACCGGCACATTTTCGCTGAGGAGGATTTTCTCCTTAGTGTTATCACAGACAGATCTCTTCATTCATCAGAAGAATCACATCTTCCTAGCTGCGAGGTTTTACGGATAAATGAAAGCATTCCATCCTTATCAAATGCTACATCACACGATGACACTTCAAGCCAGCTTACCGATCCAGAATCTCCCAAGTTATTCTATCTCAGTCCTGAACAGATTCGCGGGTATCCAAAAGCAAAACCAAGAAAACAAACCAATGCTAGACTTGGTCGAAAAAGGAAAACTGTGATCGCAACAGATACTCCAGAAAAGAATGCTGTGGAACAAAAAAGGAAGAAAAAAGAACCAAAAGTAACCACAGTTAGCAAACAATTATATAAGAAAAGAGAAGAAGATTCTGAAAGCGATGAGGATGACCTGGATTATGTTTTAGATGACTCATCAGATGGAGACTTCTACAGTTCAGATGAAGACCACGCTCTTTTAGTTCCAGTTGGAGACGACAAGAAGCCCGAGAAAGATGATTTTGTTCTTGTAGAGTTTACAGCAAAACAAAAAATATTCTATGTTGGGAAGGTTAATAACATTAATGCTTCAAATGAATATGAAATTACATTTATGCGCAGCAGTGTAAAATTATCTGGAATTTTTGTCTTTCCTCCTGTACAAGATATCAGTACTGTGTGTCAAAAAGACATTAAATTTATCTTGCCAAAGCCAATAAGCCATGGCAAAACCAAACGGCAACAATCATTCATATATTTTCAGGTTAATTTAGATTCGTTCAATGTTCGCTAATTCGATAAACGTGTGTCTTACTGTTCCCACTTATTGGTGGAACAGAGAGACAAAATTGCATTTCGTTTTAATTATTTTTCTTTTGTGTGAATTCGTAGTTTCTTCTAGATCCATTTTTAAAATACCTATTACAGTAACACATATTGTATCATTTGAAAGAAATTGATTTCTATGTTTTCTAACAATAAAAAAGGAAATGAATTTTTGTGTCTCACTGTGCCCACTCTTCTCCTATATCTCACTTTCGAGATGGTTGGAAGCCTCCGTTTACAATACCTAGAAAGTTCTCAATTAAGAAGATGAAAAAATGCTGTTAAACTAGTAAGTAGAACATTATCTTGAAACAACACATAAAACCAGTGAAAAAGCAATATTATTCTTGGACTATTTTCACTATGGCTAAATCACTGGTAAGTAAATAGATTTTTTTACAAATTCCTACTTAAGCTTTCACAAACATTTCAAGTTTTGATAGTTCATATTTTCAAAGTAATGGAGCTAAAAAGGAGATCAATTAAACACGCCACGAGATACCAATACTAGAATTAAAATTGATAAAAGCATTTTATCTTTTCTGTTTTTTCAGAAAAAAATATTAAAGACTTTTTAATTAAGTATAATCTGACATATAACAAGCTATATTTTAACGAAGTTTCTGTTGTGTTTTGTTATTTCGCTTTCGTTTTCTATATACTGACCAGAGTTACTGATTCGCACGGTATTTAATTTCACATTGTACATTCCAGGAAAGGCAAGGCCGTGAAGTTACACTTCAGTTACGAAAGCGATGTAGAGGTCAAAGAAGTTGAAAGACCACTAAACAACCTTCAGCAAGTAAAACAGATGAGGATTTCCTCAAGAACGTCTCAACTAAATTTTTGAATATATTTAAATAAATGTTTATAAATTAGTTCGTCACATGCACAAATATAATAAATCATATCTAAAGATATTGAATGAAGGTGCAGTCCTTCTTGTTTATGTTAACACTTTGATATGCTTTATATAATACCAGCAATATATCTTATTTATAAATAAACACATTTCCGTACAGTCACAAAAACTATAGATTCTCAGATCTTGGAAAAGTGGTAAAACAGAAGTACAATAATATCCTGCAAAACATTGATATATTTTTGTTCTAACTTATTTCTTCTTTCCTTTAAGTATGTCTTAAAAAATTATTATTGTTTACCTTTAGTAACACTTTTACGTTCAGTTTTACGTTAAATGTTTTAGCAATTTTGATTTCGTATTTTGCCTTAAATTGATTCAGCTGCAAATTTATTGTTTATAAGTAATTCTCGTTGCTCACAAAATTATCCTCCTCTGAAAAAATCATCTATTTATAGCGTAACTTAAAATGTTTCAGCTTAAAATGTCATTTTCCTCTGTAAATATTCGTACGTTTTACTCAGGTTTCATTTTCAGTTTGCATGAAAATAAAACTACAGAGGTCATTAAAAGCATTATTTTATCCTTAAGTGTGTTGTTTAAGGTAACTGTAGACCAAGATTCTTCTATTAAAGATAAGACCAAGATTCCCCAGTTAAAGATCTAGGATCTCCTTAACTGGGGAGTGGAGCCTTAAGAGCAAGGACAAACCACTGTAGAAGCGGCATCATTGGATTAACACAAGTTTTGTCTGCTGTAAGTATTGTAAGCCCATTGTTGATTCATCATAATTTTTACTTATTTTCTTATCTGATAGTTTTATATCTGACTACACGTCAAAAATTTTCCGCTGAGACACAGCAAAAAAATTATCTCTTTCAAAGAAACAAGTCCCAATCCTATGATCTCTAAATCAAATATTTTTAAAATAACCTATTATTGTTTAAAAAGACATAAATTGGACTGAACTGCAATTGCCAATGCGGTAAAGTGATACATTGGCGTAGTTCAGGCGCAAAGTTTCCTTTTTAAATTTCCTTTTTAAACTCTTCCATTCCAAGAGGGTGGACATTTAATATACAGCGTGGTCATTAAAAAACTTTGCCGATATATGGACCTCTAGCGGTTGCTCCGTTCAACCGATCGAAATGAGATTTCAGATATATTTATTCAGAGATAAGAGCTCGGGATTCTGTGAACGACAACAAAGTGGAGCTCACGGTTACGGTTATAGGTACAGAAACTCGAAATTTTCGAATGACGATGCCCACTTTTTCCCATCGCAAAATGGTCAGCGCATGCGAAAACCCTAAATAGCATTGGATCGGTACGTGTATCACAAAAAAACGGACACGTTATGCACGTACAAAAAGAAGCTCTGCGAACGGCGAACAAAAACACGATGATGGCACTCATGTGGAAAATGTGTAATCCAAATAAAAGTTTTCTCTTGTCCGATCTGTGTTGTCATCAGTGATTGGTGTCTTGCCTCTGTCATATGCAAATTTCCTCGGTGCGCCCCGATCGTGTTTTTGTAGGCCATTCGCAGAGCTGTTTTTTTGTGCGTGCATAACGCGTCCGTTTTTTGTGATACACGTACCGTTACAACGCTATTTAGGGTTTTCTTTTGCACTGAGCATTTTGCGACGGGAAAAAGTGGGCGTTGCCAATCGAAAAATTCGAGTTTCTGTACCTATAACCGTAACCGTGAGCGCCACTTTGTTGCCATTCGTTAAATCCCGAGCTCATACTTCTTAATAACTATATCTGTAATTTCATCTCAATCGGTTGAACGGAACGGCAGCTAGATTTTTTGGTGGCAGCTAGAGCCATCGTATTTTTTTATACATTTATCATTGTGTCTTAACTTCCTTTCTTCATAATTAAACGTTTATCTTTCAGTTTTCTCTTACCCTCTGAAAGTCCTTAAATGTGTTCCAAACGCATGAAGTTATCTCCACCCCTACCCATGACAGATTTTCCAGACATTTTGATATCATTCGATAGGGAATTCTTAAGATTTGATCAACCATTCCCGACAACGGAGGTGCACGAAAATCGCTCTCAAATGTGGGATCTCCAAAGCAAAAGTTACACTAAATGTCAACAGAGCTCAGATTTGATTTACGATTATCAAAGTTTGTCCAATATCGAAAGGGCTCAAAAAATTTAACAATAAGTACACTAATATTATAAAATTAATTCTCCGTAGTGGAATCCACCAATAATTTTTGACTAATTCTTTCGACGATTGTTAGTTTAGATTTGAGCCGTTTCGGATTTAGGTTTAAAGGGGGCAAGCCGGGCCAGGAAAATCAAGCAGAGAGAAGAAAACTCTTGCTAATAAACCAGTAATCACAGTCAACTTTCGTTGGAACTATCGAGTTCGAACTCATAGCCTGAGATTGCTCCTCTCATTCTTTTACCATCATTTTTTTCAGTTTTAAGTACAGAATTCACTTACAGAGATTCTAAGCACCCAATACAGTGGAATCTCGATATATCGAACCTCAAGTAGAAACGAGAAAATTTTGAAGTATCGAGGATTTCGATATACCGAGGTTCGATTTAATAATAAACGGGAGTGTTAGGCAGGTTCAAGGGGAATAGAAAAACTTCGATTTATCAAGGAATTCGATTATATCGAGGTTCCACTGAAATTTGTATGTTACTAACATAAACAGAAATCATTCATAACTTTTTAAAATTCCCGTAACTGGCACATAGAGGATATTGTTTTTGAGTATAAAATTAAAGCTAGTCTATTTTATCCGAGCTAAATTGGCAACTTTTTGAGCACTTTAACAAAAAACTTCTGCGCTTTTGGAGCGCTTCTGGTGTTCATCTAAGTCGGAACTGTTTCATAAATTCTTCCTTCGTAGTGAGGGTTTACTTTATGTTTTGGGGATACTACTGTGGGTTTTTTTAACGGCATCCAATTTTGATAAAACGTCGGAAATAGTTGATCAAATCCTATCTAAGGATTCGAGTGACATCAAAATGGTCCAGAAATTCCATCACTAGGGACAGGCCTAACGTTATATTTCTAGGACACTTTTGAGGATGTTTGAGGTACACTTCCTGTTTAGACCAAACTCCTTAAATGATTGATTAAGTTTGATTTAAGGATTCTCTATCGAATAACATTAAAATTGACTGGATCACTGAGAACCGAAATATATTTTCATACGACGATAAAAAGAAATTTCAATTTCACTGAATTTTAGAAGTCCTTTTGTATACTACGAATTCAAAATTAGCGTGTCATCTCTAAAAAATTGTCATCTTTTCAGTCCTCTGGGACATCCACATTGTATGTCACATAAGACTGAAGAAACTTATAATCATCAGTTTTTTAAAAACGGAGTTAAATTTTTCCGAAACTACCCATTTTAGTATAGTGTAGTAGATAGCGTTTTGCTTAACCTTACAGCCATTTCTGTTGTTGTTTCTAATGCTCCCTGGCCGGCAGTATTCCAGACCAAGTCCGTATAGGCTAGCGGGCTGAGGGGTGCGGCTCCGATTTATAATGGCACCACAAGGGTCGGAGTCCCATTTAGCCAGGTGCCACCTCAATTTTAATCGAGCAACCCCAGGGACGACATCTGGGGGATCGTACCCTCTCCCACCCTCTCTAATCTCATAGAGAGACTTCACGGTCTACGGATTTAACGTGCCCATATTGTGCCTAGACACGAAGATATTTAATGGCGCTTGTTGGGATTCGATCCGAGCACCCTCGCCACCAAAAGCCGATGCGCTACCACTAGCCTACCTCGGGCCATTTCTATTGACTACAACTGTGAAATTAATTTTTTTTCGTTTAAAATGTTCATTTAAAAAAATATGTCCTAGTTTAATTCTCGACTTTAATCCTGCACTCATTTTATTTTAAACTACGTAGCTTAAACTACCTGTCATTTCTTAGACATTTTATATCAAGAAAATCAGTATTTTCGAAATTTAAAAATCAAAGAGTTACCCCCTTTGGAGTAATCACCGTAGTTGTCATTTGTTTAGCCGTCTGGTGGGGAGACCAGTTAGAAATACTAAGAAAAAACTATTGACTGAAATATCATATGAGATCAGGGAGGAAAAATATGATGACTGCGTCTGAACGTGCCTTATATACACCAGAGTCCTACAGAATAAAGGTCGCTTTTGTTTGATAATTTTACAGTGTTTTCAGTAAGGTTCGGTAGGATGCTCAATAGTTTCGTATGTTGCAAATGACTTTTCTCTTGGCATTAAAAATTCAACGTTATCCGTTTATTTCTAGTCTCGGACTGGCAAGCAAAGTTATTTTAGCTCTTTTTTCATTAAAATTAATTTTATTTAAAAATCTTAATAAAATATTAGAAAATAATACGTATAATTATTAACGGTAAAAGACATTTTTAAAAAGTCCAACAAAAACATTTTTACTTAGTTGAACTTTCTCGTAAATTCTCTGGTCGTAGAAATTTGAGGGTCAACCAATCTCATTTTACAAACAAGTTCGTTTTTAAAGTGTTAGACAAGCTGCAAAAAATAAGAACTCTCGACCGTGCGGTTGAGGACATAGCCCAAGAACTTAGGCTAACATGCTTCCTGCGGTCCTGTAGAGGTGTAGAGAATAAACGCTCAATGCAGATTGGTCAAAACGAAGAAAGGCAGAAGTTGAATCTCTCTTTTAAAGATTAATGTAAGGCTCAGATTATTTAATAGTTCAAGATATCTTTATTTATCTATAAGCTTTTAGATTAGGTTAAGTTAAAAGAAAAAGTATATGCAAACAAGGTAATCTTATACGCTTCCCAATCAGTAACGTTTTAACAACAGCATGCTAAGACCTCGGATTTCGAACCCGAGTCCTCCTACCTTGATGTCTATGTTATCTCTAAATGTTTATACCTTGACAACTATGTTATATTTCTAAAAATGCTTCTGTAATGGGAGGTGTCTTGTTTCCAGTGACTTTCCCCACCAAGTTAGAGTTCATTTTGGGCATAAACTTCGGGAGAGCGAAAAGATATCTGAATAAAACTCAATGTGAATAAAGCAGAGTTATTACCAATTGAGCGAAACTTAATGCGTGTGAAGCTACTACTGTAGCGTATCTACACAACTCTTTCTAATGATTGAAAATCATTCGGATAGCCCTAATTGCTCTGACCCTCCCAAATTATAGCATTAAAGCTTAGCGTCTGAGATCTATTCTAAAAACTTATAACTGTATCAAAGAATTTTTAAAAAGTGGGTTTATTTGTCAGTTATTTTCTGAGCTAGTCTCATAAAATTATTTCGTGGAGCACTGATTCCTTCGCAACTAATCGTTACGTTTAATGGCATTATTATGGGATATTACGATAAACTGATTTATTCCATCACTACCAGTAGTGAGCATGGTGTCATTTAGTTTCGGTGGTGCAACACCAGAATAACTTGCATTGTTACTGCAATTGCTCTGACATCTGAACAGGACCAAACTCATCAAAATTCCAAGCTCTGCCTTCTCTCCCCCCTCCCCTTCCCCCTTAAAAAAATCTTGAAAAGTCTTCTGCCCTAATTTATTAATTACGCTTGTATTTTGCCTAGATAAGGTAACCTTTTCTTACGGTTGTGGTTGTACGCTGGAATCGAACCTAGAATCTACGCGACAGAGCATCTTGCGATTTACCAAGTCAAGTACCCTTACCACTCCAGTAACGTAGCAAAAATAAAACTTTCGGGGAGGGCTCACAATTTCTGACGAAAAACATAATTAAGGGCAGTATAGGTTAAAATATTGTAGGTATATTCGATGAACTTGTATTTCATAAAAGGGGTGTCCCTTTAAACTTAAATCTGTTTACGTCCTTACATAATTCGGTGACTAAAATGAACTTCTTTGCAAAGATTCTGTTAATAGTAACGTCTTACTCATGTCGTTAAGGCTGCTTTGAACTACTGGATTCGCTCACCTCAAATTTGTCTACTATTTACGGCTACATAAATGCTGACAATCTAATAAAAATGTTGTTTTCAGATAGCCTGAATTTTTCTGCATCTTGCAACAGGATTCATTTTGTAAATTTCGTCCAACACAGGAATTGATGAGCGTTTAAAACACACTATACCAGATTTTTCCCCGAATAATTTAAATTTTAAAATATTACTTGCATTTAAAAAATGAAAATGCCCCCAGGGTGTAAAATTTCTTTCTCTATTACGGAGTACAATTTATTATTATTTTTTAAATCTTTCATTCCAAGTTGGCCATCCTTGGACACATTTTCTCCGTAGGTTAACATTGAGTTGAGGACCAATAAAGTTAGCACACAGCAGCCTTAAGCTGTCTGTATTGTAGAAGTCCCATTGCTTTAAATTCCGTGTTATTTACGCTATTTCTCATTGGAAGAATGATGACGTCTGATTTTCTAAAACAGTTTTAAATCGTCAAATATTTATCAAGTTAATTTATCAAGTCCCCATTCATTGTTTAAAAAATAATCTTTTATTATTAGTATTAACAAAGTTAAACGTATCTGATTATTTAAAAAACTTGCTTAATCTGGAAAGGGGCGGCAGTGAAAAAAAAAACAGATAATACGCATTACAAAAATAATCGACATGAACAAGGGCAATATACAAACACTGTTTCTAGAGTCCAAATTTATCAAATTAAAATGGTCGACTGCTTATCTCAAGCTTTCGTAATCACTGCAAAACAGTGGCATAATGATGGTAACTGGCACGCGGGGGGCAATCTCTAAGTTGCTACTTCCCCATTTGGAGCGTCTTCTCGCAAGCACACAGGATTGACGTTTTCTTGGACTTTCAAGCCACAAGTGCCCTGCTGTTCCGTTCCTCAACCTCCGGTCGCTTACTGTTTGAAACAACATGACCTAGTCAATATTTCTCATTATTCCAATATTTTATGCGAAAAATGAGAAACAAAGCAATTTAAAATGGATCAACAGGTCAATAAATGCACCAAATAAATTTAAAATATAATTTCTCAGTAAAGTATACCGGCTCCTTTTTAGACAATGCGTATGCTGATAACAATACAATTATCTACGACTTATCAACAATACAAATATAAACGACTTGGCGAATAGTCACCCCTAGAATCAATTGGTACGTCATGTTAATATGTAATTGCAACGTTTAAAATTTATGAATTAAATTTTTTTATTGAAAACCAATGACCAGTAGGCCAGTATTTTGCTGAATACTGGTCTTCTGAAAAGTATTCTAAATAGCAATTTAAAACTTTCTTATTTTGGTGCATAGCTACTAATGACTTGGTGCATAGTGTCCAAAATCAATACGGATCTAATACTACATAGTGACACTACATGAACTTCGAGTGTGCAGTTCCCTTGGTTCGAGAATGAATGCATTTAAAAGTTGACAGACGGATCAAAATGGTTTCTTTACTTATCAAGATCTTAAAAGCTTATTTCTTCGAAAATCACATTTTCAACTTCTGCAAATTGTTCGATAAAATTAATTCTAATCGGACATCAATGAAGAATCCCATCGGGGGAGCCTGTAACCCCTAGAGGACATGTCCCCAGGTGGCGGATTGGGGAATGCCTCCACTGGAATTTCTTTTGGGTGGTAGAAGGGAAATAAAATACCATCCACGGGCCAACAGGTAGAAGTCCAACCTCTTTCGGGCAATGGCACCCCTCTTCTATGGATAATGCAATATTTGTTCTCCTTTCTTGTTTCTTCTTTTTTTTCTTTTTTCTTCTACACTATACGTGGACACAACAACAACAATAAAGAATCAAAGGTAACGCAATTAAGAAAAAAATACGATTTAGGGTTTTGATTTGGTATGATTTGCAGTTACATCCATTGTTTGAAAAGGGTCTTTTTTTTTGAGGAACATTACAACAGGAAGATTAAAATTTCCAGCCAAAATATCACTCATACCGCTAGAAAAGCATAAATTCTAAAATTACTGGTGACAAATGCTCTTGGGATAAATTCAAGCACGAATATCTCCTACTTGTTCAGGATTAATTTTTTTTGTTTGTTTGTTTCAGTAAAGGAAAAGGAATCTAATTGCAAAGACCGTTCAGCGAACACTGTCATATATTAAAAAGTGATAGCAAATATTTGCCCTGAATCACGACATCCAATGAGTTCAGGTGCTTTGACCATTTTTTCTCACGATTTTCCGGTCCAGACCATGCCAAATATGTGACCAGACTCTGTACGTCATGACCCTTCGTCATGTTAATCGAATTATGTAATTGCCACGATTTGCCCTCTCAGGGTTTTATTTATTTATTTTTTCCAATGCAGTAGACAATTGACGATTTCTTGACATTCGCCCATCAACACCAAGAAATCTTGTTGGCTACTTTATTATGGGAGCATCATTTAGGTGAGCCAACACTGCTCCCTATGAGGGGCAACACGGGAACGTCCAAGCCTTACTCGGAATTTGAACCCAAGCCTACTCAAGCTTGGAAGCTCAAGACGCTAATCACTATACCATGTAGGAGGCTGAGAGTTTTATTTTGTAGGCTCAATTTATTTAGTTTGTGCCATCCGTTATCTACTGTGGATAAATCCACAGGAATGACTGAATTGTTTCCCCCCTTGCAGAATAATCTGGTGAGTGAAGAACTAAAGGTGAGAGAAAAAAAAATCAATCCTTCACTGGCCGTCGGTCAGCTAGGTCATTCGCATATTTTTCACGCCGTGCTTTTGTAATTTTGCTCTTTTTTATGCTATGCATAGTCGTAACATAAATGGTAATTTTTAATAAAATATGTCTTTAATTGTTCCTTAACGTGTCTGTGAAAAATTATTTTTTCAAGTAAAATTAACCTTCTGGTAATTTATGTATGAAGACTCATCACAACATACCTTCACGAAACAGTTTATTGAAACAAACATTCAGGGTTCTCACCTTATATCCGTTACACCCCCTTAACTTCTAAACGGTGACAGTTTAGGTCATAAATTTGGTGTCTAGGTATAGTAAAAAGGCTATGCGTTACTCGAGACTACTTACAACGCCATCTATCGGCAAATTTTGGAATCAGCTTTTTTATCTCAAAAATGCTATGAGATACGGGGGAAAAATCAATTACAAAGTTGTTCAGCATCATCGATATAGTAAGAAAAGACACCTTGCGCACATTATACTCAAAACAGAATGAAAAAAATGAACATTTGTTTGGTCGTGATTTTCAACACTATGGCGTCGTTAAACGCGAGCGAAGCTCGTAAAGACCACGAAAAAGTTCGAAAGTGTATAGTGGCTAATGGAGAGCATTTTCAGCAACATAAATAAATTATCCTGAAGATAGGGAAGTGCCTCCGTTTCTTTCTTCTACTCTTTATGACATAACAATTTTCGAAATCGTGACCAAACAAATGTTCATTTTCTACATTCTGTTTTAAGTATTAATGTGTGCGCAAGGTGTCTTTTCTTACTGACACCTTGCGCACATGATGCTGAACAACTTTGTAGTTGACCTTTTTTCCCGTATCTCGTACCGTTTTAGAGATAAAAACACTAATTCCAAAATTTGCCGATAGATGGCGTTGTCAGTTGTCTCATCGAGTAGCTCATAGCCTTTTTACTATACCTAGACACCAACTTTATGGCCTAAGCTGTCACCGTTTAGAAGTTTAGGGGTGTGTAACGGATATAGGTGCGAACCCTGTATATTTTTGCGCTCGTAGCCCGAGAAGAGAGCTTCGTATCTGGAGTAAGGAAGTATTCTGGCAACCTAACTTTCATTTCAGCGATTTTTCAAATAAATGCAATAAGGCTAACTTTGTTTCCAGTGTATTCAAATGAAATAATTTAGCTTAAGTAGTATTGTAAATGGTTCACCATTGAAAAATATCTCCTAGTTGTCAAACACTGTAACCTTAAGAAACCTTTTCATTTTTATTCAGTCTAAACTTTAGAACATAAAATAGTTGCTTGCAGTCTATTAAGCATGTATAACACTGAAAGTAATACTGTTGATAGTAATATGTAATTTACGTTTTTTATGGAGGATTACGTTCCTCCATAACGGTCCTCCGGAAAGCAAACTTTCAGACGCTAAAACAGTACGTCATCGCGAGTTATAATTTTTGCAGCGCGCCAAACCCAGTCTGTATCGCTTGGGCAAGCAGTAAATAGTTAAGCAGAAAAGTACCAACATGCGTCAAAATTTATATATATATATATATATATATATATATATATATATATATATATATATACTAGCTGAATACCCGTGCTTCGCTACGGAGTACATTAAAATTGCATACATACAACGGTGAATGTATGCAATTAATGCCAAAAAAACAAAAAAAAATATTTATGAAAAATCGTAACAGATATTTTAATAGACAAAATAATGTAGAAGAAAATATTGAAATTAAATCTAATAGAACATACAAAAGAATATAGTACAGTTAATATAGCACAGTTTGAGGAACATTTCTTTTACTATATTTTAATATTTTTACCTGAAGTTTACCTGAAAACTGAGATTAAAATCAAAAGGGCAAAATTACAGAAAGGAAACACAGTATAAACAAAAACTAAACACAACTTAAATCAGACCTATAAATGAAAGAGCCTGAAATAAAACTGAGATTAAAATCAAGAGTGCAAAATTACAGAAAATGAAATGAAAAGCATGTTTTGAAATTATAGAAATGCAAAAACAAAATAAATGACTGAAAAAGTTTGCCATAAAACTGAGATTAAAATGAAAAGGGCAAAATTAAAGAAAAGGAAACACAGTATAGCCAAAGATGACAAAACTGCAAACGTGGCCACTAACTGGCGTTTTATGACGGTACTGCTGTTTTCCACACCACGCTAGGCGTACAGCAAAGGCGCCTTATCCTCCTTTCGCAATATATGCAAGGCGAGGATTCCCCAGTAGGGATATGTTTCCTTAATTATTTAAAATCAATCAATTTTTATAATATCAATCATTTTTTAAATTAAAGAAAAATTAGTCCCTGCAAAAAAACATTAACATTATCTCCATTAATTTGAACAGAAAAAAAATGTTCAGACAGTGGGAAAAAAATGTAATTATACAAATAGAAATTAAACATTATTATACACTACAGGCCTAAATACACTAACAAAAGTTGAAAGCTTTTATATATCTACATTTCAACCATTTATGAGTTGAAAATAATGTAAAAAGCAATCAATTTATATCTGAATCATTTTTCATGTCAACAAAAAATTACTCCATACAAAAAAACATTAACATTATCTCCATTAATTTGAATTTATAATAAACCACTAAAAGTCGAAAAGGAAAAATGTCAAATTGTCTTTAGGAAAGTAAAGAATTTTGAAAAAGAAAGCTGAAAAGTAAAAATGTCACTTTGTCGAATGTTTGTTAAACAAAATCAATTTAAAAAATCAACACAGAATAAATAAGATTGAAATTGTCGAATGCTTGTTAACCAAAATCAATTAAATAAATAAACACAGTATAAATAACATTTAAAAAATAACATATGAAATGTTATATACATCTCAGAATTTTAGTAGATTCAGCCTAACATCATTCTTCTACTACTAAATGTTAAAAAGTAAAAATGTCAAATTGTCTAATGTTTGTTAACAAAAATCAATTTAAAAACTAAACACAGTATAAATAACATAGAATTAATAACAGTATAAATATCCTAAAATAAATAAACGGCATTGATCCTCTTATTTGTGTCTTTCAAAAGGCGGATATAAATTAAATTAACGCTTCTTGATCTGTGGCTTGTCCATTCATGTTGTTGGCTTGAATGCTATATTAAAGTCTGTATAGCGTTGATAAAATTCACTTGAATCTTTTTTCACTTTTCTTTCTTGAAATATCAGTTTAGAGAGCCTCAGGATATACTATATTTTTTGTTCTTCCATTTGGAGCTAGGATGTAGAGATTTTCGGCTTTTCCAACTCTAGAACAACCCACATAAAGTTGACCATGGAAGAAACAGAGTTTGAGAAGATTGAGTCCAACTACTTTTAGCGATTGCCCTTGTGCCTTGTTAATGCTCATGGCGAAACTTAAACGGACAGGGAAGTGAAGTCTTTTAAATTGAAATGGTATATCGGAAGGGATGATTGGTATCCTGGGAATAAATACGACTTCGCCTGCAGAGTGTCCTGTCATAATGGTGGCTTCAATCACATTCGGCATCAGATTCTTTACAGCAAGTCTTGTTCCATTGCAGAGCGAAGGTGGATGCAGATTTCTGAGCAGCATAATTGGTGCACCAATCTTCAGCTCTAATATGTGAGAGGGTACTCCATATGGCTCCAACGTATTTAAAAATTCTGTGGTGTAGTGTACCGCTTCTTCTGTATCACAGGTGGTGTCAATCGATTTGTAAACTTGATCTTTACCTGGAAATTCTTGTAAAAGCTGCTTATGGATGACGTTGACATCTTCGTTTCTTGTGGCAAGGATTGCTCTTTCGCACAGCCATGTGTGATCAGTGAAGTGCTGGGCCACATTTGGAAACACCGCCTCTTTCAGCTGTTGTTGAGTTGTCACAATCATTCCAATCGTTCCCATGGCTATGCATCCTGTATTATCAGCAGTAATGGCTCCATTTCTGCTGTAGAAGGTTGTAGAAGGTTATCTGCAAATTGCTCGGCTGAGGGATCACCATTGACATGAACTCGCATGTTTGTTGAAAGACCAAGTCTTTCGATGTCATTCCACATGTAAGACGATTTTAAGCAGGCCTGCATTTCATCCGCCGTGGTTCCACGTGGAATAACCAGAAGTGTCTGTCGAAAGTCGCCAGCCAACACCATAGTTACGCCTCCCATTCTGTAATTGTTACCTCTGATGTCCTTCAATGTGACATCGAGTGCTTCGAATGCGGCTTTGTGGGACATGGTGCATTCATCCCAGACAATTAACTTGCAATGCTTCAGAACCCTTGCCCTTCCTGAATTTTTTGAAATGTTACATGTAGGAGTCTCTGTGTTTGCCAGATTTACGGGTAACTTGAAAGCCGAGTGAACTGTCCTCCCTCATGTCAATAGTGTTGCAGCAATGCCAGAAGAAGCAACAGCCAGGGCAATCTCGTTTCTGTGTCGCACTTTAGCCAAAAGAAGATTGATTTAAAAAGTCTTCCCTGTACCGCCCGGAGCATCCAAAAAGAATATGCCACCGCGACCATTGAAAACTGCTGTTGTGATCTTGTCAAATGCTTCCTTTTGATCTGGGACCATTTTCGGCTCATTTTCCTCTATGTATGTTGCGAGTACATTCGTATTAAAATTTCGCTCCATACGTTCTACACTCGGCAGGACTGAATCAAGGTTTCGATTGGGTTGTGGAAGTCCAAAGTTTTTTAGGTCCGATCCACCCATCAATATAATCTTGTCCTCAATGTAGATTAGCGCTCTGTTGAAGATGTCGTCACTGTAGTCCAGATCGATATTCTGCTGTTCCACGCGTGCTTGGTGCAGCATGTCTTCGGACAGGTTCTCCTTATGATTCATCCATAACTGTTCGGGAGATGACATGGAGCATGTATGTAGCATTACAGCAAACAGATTCCGTAAAACCTTTGGTGATCGAGATGCAGCCGCTTCTTCGAGTGCGTTGTTCTAGTGGTCATCGTTCTCCAAAATGCCTCTAAGCTGGCAGGCCTTTTTGTAAGTTTCACAGATCCGTCCCTGAAATGTTTTCAAATCTTCAAATGATTTTGGGCCTGGTACTTCAAGCAGCAGGAGGCGCAGGTGAAAGCACTCTGAATTGTTCGGATGGACGGTGTACAGTGTACACCGTACAGTGTACGCAGAACCACAGACGTCTCCGCCGCCAATGGTGCGATGACAGAAGGATGTGGACGGCAGAATGGAATGAAATTGTCTTTACTGACGAGTCACGCTTCTGTCTGCAACACCACGATGGTCGCATTCGAGTCTGGAGACACCGTGAAGAGAGGATGCTGAACAGCTGCGTTATGCACCGCCACACTGGTCCTGCACCGGGTATTATGGTATGGGGCGGTATTGGATATCACTCTCGCACACCTCTAGTACGCATTGCCGGTACTTTAAACAGCCAGCGCTACATCTCCGAGGTGTTGGAGCCAGTTGTCCTTCCTTACCTTCAGGGCTTGCCCACAGCCATATTTCAACAGGATAATTCGCGACCACACGTGGCACGCATTGTCCAACGGTTCTTCGTCAATCGCCAGATTGAATTGCTTCCCTGGCCGCCTCGTTCTCCGGATCTTTCGCCGATAGAAAACATGTGGTCCATGGTTGCTCTACGATTGACCCAGATTCCATCCCCAGCTGCCACAGCAGATCAACTTTGGCAACGTGTGGAAGCTGCTTGGTCTGCTGTACCCCAAGAACTCATCCAAAGTCTCTTTGAATCAATGCCGAGGCGTGTGGCAGCGGTGATCTCCAACAATGGCGGCTACTCTGGCTACTGATTTTGGCAGGAACCACACTTCACAGAAGTCTATAAATTTAATCATTTGATACTTGGTCAACATGTTATCTACAAAATAAATTTTGTTGTGATATCTCTTGTCTTTCTTGGTGTTGCAGTTTGGGTGGCCAGCAGTGTAATTGTTGAAATCATGTTTTATATTTCTTATTAAATAGTATGCAATTATATTAAAAATAAGAGTTTCAAATAAAAATTCAAACTTACGAAACCAAATGTATCGATCCAACAAAGTATTTTCGAAAATGGTGCGAAAAATTTACCTAAACCGAATCGATTCATATTCGAATGACAATTTCTTGAATTAAAATTTCTTTTCACTTGTAACTTGCAAATTATCCCCCCAAAAATCAGTACATCTTGAAATGATCTAATTATGATTAAAAAATTTGAATTAAAATTTTGTAAGGCTCTTTCCAAATATGTAACATTTAATGAAAAAAAATTATATCGATTAAAATATGGCCGAATTTCAAAAGGTCAGTTTGTTACTCGAAATAAAAAAAATGATCTATTTATGATTAAAAAGCTTTAAAAAATTAGACACACGATGACACATCTTTTCAGTGATTCATTTTTTTAATGAGAATCCTGCTGTGAAAGAATCACGCTTTGTTACGACTCATTCGTTCTTTACAACTTCGCTTCTGTCCACCCCTCCACCCCCCACGTATGGGCGAAAACTTCTTCCTTCCAGGCTTCCGCATTTGAACGAACGATAGGTAATTTGTGTTGACATTGTTCTTCAAAATTCAATTAAAAATCGAAATTTTAAGATAGAGACTTGAAATGAGGTTTATATGAATGAGAAAGCTTTCATCTTCCAAATGATGCAAATATTTTCTTTGTAAGATAAAAACACGAAGAGCATCGACCGTAGATGCTAAAAAGTGAGTAAATTTCTCGAAAAAATGGGTTTAATATTTTGATGAAAATATTAGTCTGTTTTAAATTATTTTTAAACAAATGAGGTCTTGTTTGAAGGAGAAATGTCTGTAGTCTTAGATTGTAAAAAGATCAAAATTCTACGATCATTTTTTGCCGAGATATCGTAATCTGAAGTTAAAAAAAAACATAAAATAAAATATTTTCTAGAATAAAATTTAAAATTCGGGCTTCGAGGTGCACCTTCCCATAGTCTGCACTACCCGTGTGCCAAATTTCACGGCTGTAAGTTTCACAGATTCGCCTGGGGGCCGCATACACACACGCACGTAGGCAAACACTTGCTTTTATTAATAAGATATATATATATATATATCATGAAGCTACAGAAGGAGGAGCAGCTCAGTGTTAAAAATGTGTCTCCCTTTTTGTCGCCGCCACTAGAGGGCGCTCGCGTGCACTAGCGGGCGGCTTAGACACGGACAACCATACGCTTTAATATGGATTTTTCGTATTTTTCCTAGCGAAAACAAGTTGTTTTATTTTAGTGCGTATTTAATATGAATTTATTTATTCAATTTAACAATTTTTTATTTTCATTCAAAATCTTTATTTCAAGTGTTTTTTTTTTTTTTTTTGCTACAATTCAATAAAATTCTTAAAGGAAATGAGTAAATAAACTTTTTCAGAATAATTGTGTATTGGTTTCAGAATAAATTAGCTCAAAATTTTGTAATAATTTAATAATTAAGAAAATGAAATTACAGAAAAGAATTGTGAAGAAAGTTTTTTATCATTGTTCATAATCTCTTATGGAAAAAAATGTGAGAATAATACTGATTAACCAAAACACACACACATAGTAGAAAGCAACATTTTCTATCAATCACAAATAAATTCTTATCAGGACTAATAAAATAGGAAGTCAATTCAGTATTTAATCAGACAATACTTTAAAATATCTTCCTTTGGAAAAAAAATCAGTCAAAGCATCTCAGATTACACTTTTTAAAACCGGAGGTATAATCGTCAAGTTGGTAAATTACTGAATACAAATTTTTTCAGCGAATTAAAAAGAAAAAAACAATAACTTTGACAAGGACAAATCAGCTATATTTTTGAATTTTCACAAAGTACGCATTTTATTGCATAAGCAGATTTTGTATGCAGATTTTGCATAAGCATTTATAGTAACAACATTGCTTATCATACAATGAAAACTTATTTACTTAAGGGGTGTGGTCACTTTTACGTACCTTTAAAAGTATCATTTTTAGACCTATGTTCGATTGTATGTACTACTCATGATTTAATCTTGATTTATATGAAATTTTTTGAGTAACTGCCTTAATATTGTTTATTATAGATGCAATTTTTCAAGGTAATTAATAAAAATGACTTTTTATGCATAAAAAGTGAATTTTTTTTTTTAAATCGAGCATTTTGCAGTCAACTACTGTGCGCATTCTGTCAAAATAAATTATTAAGGTACATTAATAATTTTTTACTATATGTGATTACAATACTTCAGGTAACAATATCCAGTAACATTATTCTAAAATATATTAAAACCTTTTAGTACGTGCTATTTTTAA
This sequence comes from Dolomedes plantarius, assembly GCA_907164885.2. Taxonomy (NCBI): domain Eukaryota; kingdom Metazoa; phylum Arthropoda; class Arachnida; order Araneae; family Dolomedidae; genus Dolomedes; species Dolomedes plantarius. The sequence goes on from OU015492.1 coordinate 74,956,168, forward strand.
TTAGAAATTTCAAAAATGACTGAGTAAAAGCTTATATAAAATTCTTTAAAAATTAAAATATATTAAGGTTCCAAAATTTTGGTAGATTTTGTTGTTTTAAGTGTTGTAATCACATACAGTAAGCAATTATTAATGTAACTTAATAATTTATTTTGATAGAATGCTCACAGTAGTTGATTTCAAAATGCTCGATTTTTTAAAAAATATTCACTTTTTATGCATAAAAAATCATTTAATTTTTTTATTAATTACCTTGAAATATTGCATATATAATAAACAGTATTATAGGCAGTTACTCAAAAAATTTCTTGTAAATCAAGCAAAAATCATGAGTAGTACATACAATCCAGCATAGGTCCAAAAATGATACTTTTACGTACTTTAACTAACTTACGTAATTTAACTAACTTAATAGTGATTAAATTCAATATTATGGTTATTTCCAGCAGAACTGAAGATGTCTTAACTTTGCGTTCACTTAAACTGAAGCAGCTGTACTTTTCTCTCATTATTATACATCTTATATTAACACAAAACAATAATAATGTTCTTACCTTAGGAGTAGCAAATATACTAGGATTTCTCTGTCCAGTTTCTTTATTTCTTTTTAAGGCTGATCTATAGCCAGTAGAACAACCCGGAGCAAAACACGTGTTTGGCATATTTCTGCACACAGAATAAATTTTAAAATTTATAAAACAACTTTCACCACCACGCCGTATAACTCAATGTAAAATAGTCACTTCGCTTGCATGTCGCGTCCTCTACCGGTGAGCGACAACAATCGGTTCATTTTTCGAAAAATTCCCCATTGAAGCTTACGCTCCTTCTGTAGCTTCATGATATATATATATATAGAGAGAGAGAGAGATACATAGATAGATAGATACTATCCAGTAGCGTACGCAGAAATTTTCAAAGGGGGGTGTTATAGTCCAGTCAAATTAGGTTTTCATTTCGCATTAAATGAAGGGGTTGAGATTTTTTCAGGAATGTGTAGGGGTTGGTCCCCTGAACAACGCCTAATAAAGTCCCCTCGATTTCAGGCGCCGCGGGGTGTGGGGTGGGGTCCAAAGGTCACTTTTTTCAGTTTTCGACGTTTATCTCGAAAACAGGGTGTGGCACAGAAAATTGTCAAACCCAAAAATTAAAGCTTATAAAATTCCCTTCCAAATGGTATATCCATGTTTGTACCCAAGTGTTACCGTAGACATTGACATAGACATGGTACATTAACGAGGCACCAGAGAGCAGGGCTCCATATCCTCGGTATGGATAATTTTTTGTTGCTATATTTCCGTTCTCAGAATTAAAAGAAAAGTGTTGACTTGAAAGTTAGAATAATAATTAAAATAGTAATAATAATAATAAATAAATAAATAAATAAATAGTAATAAATAATACTAATACTAGCAAAAAATAAATAAGTAAATAATGTGGCAGATTTTATTTTAAAAAAATTACGGTAGCAGACGATTAAGCAAAAATTAGTAAGGATAGTCTTGAGGTCGATCCATCAAAAAAACGCAGGTCAGAACCAGAAGCAACGGCAAATGTAAATTAAAATTTAGAAGAGGTTGAAGGGAGAGTTAAGAAAGGGGAAGGAGACCAGGGTGAATAATCAAAGTGGCCTTAGGACGCCTATAGCATTCCCTTGGGTCGTAGTCGGGGAGGTTAGCTATTTCTTCGTTGTCTATTGAATATAATCTATTGTAGAAGTTAGATGCGAGATCTTTAATGTGTTGCCGAATGGGTTCGAATCTCAGATCCCTGTGAATAAGTACGTTTTTAAGGTACCAGGGCGCCTTCCTAATACCGCGGAGTGTTTATTTTGAATTGTCTGCAATCGCTGGATATGGGTGTCAGCCGCTGAGCCCCAAAAAGGAACGGCGTACAACAGGATGGGACGCAGTACGGTTTTATGTAAGAGTAGTTTGTTATCTAAACCCTTTTGATTCTGGTGCAGCAGGTGGGAGATATCCTTGCGGGATTTAAAAAATTTTCTAATGTTATATTCAATATTTTTCTTCCACGTCAGTCGACTATCGAGGTAAATTCCTAGGTATTTGCCCTCTCTCTCAAAGTGAACCAGTTGATCGCATACTGCGACCGGAGGAGGTGGAATTCTATTGTAACTGAAAAAAAAGCTTCAGATTTTGACGGACTTAACTTGAGCCTCCACCGTTCGAACCATCGTTTAATAATTCAAATATGTCTCTGTAGGAACTTGTGCATATATTTAACATTTTGATGCTTAGCTAGTATTGCCGTGTCATCCGCAAACATGGCCAGTGTAGTGAATGGAGAGTTAGGAATATCATTAATAAAAATATTAAAAAGGATAGGTGCTAACTTAGAGCCCAAGTGTTACCGTTTTCGAGATATGAGAATTTCGAGATTTTCGAGATATGATTTGAATATGAAATTTTTTCAAAAAAAGTGGTAGCGGTTCAGGTATCTCGCCAAACTTCCTCTTCTAACTCTTTCCCCTTCCATTTCTCAGAAAACTCATGATAGAGAAAGTTGTAGAGCGAAATATTTCCTTCAAAAATGTATAGTTATGCTAATTTATCTTCACCAGGTAAATAGTTAGAGACTGTTTTGAAGTTTAGGGGTACTTTTCAACATTTTGTTAGTCAAATGCTCGTCACTCAAGTTTCGTTTCCATGGTCAGTAACTCTCTTAATCACTTTGTATGCTGTTTAATTAGATACGTATAGTATTCATAACCCATATAATAATAAATTATGTATACCTGTACGTATATGTATATCTCATAATATACAGAAGATCGCTTGTAGTACAAAGGAGGAAGTAAGAAAACAAACCAAAATGTATAAAAGTGTCACTTTAACTCAGATCATTTTGGAAAATTTAGATACCACACCATATGAAAAAGAAGAAGTAGTTCAGTTACTTCTGACCTCAGTAGAAATTACACCACAACACATTTCCACAAATACCTCCCTTGCCAGCATTCAGTGGAAATTGAGCAACGAATTGTCACGTCTCAAAGGTAATGGGCCAACAGCAGCTTTGTGGGTCCAGTACTTTGAAATGGTGGTGTTGATGAAAAAATTTATTGCAGCACAGCGCAACTGGGAAGATCATATGACATGTGCCCAACTGATGATACCTTACTTCCATGCCAGCGGGCATTTTCATTATGCAAAGTGTACTCACCTATATTTACAACACATTCTGGGACTAACAACTCGCCACCTTCAACATAAACAGGATTTTATAGATCGTGGATAGTTCACTGTCAACAGAACTAGAACACCAATGGCTGGTGTGTGGTCTGACATGGCAATTGAGGTGACACTCATGTGTGACATGAAGAGTGAAGGAGAATTAACACGTGGGCGAGGCTTTAGTGATTCGGTGTTGGCGAAATGGGTTGGGGGAGCACGCACAGCTACAGCAATATGTAGTTCACTTGAGATGTTTTGTGGCGTCCATACTGCAAGGGGAGTGTTAACCATTATAGTCGTGATCCGACAAATCATTATCATGTAGAAAGAATTATACTGTAGCACCAACTCTTATTTACATCTGGGTTTATTAATACATTAAAATCTTGGTTAAATACGTCATTTACAAAGTTTCGTTCCGACGAACGTTAACAATACTCGTGAGAGCCGGGCTCATTCTTTCAAAGTCCGACGAGCTCCCCGTCCCTCCGTAAGCGTGTTGACCCTTTCAACAGTCCAAATCTATTCTCCTCGTTCGTTACTCGCGTCTGTCTTTTATGCCTCCTTCTCCCTTTCTCGAACGACAATCGGCCTTTTTTATCCGCGATACGCAGACCACCTATTGTGGGTTTCATTGTCCACCGTTCCTACCTTAGATGACGTGCGTCGCTGTGTTTCCTTAATCATTCTAAATGAGCTGACTACCTCCTATTGTCAAGGGTTTCCAAAGGTGTATGGCTCTCGACACCTGTTTGCGCTTCTTTTGATGCTTATTGAAGACGCTATTACACACGTTCATCAATTCCACTTAGGAATGGGAGACGAGAGTCTGACATACGCCCCTTCCTTTAGAAGTGAAAACAGTCCTTTGAGACGTTTTCACGTTTGAACAACAGTCCCTGTTGATCAGAGGATAATGAAGCACACCCATGGGGTAATAACTGTGCTTTTTAACTTGTGACGGGGGCGCTTTGTAGCTACAACAATAACACATTTTTACAAGTAAATGATTCCATGTTTTCATCTTCATATGAGATAGCCACAACATTTACAGGTAACAAAAATTACTTTTCACACTTAGCCTTGACACAAAATTAATATTATAATTGTTGCTCATTTCTTTACTTTAAATCAAACACCAACAAATTATTTGACTACAAATCACTTATCTTTAAAGCAAGAATTTCTAAGATAATTACGCTTTTGATTCTTTTTTTTTTCAAACTCATTAGGAATTTCCTGGCTTAATCTTAACCAGTTAAACTTACATATTTTAATGAAACTTCCCCAAATCTCTAGGGAATACTTAACATTAATTTAGTTCTTCACTTAAAAAAAATATAAACCAAGTGTTCATACAACAAACAACAAAAAAAATAAATATCACATAACTTATACACTTAAATTCATCATACCATTATATTTACAAATTTAATCCGTTTTTCTTAGGATTCAACATTAGTTATCAATGCAATTACCAAAATACACATTTAATTAAATTTTCAATGAATTCTTCGAGAGCAACTTAAATCAATTTTAGAACATTTATAAAATACACAATTACGTGAGTTTCCCGGGATTCTTTGGGAATTACTTAAATTTGTGATTCTCTCTGCGATTTTACGGGACCCTAAATAAATACGAATGGGTTTTTGGCTTTATTATTTCACTATCTCTCATTGACTGAATTGAATGATTGTTGTTCAATTTTGATTTTGTGAATTTGTGATCTAGTGTCGGTACAAAATCACCATTTTCAACTGAAGTATTTTCTCCCATAGTTTGTGTCTGTTTCCTACCCGTATCGTTGGAGCTGCCCTGGGCATTTAATTCTTCGTTTCGTGTTTCCCTTTGATTATTTCCATTCTCATTATTAGTTTCCTCTAACCCTTTATTCCTTAACATATCAATTTGATCTTTCCTCTCTTTTTCCGTTGAAACTCCAATTTCTCGTACCTCATCCAAATTCTCATTGAGACTTAATTCCCCATCCAAAATTTTATCCATTTCTCTCACCTCATCTAAATTTTCATTGAGACTTAATTCCCCATCCAAAATTTTATCCATTTCTCTCACCTCATCTAAATTCTCACTGAGACTTAATTCCTTACCTCCTCCCTCATAGTACATCTCCTCATCTTTCGTCTGACTTCCCATCTCAAACATATTAAGGGGAATAATCATCTCCTCCTCTGTCTCATCTAAATTCTCATTAGGACATAATTCACTACCTCCTCCCTTATAGTTCATCTCCTCACCTGTGTCTCTTGCGCTTTCAAATCTATTCGGGGGACTAGCCATCTCCTCCCCTGTATCCCTTACAATTTCGAACATATTAGGAGGAATAATCAACTCCTCATCTAATATCTGATCTATACTGTTACTCAAATGCCTTTGGGAACATGCTACCCCTTCAAGGACCTCCTTTCCTTGAGTAATTACATCCCTTACTTCCCTTTCCTGTTGGGTTTCAATTTTATTCTCAGGTTGAATAATTTCACCTCTGTTAAATTCCATCTCAAATTTATCTTCCCTCTGATCCCCTCTATTTCTGAGATTTTGAACTCTTCTGGGGCACTGATATTTCAAATGGTCTTTACTATTACAGACAAAACTTTTTTTATCCTCCTTTTTCTGCTCAATTTTGCCAAATACCTTATCTGTGTTAACTAGTGGTTCAAGAATAACCCTTTTTTCCTCTTTCAAAACTCCTTCGAAATTATTATTAACCATTCCAATACTTTCTCTGACCCTTAAACTTGAAAGTCTTTTAGCTGCCCTCATCCTCAATTCTTCAACTTCCAATTCTTTCAATTTTAACATTATCTCCTGTTTTGCTATTTCTCGTTGCTCTCGTTCTAATCTCTCATTAATTATGGCAAATAACCGTTCCTTAGCGGATTCTTCCTCATATTTCTCACTTCCTAATATCATTTCCTTAAGATCAGTATATGTCCTGTTCTCCGAAGACGGATAAATCCCTGTTAACTCTGTAGCTAACAAAATTAAATCGGCTTTCCTCCCCTTCCCTATGAATGCCATTTTTAGCTTATACCACTTAATCACAAATGCAGCAAACAAGTACAAATTCACTTTTACAACTATAACAAAATTTAACCAACTATACTTATCTTGAACTATTTACTTCCACAATTATGATAATTCTAAGAGCATTTAACTACTACAATTATAAATCACTTCCACTAATAACTAGTAAGAACACTTGTACACATTTCCCGTTATACAAAATAACACTTTTTCATTTTTAAATTATTATTCCATTTACCAAAATTCAATAACTCAACAAATTACTTCCATCATTATACACATGAATCAACACTTCAAAACTTATCAAAAATAATTCGATTCCTTCAACTAATTACTACCGCTATCTCATACACAGGGAGAAAAGATAGAATCACTTACCCCTTTTTCACCTCGATGAAAAACTGTCACTCTAATCTTTCTCCGCTGCCGCACTTTGATCACAGTTCAAGAGAGTTCAGTATATAACCACGTCGTTGATGCCCACTTTACTCCGACCTTGAATTTCTCCTGGCCCAGGTTTCTGCTCCCGTTTCTTGACCAGTTGCCGAGTAAATATCTGTCGCTAAAGTCGTGTCTAGTCGAATTCTCTGATGCACACCTCACTCCGACCTTGAATTTCTCCTGGCCCAGGTTTCTGCTCCCGTTTCTTGACCAGTTGCCGAGTAAATATCTGTCGCTGAAGTCGTGCCCAGTAGACTCGTTTGGAATCCAACTTCTCTTGAAACTGCGTCTCCTTGAAGATCTATCACCACTCTCGTACTCTAGATCATCTTTTTCTGATACCTTCCGTATCGCTGGGGTCCTCCCACGTTCTTTAATTCGACTACGCCAATGTTAACCATTATAGTCGTGATCCGACAAATCATTATCATGTAGAAGGAATTATACTGTAGCACCAACTCTTATTTACATCTGGGTTTATTAATACATTAAAATCTTGGTTAAATACGTCATTTACAAAGTTTCGTTCCGACGAACGTTAACAATACTCGTGAGAGCCGGGCTCATTCTTTCAAAGTCCGACGAGCTCCCCGTCCCTCCGTAAGCGTGTTGACCCTTTCAACAGTCCAAATCTATTCTCCTCGTTCGTTACTCGCGTCTGTCTTTTATGCCCCCTTCTCCCTTTCTCGAACGACAATCGGCCTTTTTTATCCGCGATACGCAGACCACCTATTGTGGGTTTCATTGTCCACCGTTCCTACCTTAGATGACGTGCGTCGCTGTGTTTCCATAATCATTCTAAATGAGCTGACTACCTCCTATTGTCAAGGGTTTCCAAAGGTGTATGGCTCTCGACACCTGTTTGCGCTTCTTTTGATGCTTATTGAAGACGCTATTACACACGTTCATCAATTCCACTTAGGAATGGGAGACGAGAGTCTGACAGGGAGAACAACATGTTGAGTTTCGAGCATCACGGATAACAAGAGATGATCTAGACAGAAGGAAGCTTGCTCAATGGTTGGCTGATCACCCGCCTTTTGCTGAACGTAATTGTTTGATGTAACTTTCAACGGGAGTAATTGGAACAAGTAACGTCAACTGCTAGCAGTCCTTGGAACCCGCACAATGAGCACTTTTGTTTGGAAAGAATTTCTCAGAATTGAAACAATCCAAGAAGGACTCAGTCGTTCCTTTAGCTGCGATGAACAATATGATCAAAGTTAATGATGAGGTAGTGGTGGTAGAGCCTCTGATGAAATTTCAAAGATCTGAAAGAACTCTGATCACCAAGAAGAAAGAAGGGGATGTAGAGGAGTTGCTAACGTACAAGTTAGCCCCATACCCTATGTCTCTATTCGCCGAGGGGATAAGGAGAAAAATCAAAAGGTCAGCACTGTCTGATGGTTTCCCAAAATTTAATCAACTGATCAATGTGAAGAACAGTTTCACGGTAATCGATGGCGGCTTCCTGCTTCATAGAGTAAAGTGGAACACCAACACTACCTTCGCCTCCATCTGCGATCAATATGTATCGTACATAATCAACCATTACGGCAGCAGTTCAGCTGTGGATTTTGACGGTTATGAAGACACGAACTCCACGGAAAGAGACGAACAACATCGGAGAGCATCAAGTAAAACATCAGTGGATATTAACTTCAATAAGAACTATGAAAGAGTAGTTTTGAGCAATCAATGCAAAGCGTAAACCTAATTAAATAATATATGTAATCAGAACCAATGGGGGGGTTATAACCCCCATCAACCCCCCCTTGCGTACGCCACTGATAGATACAGATACATATATACATAACACATACATACATATATACATACAAAAGAGGTAAGCAACGATAAGTAATCCTACGTTAATAACCCGCGGTAGTTTCGTTAAAAGAAACTACCTGAATTTTTTTCTCTTTGATGTTTCTCTTTTCTTTTGTGATTTCTAAATTCTCAATAAAATGTTTATGAAAAGAAATTAAACTAGAAATTAGTTTTGAAGTTGTTTTTTTCATATATTTATTTTGGATATGCTCATCGTTTTAGAGCTAATTCGACCCGGGAAAAATTATGGCAGTCTATTAATTTGATCGATAATCTTTTGGTAGTCGAGGTAAGAACATTTCTTGACTAATAAGTTATCTAAGAATCTATTATTTTAATTGAACTGATGTATCATAAACAGGGTGTTTTCAGTGGAAGATTACAATTCAAAAGCGTCGAAAAAATACTGGAGAAACACCTTTAGAGAGAAAAAGAATTGGTGTTTGTATTCATTTGAATTTTTTTAAATGGGTAGTAATATGCTTATATCATAAATTATTCTCCCTGAAGGAGAAAATTGTAAAAACTTAAAATTATCACGTATATCTGATATCTTTAGTTTACAATACAAGAGAAAAGTGTTGAATATTAAACTTAAAATTAGCCAATGGACGCGCTGACGTAGATGATGTTTGTGTGCTTTGGGGAGATTGTAGGGAACGTCCAAGACATGACCGACGTGTTACTTAATCTGACGATTTCCCACAACTAGGGATCACTAAGCAGTAAGTAATGTCTCGCCTGAAAAAAAAACTGAATGGATTCATTCATTTGTTCTGGATGTAATTTTAGGAAATTTCCATAATTATTTTGTATTCCTCATGTGATATTACTAAACACTATCCAAGCGTACAGCATAAAAATCAGTAACAGTGATGTATTGTTAGATTTCCTAAATGACAGAAAATTCTTAGAATTTTTCAATATAATACAATGAAACTTCTCTATGGCGGCCAGTCATGGTTCTGAAAAAAAGTGGCCGTTTTGAGGGTTGGCCGGCTAGAGAAGTTTCAGTGTAATTCCCTTAGAATTTCTCAATGTTTTATATTTTAATAGAGAAGCGTTTGTTTTCTCCAAGCTTCATTCCAAATATTTTGTAAACTTTAAAGCTGCATTTTGCACAGAACTCAGGGCAGAAGCCTCAAATTCCCTGGCTTAAATCAATCCTTAACCACAAATTGTTCATTCATCTCATATAAGTTATTCACAAGTGCCCAAAGGGATTCACGCAGAAATGTCAGCACAAGTTGTCTGGGATATTACAAAAGTAATAGAAACCAAGCTTTGAAAGGGCTTTCGGCTAAGGAACCACTGACAAAGAACTATCCATAAAGAATGAAGAATGGCTGAAAGATAAGGTTCATCAAGCAGTGATCAACGACTGGAACTCATAAGTGAGAAATCCAAAGGTAATGCTTAGAAAACAACATAAAAGTATGATTTCCCTTTATCTTTTATAGTTCACCACTGTAATATTTAGCTAGTTATCACACGACTGTCTTTCTTGAGGACAAATATCAGAAAATTGGGGACAATTGTGCATTATTTTTAAAATTTAATTAAGTTTTTGAAACGTGCTTATAGTAATCGATGGGTAGCCCAGAGTAAACGCAGTAGACTTAACATACTAAAAGAATCTACTGGGCTGCTCATTTGCCACCAAAATAATGTTGCTAACAACCGTGCAGGTCACTGTAACGTTCCTAGCACATAATAGAAGGTTCAGGTTTAGGTTCAGGTATTTCAACTTGTCGGAGGGCCAAGGTCTGTAGGACTTTATCTCCAATTGTAACATTATGCATCAGAAATAAATTTGCCCAGCAGGTAATTAAATATCATAAATAGGCCCTTATCAGTAAAAACATAATACAAGTAAAATAAGTAATAGTAAAATAAAAGCAAACGCCGGGAATCGCACCCGGGAGAAAAATTACAAGGCGCATGCCCATCCACTGGGCCAGAGTTGCCACAGTTATTTAAGAAAAATGAGGAAGATATTCGCACTTAGATTATAGTAAAGTTCTAGGGGGTTTGTAAAAATACAAGAGGAAGGAGTATAAAAATAAGAATAAGTAAGCAAGATAGAAGAGACGGTGTTAGCTCTTAAGAAAACACGCCCGAGGGCGTTTGCGGTTAGCGCGGTGGGAGTAGTCATAGTCGGGAAACTCAGCTATAATCTCATTGCGAATGTTAGGAATATTATCAAAAAAAATTCTTAGAGAGTTTAAGTGTAGTTTCCCTGAAGGAAAGGATGCTGAAGTCTCGTCGTATGGTTTCATTAGCCATATAACGGATCGCTCGGCGAATACGTCTGAGAGTCAAATTCTAGATAACCTCCAGTTTATGGATATGAGTTTTCGCTGCCTAGATCCAGACCGGTATTCCATAAAGAGCTACGGGGAGAATAACTTGTTAAAAAGAAGGACTTTGTTTCTCATGGAAAGATGGCTGCCGTATATTAATGAGCGAAGTTGCATGGTAACAGCGTTACATTTTTGTACTAGTTTATCGACATGGAATTTCCATGTCAGCCTGCGATCAAGGGTCACACCAAGATAGGTCACAGTGTTCTCTCAGTCAGTAGGAAAATTGTAAACGTAAAGCCGGGGGGATTACAGTAACGATCGGAAAAGAAAATCGCGTGGCACTTAGAGGGGTTGATTCGAATTTTCCATTGCTTGAACCAACTCTCTAAAGTGTCGATATGCCGTTGGATCTGACTGGCAAGATAATTAATGTGGTAAGAGGTAGAGAGAATCGCTGTATCGTCCGCATAGAGGGCAAGAAGAGTATTAATTCCTCTAGTAATATCATTTAAGTAGAAATTAAACAGGATCGGGCCGAGAATGCTACCTTGAGTAACACCTGAAGAAATATAGAAATTACGGGAAAGATCGCGATTAACGCGGACAGCAAAATTACGATTATAGAAATAGTTATGAAGGACGTGAATAAGAGAGTCGGGCAATTTAATATCGATAAGTTTGTAGATGAGACCAGGGTGCCAAACCTTGCCAAAAGCACATTTAATATCCAGAAAGAGAGCACCAGTGGGTCTCTTAGCAATCAAGCCGCCGCTAGCAAATTCCACAACACGAAGGAATTGAAGGGTAGTATTATGCTGGGCTCTGAAGCCGAATTGTTCAGGAATAATTATGTTATTGTCATCCAGGAAGTTAGAGATTCCATTAAGAATAACGCGCTAAGTAATTTTACTGAGAGAGCACAATAAACTAATTGGGCGGTAATTTTGAGGAAGATTGTGATTAGCACTAGGTTTAGGTAAGGGACTAACAATAGAGGTTATCCAGCAAGTGGGGAAGTAGTTAAATTTAAGAATCGCGGTAATAATGACAGTTATGTACATAATAATGTTAATAGGGAGATGTTTAAGGACACAGTTATTAATGTTGTCATTATCTGGTGCTTATTTGATTTTAAGTTTTTGAATAATGTTGGTGATTTCAGCAATGGAAGCCGGATCAGTATCTTGGGTGGGGGGGGGTAAAAAGAAAATTTTGAATAGTGGTGAGGACAGTTCTGTCATTTTCCTCGTCCACAAGGTCATAATTAGGAGAGAATTGCTCGCGATATGTGTTAGCAATAGTTTTAGCTTTGTCCCCGTCTTCGAAGGCAATGCCATTAGGGCCTTCAATGGGTGGGAAATCATAATGTTTTGATTTAAGGGTTTTAACGAACCGCCAGATAGTGTTGTCTTGAGGAATAGAGACTTTGGAGGAATTCAGACCAATTTTGCTGTTTAAATTTACGTATATCACGGCGGACACGTACGCAAAGATAGTAAGAATTTTGTCTATGCTCTGGGAAGCAGGTGAATTGGTAGAGTTTGCGGACCGCGTTACGGTTTTTGATTCAGGTAACAATATTAGCCGGGAGATTATGAAATCTCGGTTTTTTAAGGGCGTGCGTAGAGCTAATTTTGGCGTTGATAATTTTGTTAGTAAGAGTTTTGGTGGTATGCTCGATGTCCTCACGGCAACGAATGGAGGGGTAAATAAGATCGGAGCGATTTAGAATACTATGGAACTGGTCCCAGTTAGTGTAGGTTGGTGGTGTGACATTTCCCCTCCTCATGGCCCAGGAAATTTATTAACCTCGGCTTGAAACAGAGTAAGCCCATCGGCGAACTGCGAAGATTCAATAGTTTTCCCCGGCCGAGGGGTGGCTTACAAAAGGGTCAGCTTTTCGACTCGCAGGTGAGGAGAAACTTACAATAGCGAGGCGCCCCGATGTCTAGAGCGAAGACACTATAACACAAAAGACTAACAAAGGCAGACTATCCCCCTGATGAGACGCCGTAATGATCCACCGTGCGATAACGATATGAAGAACAAATATCGTTTTGCACACGGGCCAGGGCCAAGGGCCTATGATAGGTCAATATCAAAGAGAGGGGTTGTTGCAGATCCCGCCAGGGAAAGCAGTTTTGAAAGCGGATGCAGGAGATTTTTACAAGAGACGATGAGACGAGAGGAGAGGAGAGTCGGAGACTGTTTTTGCTGTAGGATCTGATCCAGATCCTAGGCCGAGCCCGATCCTGTTTTCGAAGGGTGAAGACCTCTTTCTCGCTGAGAAGGGTTGTTTAGAGATCAAAGCTTGATCTTCCCTAGTTTCGAAGCAGCTAGCTTCTTTGGTGAGAGTGTTGGACGAGCCGTCCACTACTCTGTGATAATTAGATCAAATTGCGTTTGGAGTTCGAGTTAGCCTCATTCCAGCCGGTTCCGACGAGTGGAATACGTTCCTAGCAACTGAGACTTCTGCGATTAGAGCTTTATTTTCTGAAGGCCCGATCGACGATCCGTAGCGACAGAGCATCCAGCCAGCCGAACGGACAATCTTTAACGTGCGTCGCAGACTTCAACGGACATTACTAGTGTAAATTGATGTTCCAGAACACGACCTAATCGTGAAATATTTTAATCCATAATCCCTAATAAATTGGTATTAGTGTAACAAGTTCTTATTAGTAAGCTGTTTTATCACTATACATAACCAGTGTGAAACTACCTAGCGTGTCGTCTTTGACACCAGGCACGGAATATGTTATAACTAAACTAATATTAGAATTTATGGTGGCAGCGTTCGACGAATCCAGCTGATAGTGAATGATCTGTTCAAGGCCAAAGTGTGTGTGTGTGTGTTGTGAAAAGAACTTTCCTGAACTTTGACTCGTTTGGAGCCATTCCTACTAAGCCGAGAAAGCCAACAGACCAGAGGAAGGAAGCAAGCTTCGAGGACAGGTACTTGTTTTTCATTCTCTAGAGGCAAATGTGTATTTGAAGTGTTTTTATAGATATTAGCTCTTTAGTTAATTAAGTGGTCGAGAAAGTCGACACAATATTTGTTTTAAATTATTAACTCTTTAGTTAATTTAAGTGGTCGAGAAAGTCGACACAATATTTGTTTTAATAATTAACTCTTTAGTTAATTAAGTGGTCGAGAAAGTCGACAAAATATTTGTTTTAATTATTAGCTCTTTAGTAAATTACGTGGTCGAGAAAGTCGACAAAATATTTGTTTTAAATTATTAACTCTTTAGTTAATTAAGTGGTCGAGAAAGTCGACAAAATATTTGTTTTAATTATTAACTCTTTAGTTAATTGAGTGGTCGAGAAAGTCGACAAAATAGTTGCTTTAATAATTAACTCTATAGTTAACCAAAATCGAAAAATTCTAAAAACGGTAGAGCATCAGCTCGTTAGTAATATTTTTCTTGAGTCCGAGAAATTCGAGACATTGTGGTTTTATATGTGATCTGGTTTATGAACAAGTCGTGAAGTGTTACAAAATTTAGTAAAATGTATCTATTGAAAACATAGAAATTTTTTGCAAGTGTATGTTATTGTGGGGAAATATATTACATGAAATTTTTTCTGAGTAGAATTGTGTAACATGTTATTGAACCGATATTGCATATTGTGTTTTAGTATTAAGTGTATTTGTGCTAGAAATTAAGAAAAGTGCATTTTATTATTCTTTATTAACGTATTGTATTAGAGTGTATTATTTTGGAAAATTGGTTTTGGATTAATGTAATTGGGTTATATTGAGATAGGCAAAATGGCATTTTAATGACTTATAAGAAAGATCTCCAGGTTCTTTCAGATGATCTAGGTATTGATTTCGAGAATCAAGATAAGAAATGGGACCTATGCGACAGAATTTTGTCTAGTGCGAGGTATGATGAAAAGAGCGTTAGGGCTCAAATAAAAATCATTAAGGAAGAGCGCGAAAAAACCGAGCTTAGACAATTAGAATTAGAACGCGAAGCTAGACAAAGAGAATTTGAACTGCAAAGGTTGCGGTTGACTCAGACAGCCAAAACCGCAACCGTTGTAGCTTCATCCCAGAATGATAGCGCTAGGCCGGAACAAAATTTCAAAGCCCTAATGCAGAAATATGATCCGGAAAAGTCGGACATTTCGCTCTTCCTAACCCTTTTCGAACGACAGGCGCGAAAGGCTTAGGTTGAGGACGGGGAGCGAATGATGCATCTGCTTTCATTATTACCCACGGAGATCGCTGAAATAGTTATTCGCGAACCTGTCGACGTAGCAGATGATTACGCTCAGGTAAAGACATTACTCCGTCAGGTAAAGACATTACTGAGCTTCTTCAAGTTAAGTCCGGAGACTTTCCGAGTTAAACTAAATCAACACCAGAGGCGGCCAGGAGCCCTATGGAAAGATTTAATTTTCGAGCTGAGAAGCTATCTAGAGGGATGGCTAGAAGGGGTAAATATAAAAGATTTTGAAGCCTTTAAGAATCTCATGGTTGCAGACCAGATAAAAAAACGCGTCCCGGCGGAAATCCGAGGACACTTTTTAGATGATTGGGGAGCTATCGTGGACCCTAACATCTTAGTAAAGAAATTAGATGAGTACGAAGCAACGCGACGCTCTACTCGAAAACCCCTTAATTTGAAACCACCAGAGAAAAAGGCGGCAGAGAAACCCAAAACCTTCGAGGAGATAAATGAGGATAAAAAGGGAGACAGGGAAAGGTCTAACTCTTTTAACTGGGGGAGCCAAGGATCAGGTGGGAATAACTGGCGCACACGCGAGTTCGACAAACTTAAGCCCCCGGCTTGTTATCAGTGTGGGTCAACCGAGCATCTGAGACCTCAGTGCCCGAATTACACAGGCAAAATGCCGACCGTGGAACAATGTAGTTACCGTGGAGATCTTTGAACAGTGTTCAAGCCATACTTACGTAGGCAAAATAAACGGTATCGAAACCACCATTCTCAGGGACAGTTGTACGTGTATTGATATAGCATCTATTAAATTAATAAAGCCAAAAATTTTACAGGAGAAAGGGTATGGGTCCGCACGCCTTAGAAATGAATTGCGGAGTTTACCGGTCGCCAGAGTGCGAATAGAGAGTGAAAATATGGGGATCTGCTCACGAAAGCAGCCGTGGTAGGAAAGTCAGTGGAAATGAACCATAACTTAATGGGAAATTATACCCAGGAACTCATAGAGAGGCTCAAAAGCGAACCCCAGTCCGTGAACGGTATCATTACGCGAAACCGGTCGCTAGCCATAGTAAGTCGTGAAGAAAAACCAGAAAACCCAAATCCCGCCGTAGGAATTGAAACCGAAACTTGTCAGAGTGAAGGGGGAGCGATCCAGGTCGAGAGCGAATTAGTACTCCCCCGAGAGAAGAGAGCGCAGAAACGGATTTAGCGGGTGTAAGCTCAGAAATTTTCCGGAAAGAGCAAGAGAGGTGTAATGAACTAGAGCCCCACTGGAACAGGGTTAAAAATAAAACAACAACCGAATATTTGATTGAAAAAGGGCTGTTGTTTAGAAGATCCACGGATCACAGAGGCAAAGAACGGAGGCAGTTAGTCATTCCTAAATGTCTGCGAGCCAAAATCTTAACTTTGACTCACGAGGGATTAGGGGGACATATGGGGGTACTCAGAATGAAAAACGAGCTATTACGTTATTATTATTGGCCCCAGTGCACCAAAGACGCGGAGATATTCGTAAAATCTTGCGACCCGTGTCAGCGAATAGGAAAATGAAGTGGGACGCCTGCCGAGGCAAAAATAAACGCCGTGTTAGATTTTTCGTCGCCCAAAACAAAACTCAAATCCGCAAATTCTTAGGATTGAGCGGGTATTACGCCAGATATATTTAAGGATACGCGTTGATAGCGGCACCTTTAACTCATGCTTTAAAAGGCAAGGATCGAAAAGAACAAATAGAATGGAAGGAGGAATGTGATAAAGCTTTCCAGACTCTAAAAGAAAAGTTAACAGAGAAACCGGTCTTATACGCCCCCGATTTCTCTAAAGAATTCATATTACAGACAAATGCATCGGATATAGGAATGGGAGCGATACTAACCCAAAGGGGGGCCAAATAACACGGAACACCCAATATTGTTCTTGAGTAGAAAATTTACAGACAGTGAACGGCGGTACTGCGCGACCGAGAAGGAGTGTGCCGCAATTATTTTCGCAATCAAAAAGCTACGACACTATTTGGACGGACAACAGTTTACGATTAGAAACGGATCATAATCCGCTGGTGTTCTGGAAAATACGCGGTAACAACCTTGGCTTATGGGGTGGTCTTTAGCTATGCAACCTTTTAATTACAAAATGTTCATAGACCAGATACAAAACAAACATGCTGACTGGTCTCAGTAGAGCGAATAAGCTAAATTATTTGAATTGTACATATTTTTTTTCTTATTATATTTGTAAATAAGTGTATTGTTCTTGAATTAAAATTGTACTAAGATAAAGTTTTTCTCTTTTTAGTAAGGTAATGTTGTAAATGTAAATGTTTTTTAGATAATTATAAATGAAATTTAATATCTTTTAAATCAAGGTATTGAGCTAATGTAAAATATTTTCTACTATAAATTAATTGTAATGTTAAGGAAAGTATGGTGTAAATGTAAAAGTTGGTCTGTAACAAACGTTGATGCATTGATTAAAATTGTCAGGGATGCCTCTAGAGATGGAATACAAGTGAATCTCCTGTACCAAATCCTTGCATTTCAGATTTTGCAGGAACCGCAAATCTTTTCAAAGGGGGGAGGGGCTGTGACATTCCCCCTCCTCATGGCCCAGGAATTTATTAACCTCGGCTTGAAACAGAGGTAAGACCCATCGGCGAACTGCGAAGATTCAATAGTTTTCCCCGGCCGAGGGATGGCTTACAAAAGGTCAGCTTTTCGACTCGCAGGTGAGAGCGACTTATAATTAGCGAGGCGCCCCGATGCCTAGAGCGAAGGACACTATAACACAAAAGACTAACAAAGGCAGACCATCCCCTTGATGAGACGCCGTAATGATCCACCGTGCGATAACGATAGGAAAACAAAATATCGTTTTGCACACGGGCCAGGGCCAAGGGCCTATGATAGGCCAATATCAAAGAGAGGGGTTGTTACAGATCCCGCCAGGGAAAAAGTTTAAAAAGCGATGCAGAGATTTTTACAAGAGACGAGGAGACATAGAGAGAGGAGAGTCGGAGACTGTTTTGCTGTCGGATCTGATCAGATCCTAGACCGCGCCCGATCCTGTTTTCCGAAGGGTGAAGGCCTCTTTCTCGCTGAGAAAGGGTCGTTTAGAGATCAAAGCTTGATCTTCCCTAGTTTCGAAGCAGCTAGCTTTCTTTGATGAGAGTGGGGGACCGAGCCGTGATAATATAGATCAAATTGGTGTTTGGAGTTCGAGTTAGCCTCATTCCAGCCAGTTCCAGACACCAGAAAATTTTTATTAGGAGTTGATGTAGACAGAAGAATTAAATTTTGGTTGTTTTCTATCTGGCATAACCATGATAGAAATGTTCTCTGCTCTTACCGTTCAATAGATTTTATGGGGAAGTGTTTTAAACGTCTGCGAACATAAATAGCAGTACCACCACCGGGATGCATATTAGAATTTGGCAAGACATAATGGAAGTTACTGGTAAGCAAGGTTAAATGAAGACAGGGAATATAGAACACAAGCTTTATTGCCCGCCAACTACGTTCTGTATCTAGCTGTTGCCACTTACATAAATGTAATACTAGATAATGACAGTCACTACCTCCATTTAATCTGCTGATTTAAGTGATACCTAGCGAATATCAACATAATCTACGTCGTTGTCTTCTAACTCTCCAAAATGTGAGCATACGATAAGTAATCTCATCTGATCACTTTGTATTCTCTGATTTTGATATTAATATTCAAATTATCAAGTCTAAAATCAAATAGCTGAATTTTATTTAGTCATTATTTTAATGTAACATCTGAATGTTTAGACTGACCTGATTTCTATTAAATTGCATTCATTCCACTGTTTGCGAACTGAATGACGCTTCTGTATGGCAGGGGGTTGCTGGAGATTCACAACGAAAATAATACCTTCTGTCTCAGTATTGCTGTCTTTTCCGGCGTATGTTTTTTCGCATTTTTTTTCAATTTATGTGTATGTCCCTGCTGTTAGATAAATGAAAGGATAATCGGAAATGATTATCGTGGTAAATAGCTTTAAATTAATACGGGAAAATTTTAGCAATCGGCAGTGCAGACGAGTATGAAATTTTGGCACTGACACTCTGCTCTTAAATCATACATAGAAGCCATGCAACTTTTTACTTACAAAAGAGCGATGTATTTATTGTTCTGAACAGAAACAGAACTTCAAAAGATTCACTAAGTTTCCATGTATGAATAGCTGACACTTCTTTTATGATTATCTATTAGACAGAGTTAATGAGACATTTCATTTTTCATGTTCATAATTTCATCAGAACTGTACGTTCTCAAAAGAGAGAGAGAGAGAAGAGAGAACGGAGTTGTTTGGACTAAAACTTCTGATTCCCTTTAAGTCTTGATTTTTAAGACACGAATGGATTTATATACCGCATTTCTTTAAGTTAATATTTAAAACAATATTTCTCTTGCCAAAAAGTACGTTTTGGGAGACGGAATATGACCTACTGCAATTTAATTAATGATTTAAGGTATTTATGACTTAAATATATCTCACAAGCTTTTATTTTTCTTTGAAATTTAAAAATTTTGCTTAATAAAGAAGTAAAGAAAATATGTTTCAGTGTCCAAAAGTTCGCATCGGAAAACATTTTCGTTTTTTGAAACATTATCATTCTGTACTCTAGATGGCGATTCAATCACTATTTCCAAACACGCGATAACGGTGTTGACTAATCGTGCCTTGCCTTTGAGCACGTTAATTCAGACTGAACTGTCATGGCTGCTGTTGATACTGACTGGGAGGGTGTCCCTTCATATAGTGATCTGGCGCGAGGTATTATTGAATTTTTAGAAAAAACTTAACCGTGAAACCTTCATAGAAAAAAGGGAACTCTCCCAACTGAACTAACGTGGCGCTATTATAATTTTCTCAGCGTACGATATATTTTAGTCGTATTATTATCAATAGCATGGACAGTTTTTAAGCACTTAGCTACCGAAGGGATTTTCAAGGTAAGCATTTTGGATTTTTCTGTCATTAAATGACATAAATTTCGGTGTCTGTGTATTAATTGACTTGTTTTCATTGCACATGTGTCATGCCGAATTTTGTGTTGTATTATGCGACATTCAGTTTTCAGCATCTTTATTAATTCTTTACTTTTAACATGAATAAATTACGAGAATTTGACGCATATATATTATATAGAAAGTGAGTAAAACACGTCCAACGGCGTGACTCATCCTTGCTATTAATTAAACCATTTGCAACTCTCTTTGATCCGAAAAAGTCGCTCATTGCGTGCAGGCCGAAAGATTGTGCATCTTCAAACCGGCGAACTCTAAATTAAATGCCGGGCCGTGAGTTTCCGATTGATTATTCATTTTCAAAATCCTCGGCCTCTTTCTCTACGTTTGGATTTCCTGAAAAAATTCTGAATTAAGAAATTCGTGATAACTGCTTGATTGATGTTTAAAAACATATTTACAACAGTTTGGATTCGCGGTTGTTTCATATGCATTTAATTCAATTATTTGTCCTTTCAAACGTTTGTTAAATTATTTATTTTAAAGGAAAAGCAAATTGTTCTCGTTAATTGGTGCAATTTTAAATCTTTTGAAATGATCTTGTGAAAATAGTGTGCCTTAATATTATCTTATAATACGGGCGATTAAAAAAAAATATTTAAGAGCCATGATTTTTGATGACACATATGAAATTTTTGTAATATTAATCCTATACAGATTTTGTACAAAATCGATTTTATCAAAAAATATTTATTAGATACTAAAAATGTATGGCATTTTGCTAATTTACATTGCCTCTTTTAAAACAATTCAAGATTTCTAACATTTCTCTTCAATTTTAAGGAACCTCACATAAATACGTATATTATATTCTTAAATTACTAGTAGAAATTTATTATAAATTGAGGGATAAAGATTTTTTTTTAAATTTTATGGTATTTATAACATTTCAAAAATACTCACGAATTATGTGTAATGAGAAGTGGGGTAAGTGAGAACCGTGGGCATTAAACCAAAAAAATATAATAACTTTTTAAAAAAAATTTCATGTCTACTTTGTAGGAGAAAATGTGCTTCTACTGTTATGTTTAATTTTGTTTACAGAAACAAATTGTAAAAGGGGAAATTTTTATACTATCCAAACCTTGCATTTTAACTAAGATACCCAAGTTCGAATGCTAGCCAAAAAAAAAAAATTACCAGAACACAGTGATTTTGAAAATACCCACTTATTCATTAAGACATGAAGAATACAGATAAAATATATAAAAACTTTTTTTTTTTCAATATACTTCAGTACTGCAGGGTTTTCACGTGCCTGATTAAAAATTTCGTCTGCCTCATATACTGAAAAAACCTACCTTTGTGACTAGTTATACAGCCCATATAAATAGTTTTTTCTTCCCAACATATGTTTTCTAGCTGGAAAAACTTAATAACCAACCACCTTTTGCCTTGTTTCTTTAACAACTGATGATTTGTTTTTTAATTCCTTAACATTCAAAAATAGCAAATTATGCAACTGAAACTAGTTTTATTTGGTTAGGTTTGAAGAAGTGAATTGTAATAAACTAATTGTTTAGTCTGTTAGTGAATGTGAGTGGAGTGGATATTATAACGGTATGGGGATAAATTGAATTTCTAATTCTGTTGTCACTATTTCTGAGTTGCCTTGCTACCAGATGACTTATTAGTGTTCCTGGAAGGTTGTGGTGAACTAATTTTTTCCGTGCCTTTTTGGTTCTACAATATTCAGTAGGGCCTAGGCAAAGGAAAAAAAGAACTTTTGTTGAACTTTTAACATACATTTGTTACTCTATACAATATACTTATTTTGTTAATATTTGGACGTGCTGACACTGCGACTTGACAACAAATACCTCCACAATGAAAAAAATTAAAAATAAAAGTAATAGCCTTTTGTTCAGCATGAAATATCCTTTTCTGGCCGTTACTTATTTTGCTATAAGCAACTATGATTTATTGGGACCCACATTGTCACTGTCCCAAGTGCGGAGCAAGTGACAACACAAGCTTTAAATATTTACAGCAAAAAAAGTTATAGATTTATAAAAAAATAAAACTATAAATGTAGAACATAACCAAAAGTATGTAAGTAAATTTTCATACAAATACAACAACTTGTTAAAAATTTATATTTAGATTCAAAGTGGACACTTGTTAATTCAAACTCAGTTAAATCGAACTTTCGGTTAATTCAGACTAATCCAAAGGCCTCGAAAAACTTGTATTGGAATTGATTTTAAAATATCTCATTAATCTGAACTAAATTTTTATCACTTTGGTTAAATTGACCTAAAATTTGACAAAAACAATTTCTTTTTCCTTGTTTAATGGAGAAAATACACTGTATTATTTGTGTGTCAAAATCATCCATATTTCTTTTCTGTGTAAAGAGGCACGTTTCTGCATTCCTAGACTATTGCATTTCCTCTAAACGTTAGTGGCTATTGTCGTCCTTATCAGTGTTTAACGGACAAAGCATTTTTCTGTTATTTGTATTGATTTTCTTAGAATTTCCAAACAACCAGTCTTTACTCACGATTCTAGGGAGCTGCATCTGTTATGCCTGCAGTGCAGACAAGTTAATGTGATCTAGTTTTTTCTTCCTCAGTGTGTGGTTGTGAACATGTAAAAATTCAGGACAAGTGGAAAGTACAAACCCTAACTTTGGAGACAAGGTTAGAAATTTTAAGAAGGTTGAGAATGGCGAATATAAAACAAAGTTAGCAGCTAACTATGGAATTTAAAAAAAAAAACCTTGTCAACTTATTTGAAAAACAAAGAGTCAATTTAGATTCATGGGAAAAATCAAAATTTCCTAGAGGAAGGAAGCGCATGAGGAAATGCGTCCCAAGAAGATCTAGAAAAAGCTCTACTGCTATGGTTCCAGGATGTTAGATCTCGAAATTTTCTGATAAATGGAACCCTAGTGCAGGCGAAGACTGATGAATTGGTAAGTCGAATGGGTATTGAAGATTTTAAATGCAGTGATGGATGGCTTTTTTTATTTAAGTCGAGGCTCAATATTTCTTATCAAACTGTATATGGCCAAAGCTTTGATGTAAACAAAGATGTATGCACTAATTTCAGTAGGAAACTGCCAGAGTTTTTCTCTACTTACCTGCCAAAAAATATTTTTAATACGAATGAAACTACATTTAAAAAAAAAAATTTTATAAATTATAAACTTTTGCCAAACAGACATTATGTTTTAAAGGGGATGCTTGCGTAGGAGGTAAAGCGTAAAGAGAGGATTATAGCTTTAGTTTGTGCTAATATTGATGAGAGCAAAAAGATTAAATTATTAGTGATTGGAAAGTCAAAGAATTCACAAAGTCTGAAAGGAATTAAAACACTGCTAGTTGATTATGTATCCAATACAAAAGCATGCATTATACAAGACATCTTTAGTAACTGATTAAAAGGAATAGATAAGCAGTTTTCAAGGAAAAGCATAAAATTCTCTTATTTGTGGATAATGCAACATGCCACAATAACCTTCCAGAACTGAGTTCCATACATGTTGAATATTTGCCGCCAAACACAACTGCAAAGCTACAACCAGTAGATCAAGGAATCATCCAGAATCTTAAAACAAATCATTTTTTGTTTAGATTTTGGTGAAAATTCCGACATTACTCTGCTGACAGCTATAAATGATCTATACGCCGCATGGGATGATGTTAAAGAAAGCACAATTAGTAATTGCTTTTGTCATGCTAAATTCATGCACGCCGAAGAGAACATATGAAGAATGTGACAATATTGATAGATTTTCCAGAATTTAAAAAATTTAACTGTGATAATGTTACTTTTTCTGATTATGTAAGGGTAGATGAAGACGTGGAAGTCTGTGGAAAACTGAGTGATGATGACATAATAAAACTATCCGAGAAGATCAAATAGAAGAGACCTTATCGAAATCAGAAGAGAATGCAGAGACTGTTAAACGTCCAATGATCAAGCATATGGCCTCTGTTAAAACTCTGAAAGCATTTATTCTAGCAGAACCTTCCTCTGAAATGAATTGAAATGTTTACTTCAAATCGAGAAGCTGGCTGGACAATGTAGGCATCATAAACAAACAAAACATCCATTTTACCAGTTTTTCCCAAAGTGTAATTCATAGTTTTTTAATTTTAAAGTTTACTTTCTACTGCATATCATCTGCTTTTTTCTTTTTTTTTTTTTTTTAAATTAAGGTAAGGTCTGTATTGCGTTTTAATATGTGTTAGATAACATAGTATGTATAACCCCAGAAAATATATTATACTAAGAGATTTTTCTTTCTTCAGTGATACACTTTTAAAGTTATATATTTTTCTCTTAACATCAGATAATTCGAACTTTTTTCTGAGAACCTTTGAGTTTGAATTAACGAGCGTCCCATTTGTATATGATTTTGCGTTCTCACTTATCCCACTTTACCCTAACAATAATTACTATCTTGCTGATGACACTATAATTAATTTACTAATTGTTTCAGATACTTTTACCCTCTAAGTACTTCAGAATTTTTTCTCTTTCTATCAGCTGGAAAAAGCATTTTTGGTGAATTTTTCCACCCTCTATTTTGGCGTTCATAAGGGTCAAAATTGTACCATGTGACACTTTTTAACATCAAATTAAGGATGGAATAATCTGTCATAAACACTTTAAAAGTTAAAAATATCAAATGGCAGAAAAAATACCTCTAAATGCTTAGAGGATTACATAAATGTCAGCATTATGCAACTAATATTTTGTTACTAGTGAGGTGTGTCTGTATTGTAGGGTGTAGCGAAATTCACATTTCCTGAGTCATAATTTGTTCCAGCCAGTTTCACACCAAATATTCTCCAAATTTCAGCGCAAAATGTTGCCATCTTGAGGTTCCACACCTCAAGTGAATATTTGTATTGTCTTTTTTTTTTTTTTTTTTTTTTTAAGTTTATAATGCCTTTTTATCAAAAAATAATTGAATAATTAATTTGTAAATTAATATTAATACTTAATATTAATAATTATTTAATAATTAATATATATTTTAGTATGATGAGTGATTGCGCTTGGGATTTTTTTGCAATGTCTTTTTTGCCAAACGCACCATTTGTTGAGTCAGAAATATTAAAATAAATAAAAGAATTTTTTTTGCCTTTTCACTCCACCCTACTGTATAGTCTGTGATAATTGTAGGATCCAAGGGTTTATATAACTTACATGATGTGATTCAAAACATCATAAATGCTTTTGTATTTAACTATATTGGTACTTAATTATTTAACCTTTTAAAGGTTAATTGCTAATTTGTAAGGTTAAATACAAATTTGTTTTCAAATTGTACAGTAATCTAAAAATAGTTTTTCTTATAAATTGATTTTGAACTCTTATATCTGAATGAATGAAATTTGTTCTGTGATTGATGCTAACAAAGATTAATTTTTAATTTGCTTTTAATTAAATGTTTCGTACGTTTAAGAAAAAGTGGTGAGTCCATAACATTTGACTGCTTGATTCTAAATATGAATCATTTTCTAGCCTTTAGCTCATCATTATGCTCTCACTCCAAACAAACCAAAGGAAGATGCCAGAAAGTGCCTGGAAGTTGTCCTTTTTACCTTAGTGCCTGGTGTTACACATGCTATGTTTGTCGTTTTGAGTGGAAGGTATAGATTCTTTCAGCAACCTAGCACCGTGTGGCATGGTAAGTGAATTTTTATCATAACAGAAAATCAAAGTTGTTTTCTGTATCAAATATAGTTCCTTTGAATGTTATATAGGCCTAGATTACTATTTAATTTCAGTATGATGACATTACTCTGAAATTGTCACAGTAAAACTCAATATGTATTTTTGAAGAATTATACATATAATATGGACATATAAACTTTATTTGACATTTTGTATCAAAATAGATCATGATGCTTTTTGAATAAAAAGTACATTATGAATAACATTTTCATGTAATAATTAATGCCAAAAAGATATTTTCAATAAAGTGGAATATCATTTCATGTTAGCAAAATTTTGTTGAAATTCTGTTGTATAACATTTTACTTTAATTACTCCTATTAATTTCTTCTGGTGCTATTCTCTAGGTCAAAGTTAAAAAAAATAACTTGTTATATATGGGTCTGTGGAAATTTATTTTTCTCAGACACTTAAATGAAATTGAATATTAAAAGCATGTTAATGCAAAGTTGTTAAATTTGTCATCCCAGTGCATATTTGTAACTGTTTAGATTTATTCTCAAATACTTGTTGTTATAGGTTTTATTCTTTATCTATATGCAAATAATGGTTCTTTTTAACTTTTAATTAGGACAATTTTAATTCATTTGTTTAAATAATTGAATTATCAAATTTGAAATTTTTTATAATGCGCAAAGTAAGGAATTTAATTTTTAATACAAAAAATAGAGAAAGTCTGTTCTTCAATTAATGTTCTCTGGTTTAAAATGATTGACTTGCATGTCTTGTCATTTTTACAATAGCCTTAATATTAACAAATATAAGCTTTTTTGTTTAAATCTTCATTAGTAAATATGATTAGGCATGCTATTTTTCTCCTGAATTAAATTTAAAAAAAAAAATTTCAATATTTTGCGAAAATCATGCTAACCTGTTTTATATCAAAAGTAACATATATTTATTATGAATGATTTATTGTAACTGCTGTTAGCTATTCATTAAATGTCCTGGTTTGGAATAGTAATTAACCCTTCAGGCGGGCATGCCAATTTTTGAACACCAGCAGGTGCATGTTGCACAAAGTGCAATATCACTTTCCAACCTTGATTATTCCTTTAGTAATAAACTTTTTTTTCAAATTGAAAATAACAATTCTGCATTTTATGACAAGATATAAAATGTGATAATATTGAGATATATTTATAATTAAAGGCCAAAGAATGCAGATACAATCCCCTTATTTTCAAAACTGTCTGGTTTAATGCATCTTAAGGGCAACTTGCGAATTGATTCAAATTATGTCAAAAAACCTAAAAACAATGAGATTGTCCATCTTCGTGATATGCAGAATACTCTGTAATAGCTGAACATTTGATCTACTACATCAACTCATAATTTTGTCGTATTGCAATCTAGTATAATCGCTGGTTTACCATGGTTAAATCACGACTAACAATAAATGAAAGGTATACAAGGGTAAAAAAAATCAGACTTGCATTAGAAAGGGTGTAGCTATAAATAGAAACTGCTTAGAGCATTCAAACCTTACTTGTAAAATCAAACCATTCAAAATTATGAAAATGTTTCACTCTGTACACGGGCATACCTGCTGAAGGGTTAAAATTATTTAAATCTGTGTAAATAGCCTTTAAATTTAAAAGGCATGAAGTGGTTTTTAAAAATTGTATTTTAAAAAATAGTTATTTTATGATTTAAAAAATGTTATTTAATAATTGAAAAATATGCTTTATATCTATTGTTGATATTTTTCAATAGGATGGACTTTAGAGAAACTGCCTCCAGGAGATATTTATTTTGTGTATATGGCACAATGTGGATTTTACTTCCATTCTTTGTATGCCACATTGTTCTTGGATACTTGGCGAAAAGATTCCTTTGTAATGATGATTCATCACGTCCTAACATTGGTGTTAATATCTTTCTCATATTCTCTGAGGTAAAAGATTTATAAATTATTAATTAATGTTTGAATTATGGTAATTTAAATGACCTGCAATCATTTAATGTATTGTCTCTTTTTATATTCTACTTTTAAGAATAGTAATAAATTCTGCTTTGTTAAAATTAGTATCTCTCCTCAACATGCATTTTTTAATAGTAATTTTAATAGAAAATAAGTAAAATATTTGAAACTTGTTAAGTAAAATGTGCATTGTCTCTTTACCAACTCTTTTTAAACACTTTTCTATATTTTGATTCATAAAATATTTCTGGGCAAAATAAAGTTTTTTTAAGATATGGTCCTGTATAAAATTTTTCTGGGTAATGCTACATAACATTTCAATTAAAGTGGGAAAAATTCTACTGTTGATTATGAGATCTGCATATTATATATGAATGTGACTCTTGTTGTGTTTATATTTTAGTAATTGCATAATTTTCTGTATTTTCAGCATAACACTGAATTTTGTCTTATTTTATATTTTCAGATATCACAATATTGGATGTCTTGTATTATTTCTGCATGATGTATGTGATATATCTCTTGAATTTACAAAACTTAATGTTTATTTTAAAACCCAAGGAAATAAATTGGTGAAGAAGCATGAAGTACTGGCAAACATTTCTTTCTTTTGTTTCAGTGTCACATGGTATGTTTGATGTTTTAGTTGTATTAAATCCACTTTTCATTATTATTTACTTTTTCTTAAAGTCATTACTTATAAAGGCATAACTCTAAATATATTTATTGCATTTTTTTTAATTATTAAAATTAGTTTTTTCCTACAGGTTTAATTTAATGTTTCTTCTTAAAAATTAAATTGTTTTCTCTCATAGTGAGATTGTTTAAACTCTTTTTCAGTTTAAGTAAAAAAATATTGTGACTGAAATAGAATGTTTTGATTCGTTGCTGATAGTTTCAAAATTTTGTGAAATTGCTTAATTTCAAGTTTCTGGCATTGGAGTTATTGATATACAACAAACTGAATTTAAATGTTTACTATTGATTTGTGTAATGCACTGTTTAGATTAATTCAGTATGAAATAAGCAGTTTGTTGCAGTTTCATGATTAGATTAGAACTTCTGGCCCTTAAATAATGAAATGGTTATAAAGTTTAACCTCACATTGTATTTATAGTTTGCACAGATATGAGTAAATAGTCAGATTCTAGCAGGGTAAATTTATACATCCCTTATGAGTTCTACTGACAGATTTTAGGTGCATCATACAGAATTCAGCCATGCCGATCTCAATGTAGGCTTCATTGTGGTTTGTTTTTATGGAATTGTAAGTATATTAAAAAGCCTTATGACACCAAATTCATAAGAATGTGCATGAATATATTAGTATTTGATATATATAGCTAACACCTAGCATTAGCTCTTGCACAATTTTTTGTACGGCACATCAACACTGTGTTCTTCAAGCTCTTAGGTGCTTTTTTGGTAATGCAACCATATCTTTTTAATTTCTTTTGGTGTTGATCAGATTTTTAGTGTCTTTGTGATTCAAAACTGTTTAAACTACAAATTGCAGCAGTTTTGAACTTTATACAAATTTATAACTTAAACAATATTAATCTAAATTTTTCTTTTTATTTGATTATTCATTTGTATATGGTTTATGCGATTTGCAAGAAATTACTTTTATGAATTGGGCTTGTTTAGCGAAAGGCTGACCGTAGTGCTTGAAACCAAACCAAACCTTTCTGAATTGTGCTAGGAAACTTTAAAATCAGTATAAGTCTGGTTTTTTAAGTTTTTGAGTTTTCGCTTTTTTAAGGTCATTGGAATATGGGAGGAAAAGGGGAAAAAATACAGTTATCTGTGTATATCTGTGGTTTAATCTTCTTAAAAACGAATGGTGACAATTTTTGTTACGGCAAGGTGGGAAAAAAAATGTTAACATAAATAAAATATTTATATATTGGTAGATAATATGGCTTTCATATTTCAAATGCAGGCTCAAAATAATTCATTTTCTGAGTACACTGTGTTGTATAACATTTTATCTTATGGGTATGACATTTGTCATTTTATAATAAAACATTAAATTCTTATAGAAATGGCAGGAAAACTTAATGCATCATTATGGCTATGTTTACTGATGTGTTTATTTTTAGCTTGTGCATAGTTTGGTATTAAATTTCAGATAATGTTTATCATTCAATTAATCCTAAAGGATAATTTTAAATTAATGAAAATGGGAAATTCTGGATTTATTTATCTTAAGTTTAGAATTTTTATGATTTTTACAATTAGCTTCATATGTGTAATAGTGTTTTGCTAATTTTAAAACAAGGCTTTATTTATATAATTTTATCTGTCATAAAGTTCTCTTTTAATCAATTTAATTTTTTTTAAAACCCCTTCTTACAGATTGGCCAAAAGAGGAGTCCTATTTTGCATTTTTAAGCTGTGGAGACATTAAATTTTAACATTTTATTCAATGCTCTGACATACTTGGTTATAACTTGCTTTGGGAATACTCTTCTCCTTTTTTTTTTTTTTTTTTTTCCTTTTTTTTTTTTTTTTTTTTTTTTTTTTTTTGTCAGCCGTTTTGTGTGGAAAATGTTACTTGTAATTTGTGTCATGATGATGGATGAGATTTCATGCAACTAGACTATGTCACCTGTTGGGTTATCTGCTATTCTAAGGTTACAAACAATTCAAACTAATATCTACATTGCATTGAAATCTGTTTATTTTGAAATAATTTTACTAAATATTTCAATCCATTTGTACTATTCATAATTCTAATTTTGCATTCAGTTATTCCTCATTTATATATAACCTTCTCAAAGAATTGTTTTGATTCATTTATTATTGATTTGCTAGCTTTCAAAATGTGATTATTTACCTCTTTTTTTTTTCAAAATATAGAGCCCATAACTACCTATTGCCATTTTCTGAAAAAAACATTCAGATTCCTTTCAATGTACAAAATGAAATTCAAATTAGCATGTGATCTGTCTTGTAAACAGTGAAAAATAAAGTTAAATGAAAATACCCATAAAACCTTTGATCCAGTTTTAATATAACTTAGCTTTATTCTGTTTCTACTTATATACAGTGTGTATATACATGAATATCCCAACTTTGCAGGGCTATTGAAAGAAAACTAAAAGTACAAACTTGTTGTTCATCGGAAATCAAAAATAACATGTAAAAGTTAAATTTCAACACAGTTATAAGTGTTTAATGTGAACCCCTTTATTAACACAAAGGATATAAAGGTGGTATGATAACTCATATCACACTCTTTTCAGCATGTCTGGAGTGATGTTTGAAAGGCTGCAGATATGCATGCATGTCTTAAGTTCGTCAACATCATTTGGTAGTGGTGGAACAAACACCTGATGTTTCATGTAGCCCCAGGAAAAAAAAAAAAAATCTCACAACGTGATGTCATGGCTGCGAGGAGGCCATTGATGAAGAGCAAGGTCCTGGGGTGCTCTGCGACCAATCCACCGGTGTAGCAATTTGTCATTTAAAAACCCATGAATAGCTAAGTGCCAGTGGGGTTGTGCACCATCCTGCTGTAGAATGAAATCACCTGATTTTTCTAACTGTGGCAACAACCTAATCTCTTAACATATCTAATTAATCCCATTAAGTCTTCTCATGAAAAAACAATGGGCCGAAGATTTTGTCATGTGACATAGCACATAACACATTCATCTTTGGTGAATTCCATTTCAATAGTGGCATGTGGATTAGTTGGTCCTATGATGTGTACATTGTGGCACTTCACTGTACTGTTTATGTGAAATGTTGCTTCTGTCACTGAACATAATCTTGGACAGGAAGGACTTATCGTTATGGAGCTCATGAAGTACAAACTCACAAAATTGGTTCCGTACTTCTTTATAGTTTTCAGTAAGTGTTTGGACTAGCTGTAACTTGTATAGTTTGGATGCTAATCTCCTCCGCAGCACTTTCCAGACCATCATAACAGGCATTTTCAGTTGTTGGCTGGCAAGTTGATTTGATTTGCTCAGACTGTTAACTAAAACATTTCGAACACATTCACATTTTGTTCACTCACATGTGGGCGATTGGAGCTTTTACCTTTGCAAATAGACCCTAAATTGCAAAATTTTCAAAACCAACGTAAGGTACTCCATCGATTGGGTGAAGCACTTCTGCATTCATGACGAAATGCTCGTTGTAAGTCGTAACTGAATCACTTTTCGAAAATTCAATCACACAGAATGCTTTCTGTTGTGCAGTAAACATCTTAGTGAGAAATGAATCCCATCCATTAGACTTGCAGTGTTCAGTCTGACAGCCTCCTCGTGCCACCATCTATTCCAATCTTTATAAACTTTCAACTGTTTTTGATTTCTGATGAACAAGTTTGTTCTTTAGTTTTTGTTTAATAGCCCTGCAAAGTTGGGATATTTATTACTGTATATGATGCTTTTCAGTATTGAATATCAAATTCCAAGTTTGTGTATTATATTATCAATGTAAAAATATTTGCTTAACTGGATGTATCATAAAAATATAATTAAGGAGTATACATTTTTTATCTATTGAATTATTAGTTATCTGTTATTTTTATAATTTATTAGCATTCATGTGACATTACTTTCATGAAACTCATAGATGACATTAAAAGAGATAAAATAGTATTATAATACCATAAGAACCCATATGGTGGGCTTTAGTATTCCTAGCATATTTTGTGAAATTAAAAAAAAAAAAAAAAAAAAAAAAAAAAAAACATAAATTTGAAACACAAATTTTTCTTCATAAGTTTTCTTTACATAATATTCAATAAAGCATTTTACTTTACGTAGAGTCATGTTACTTAGATTGCCACTGGTATGGTGTTACACATCTAATTTTATGTATCAAACAAATTTTGCATTTTTTAAAGAGGTATTTTGATTATCTGGTGCTAGTTATTTGGATAAGAACATGTGTCCTAGATCTCCTGATAGTCTGGTTGGTGTGTGTTTTAAAAATGATTATTCTTAGCAATATTGTTTGATTAGCTTTCAAAGAATCCAAAGTTTTTGGTTCATTCCTAAAATCTGTTACCCAATTTCTTTGTGTTTATCAGTTAACTCATTAGAAATCTACAACAAATTATTTATAAAAATATCATCAAAATCTTGAATCATTTTGCTAGTCTTATGAATTCTTTTCCTTCTGCTTGCCAAGTGAGTAAAATGAACTAATTTATAAACAAGTATGATTCTTAATTTTATAAAAATTAAGTACTGTACAGCAAGGGGGGAAAATAAAATGTCCAAAATGACCGAGAATTGTGTTGAATTCAGATTTCAGGGTTGCTGAGATGAATAGTGACACTCCTGATGCCGTTTAAATGAAATTCAGCCCCATCAGCATTGAGAGGGGGGGGGAATAAAATGTCTTAAATGACCGAGAGTAGTGTCGAATCTATAGTTCTTGGGGTCACCGAGCTGAATAGTGACACTCCCAATTCTGTTTAAGTGAAGTTCAGCCATATCAGCAGAGGGGGAGGGGGGAGCAGGAGTGAAAAATAAAATGCCCAAAATGACAGACAGTAGTGTCGAATCCATAGTTTTGGGGGTTGCTGAGATGAATAGGAGAAACTGAAAATGTTTATAATCAAGTTTTGAGTTAATTTAATATTATAGTTAATTTGTAATTTTACTTTACAATTTGTATACTGTACATATACTTTTAAATACCTGTAATAAAATTACTTAGATTTTACACTATAGGTAAAATTCATTCCTTTTCCTGTCTCATAAAAAAAAAAAAATAAGAATAAATAAATACCCGGGCAACGGCGGATGAATAGCTAATAGATTATAAATATGACCTCCATTTTTGAATTGATAGGTTCAGTATTTAGACTACAGAGCATAAGGTCAAGTTGTCTCTTTGGCCAGTTCACAAGTGTGAATTGTTAAACTGTTTGATAGAATTTGGTATAAACCTATTTTTATCAAAGAATTTAAATGATGTTTGATTTATTGATAAACATTGATACCTATAGCTGTTGTGTGAAAAAGTACTGTATCTATTAATTAAAAACTAGATATTTTTAAGTGCTATTATGATTTTGACTAGGTTTTTTCCCTTTTATTTATGTGATAGATTTTAGTCTTGGACTATTAGGAGTGAGTTTTTTTGTATTTATCTAGTTAGTACCTTCTCACTTGTAAATAAAACTATCAAAGTTTACTCAAAATTAAGCTTATCTCTGCAGGAAATGAATGCAACATATTTTTGAAAAATGCCCAATTTAGGTTTTTATGTAATGGGTACAGGCGTTAAAAAATACTTGAAATTATTTCAATAGAACATTTTTTGCTTTTTAATCATTATCAAAAGTATTATGGAACAATTTTTCAAGAAAAGACTTAATATTGTTTTTAATTTTTTTCTAACTTTCTGTTTGTTTTCACTTGTAAGAAACTAATCACAAAAAATGAGCCAGATTAAACAGTTTTTCATGTTAAAGTATGTGAATATGTTGAGCTTGTGTCCAGGAATATTCACTTATGACCCAATTTTTTAATAACATGATATATTGATCAAAAGATTAGAAACTTAGCAAATGTATGAGAGAAGATATGTCTCTTCAGCACCATGAGTTCAGAAATGCTGAGGTTTCTCTATGATTATGAAAAATAAATGGGATTTTTTTTTTCATTTAGATTTATACCTTTGTTCAAACAAAGAACTTTTAGACTGATAAAATGAAACCAGATCTTGCGGCCTTCTTGAGAATGGAATTATACACACATGTGAAAAACATTTTAATAAGTGTGTTAATGATAGCAATTGCTTTATTGATAGGACTTAAAATAAGGTCAAGGTAATTTATGGTCCATAAACAATAAAATGCAACCTCCAAATATCTCGAAAGTACTGTAGGCCACTGATTTTGTTCTTATGCAACAAAAGATGACTGTGATACTCCAAACACCAGCTGAACATAATGTAGGGAATTTTCACTGCATTCATAGTGAAAAGGGGAGTATTAGAAAAAGAAAAGGGATCAAAATTAAAATCATTTACTGTTTTAATTGGAATTTATTTTCGGTTTGTTAATTTTTGCTATTTTCATATCACAGTCTTATATTGAAAACCATTAAATTTTCTTGAAGAAAAAATTGTACAGTATAGTTTAAAACTTAAACAAAATTTGTTTTATTCATAATAGCTATTTCTTAAAAAATAATTCATTTTCAGTTGTTTAAAACGTGGCAATTGTTATCTTATTAAATTTGTATCAGGATAAAGTTACTTAGATTACCTGTAGTACTAAAAGTGACACTAGCTACCTAGGTTACATTTATACAATAATCATTTTCAGTTTTCATACAGTATATTTTGTTTTACTGCAAAATTGATTTATTAAATTTTTCAGTTCTATCATAGATTTATCTTAATACTTGACTGAAAATTAGTTGTTGCTATAGCATTTGAATCTTTTTAGCTATGCTTCTCTTAGATTACTGATTTATTTCACTTTACATGACCGTCCATGAAATTCATTTACCGTAAAATCTATAATACACTTTTTTTTTTCATATTTTAGTCCACAAAAATGAGAATGTATATTATACTCGTGTACAAAATATCTAGTTTTAAATTTTAATGTGGTACATTTTTTGTACACAGGTATAATATGCACCCTCACTTTTTGCAGACTAAAATGTGAAAAAAAAGTGCATATTATATTCAAGATTTACAGTAAATGTTGTATTTTTTCCCATTATTTTTTAGAATATTTTCTACAGCTGTTTTCTGGAGTTATCTTGATGTAGAATTAGTGCAAATTAAAAGCATCTCTATTGATCTCTAGATTTTGATTAGGTTGTTAGAACCTCCAATGCTGACCTCTTAGAGGCCTTTCTCTCTCTTGAAACTTCTGCAAACCTTAATCTATTTTGATAAAACTAAATAACATGTACTGCACCAGTAATGAATGTCAAGATGATCCTTTGTGTATTGAAATGGGGCCATACACTTTTGACAGTGTACATAGTTTTAATTATCTAGGATTGAAATTAAATTGCCAAAATAAAATATTTTCAGAAATGCGAAGGAGAATTATTTTTGCTAATGAATGCTTCTTCCCAATATTAATTTATTGATTTATAGCTTTTTCCCCCTGATCAATAAAATTTTCTGGCCAAACAAGCATAATCTATTATAATAACTATGAATTTATTTTTGGAGGTGATCTGTAGAATTTTGAACATTTCATTTAAATGTTCTATTGTTCTGAAACTTTGTAAGCAGAAAGACCCTGTAATAAAAGAAATATCTTGAAGGACATGTTTAATTTCATTGATTAGTTTTTTTGTCTGTCACAGACACTTTAAATAAGCAGGGTTTTATTCTAAGCATCTATTTATGAAATGATGCTTATGATAAAACCTTGCTTATTATGAAATTATCACATTGATATCATTATGATAGCTTAATAATTAAGAAACCTAATTTTTCTTTGAAAATTTTAGATGCCTATTTTATCACTGCATAATTTTCTAACTATTTTTATTGTTTTGTGTAAAACAGGATTTTAATAATGATTACAATTATCTTTTAATAGGTTTGTTGCACGACTATATTGGTATCCATTGCGTGTATTATATTCTGCAACAACTGATGTGCAGAGAATGAAACTAGTCCTTCCGTGTGCTCTCCTGATGAACAGCTTGTTATGGATTCTACAAATTTTAAATATCTACTGGTTTTTGGTTTGTATCATAAATGTTTATATATTTAAAATTTTGAAATTTAAGTGTTTTTTTGCTGAATTAATTTTAAAGATATTTAAAATGGCATTTTATATAAGATTGTTCTGAGATGTATAAGTGAATATGTAAAAACCTCTTTTTTGCTATTTATTAATTAGATTTCCTGAAAAGAAATTTTTTTAATTTATACATCTTTAAATGTGTATAATAAGCTAAACATTAAGACTTTACAAGCAGTGAACTGTGAAAATTGGAATGTAAAGTTGAATTTTCTGGATTAAGCAGAGCAGCCTGCCTATAGATACAGAATGAGGGTTTTGGTGAAAAAATTATGTGAAATATTTGAGGATCCAATCTAATTTAGATATAATTTGGATATAACTTTAATAGATCCATGTATCATGGACACAAAGCTTCTTTATATCCAGAATAAAAAATTAAAGGGTGGCAACTAGTTTTGAACTAATTAATAGTTCATCTGGCAATTAGTTCAAAACTAGTTGTCTCTTTATTTTTGTTGTAGTTGTTGTTTTTAATCCCCCTAGCCAGATAATTCCTAACCAGGTCCATTGAAGGCTGCAGGATGAAAAGATGTGGCTCCTGTTTAGTTCAGTTACTGGGCACTACAAGGGTAGTTAAAGTCTAACTTTTTGCCCAGTGCCACCACAATTTTGATTGAGCAACCTCAGGGGTGATATCTGATAGACTTCTTGTACCTTCCTCCTACCCTTACAAACTCTTTTATTTCTAATGGCAAGGAAAAAAGGAAATAGATTACACATAAGTAACATGAAAGTAAATGACCACAGTCATTGCCGTAGACAGTCTCTGGCATGCTAATATTGGGCAGTCTCGGAGTCACAACCAAGAAGTGCTCCACAGCGATGCAGATGAGCTCTGTTCATGGGTTCCATAAGATCACAGAGTGGATAGAAAGACTGGGCAAATACACCAATCACAAGCACTTAGGACGTCGAAATGTCAACCAAAATATGTAGAGCACTTTGCCATTAAAAACATTGTCCAGCGTACACCACGAGGAGGTAGGTCTGCGTTGTACCCCTCCCTACAAACTATGTGGAGGAACTTTCTAGCTGACAGATTTAACATGACCATACCACTTGGGATTATTAAGAAGCTAGGACTTCATGCTATGTGTTTTCCACAAATTTCATGTCAGTATAATGGGCTTTCCTCAGTTTTTCTTCTTTTAAAGGCTACATTCATATGCTTGCCACAGATCTCTGTTTCAGTTCCTGTAAACTTTGATATTAGGGCTCTTTCAGCACTAGAGTTTTGGAGCAGATTATTATGCAAGGATTAAAGGGGTATTTTTTAGCTGAAGTAACTGAGTTATACATGTTACAGTATTTTTATCTGCATGTTTGTATTTTAAAGTGCAGAAGAGCAGTATTAGTTATATATTGTTATATTCCACACAGTGCTCACAACACAAATATTTACAACATTAACAAAAATGCTTTAGTCATTTATATATGTACTCTCTCTCTCTCTCTCAGAAAATTGTTTGGTATATCTTCCAAATTAAAACATAAATGTAATTTATGAAAGATGGCTGCTTGTTAAAAGAATCTTAGGACTATTGGTAATTTTGAGGACAAAATGTGGCTTTTGCTTATGTTTGGTAGGAAGCATTCAAACTGATTCCATAGAGATTGAATTTTAAAAGGAAATATCATAAGAAAAGGTTTGTGGTGGGATTTATTATTTTAAACAATTTAGGGGTCAACATTCATTGCCAGAGGTACCAAATTTTAACTTGCTCTTAATGTACATGTAGGTTTGTATAACATATGGGCTACATATGTGTAGCTTGTGGTGGTGGTTTTTTTTTTTTTTTTTTCTTTTTTTAAGTGGGAAAATTCTTCCTTAGCATTTTGTATACTTTCATTTATGATTGTTATGCTTCAGTAGTTACTGATGATTAATTTGTGATTTTTTCTTTTAAATTTTTACAGTTTATTGTTCAGTTTTTGTACCGAGTTGCTACTGGTCAGGTTAAAGAAATAGATGACACTAGGGAATATGATGTTGAAGAAAAATTATCCAAAAAACAGTTATCCCCTACTAGTAGTAATCACAGTGAGGATGCCTTACAGAATGGGTGAGTAACCCTTTTTTAACTTTAAATTAAATATTGACTATTGTTAATTTTTACATTGTTACATATCTTTATAAGATTTCTTTTCCTTGTTGTAATTGAGTATACACATACTACTGAAATTTTATTTTTCAGTAGTACATATAAATATAGCCTATTTTCTGGAAAGTAGGATGATGAAAATGAATAAATTCTGTGTTTCATACAAAACTAGAAAGTAATTTGTGAAATTATATGGTAAATTTGTCTAGAAACAAATTTATTAGAAAATGAAAGATTTCATTAGAATCTGTCAGTAGAGAAAAATGGAAGGTATATTGGACTTATGAAACATTTCTTGTTCGAGAAGTGCTTAAAGAAAGAACAAAAACAATGATTGCTAACATATGCTTCAGTTCATATATTATCCAGTTTGGGTAAAAAAGAATTCACTTTAAAATCATTAAATCCTCATAGACTTTAACTTTTTTTTCCTTCCCAATCAGCAACAAACTTATTCTTTCTGCAGGTCAGTAGGCTCATGTTGGAATCATTTACTCCGCTTTCCTAGAAATGCACTCATGGAAATGCAGTTTTTCTTCTTTCTCACAGCCATACACAGACCAAATAGCTAGGGTTCTGGCTTTCAGTTCCAGAGTCTGGTGGTTTGAGTTCCATTGTTGGCATAGATTTTTGCAGTTGCATGGAATCATCTCTAAACTGTGGGTCCTGATCTAATTAGACGTTCTGAAACAAAAGTTTGATGCTAGCACTCTCAACCAACTATTCATTTACCACTACAACCAATTTGCCCCCTTTTTGGGGGTGGATTTCCTTCCTCCCTCTGCATACTGTACCTTAATTTAACTTTATATAAGGGCTTTGTGTGACAGTGTATATACAGGGCAAGATTTGTCTGATTGAAATAAATTCAGGAAGGGGTGGTGATTTTTTCTATGCTCATCCTAATTTATGTCTTTTATATTTTTGTATTTATTGATGCTTAGAGACATCATGAGCTGATACTGGACTCATGGAAAATTTCTTAGTTGGCTTTGTCAATCTTACCATAGCCTGTCCTAATTGCATGCCTGAAAATTTAGAAACATTGTAATAAAACTTAAATTACTAGCCATTTTATGCTTGACACCTTTTCAGAATCATGAATTCCCCCCCCCCCCCCCCAAAAAAAAAAAAAAAAAAATTATATATATATATATATATATATAAATTCCTGTATACAAATGATCGTCTCATTTAGCTTACTAGTACTTTCAAAATTTGCATTATGTAAATAAACTCATTGCAGCAAGAAGGTAAGTTGTTCAGTATATACAGCTGAGCTGACTGAATAGAACATATAGTTTCACTTTTAAGTAAAAGCTTGTATACAGTTTTATGGATAGCTCTTTTGAATACCTTTGTGTAATATTTACACTTTTGAAAAAATGTATATTAAAGTACTAAATTTAGTTTTTCTTCCAGTTCTGTGAAGACAAATGGTAGCTGTGATGGAAGCCAATTTTTAAATGGAGAGGCTGGTGATGTAAGAAGTCGGGTGAAAAGAAAGTTAAAATTTTAACCTTCCAGTACATCCATATTTTTTTTTTTTTTTTTCGTATTGCCCATTTCTTTAATATATAGAATCTGACTCGAAAATGTCAACACATTTGTGTATCATGGCTTATTTTATAATTTTTTTTCATCTTATGTACAGACTCTTCAATCTAAAATAATGTGGGCTGATGTTACATAGGTACTTTTTTTTTTAATATGTTTGCCTTTATTATGCCAGTATGGATGTCTCAAGTAAATCAGCCTTTTATTCTGTTTAGTAGATATTTTACAGTATTTCTTAGCATTTTGAAATTGTGTGTTATTATTCATACACATAAGTTGTTTGCATATATTTATAAAACACACTTAAATGTATTTATATGCTCACATCTTATGCATTGCAGGTCTATGCACTGATGTACATATAATTGTATTTCAAAGCTTTTTTAAATACTTGGTCATCTGGCAATTGCTAACAGATTCTTACGTTTTGCAAACCATTACTTAATTTCTTTCTACAGTAGTTTTTCATATTTTTGTTATATTTGTATGTATTTGTACATGCATATTTATTTCATTAAAAAAGTAATGAACAACTATTGTGAAAGTTTTTCTTTGTTTTCTCTGAACATTGTTGGATATGTGTAATATTTCTATAAAAAATAAGTAAATTTTTTTATTTATTATCAATTAACTATTTTATTCACCCCTCCTTTTTTAAATTGTTAATTGCTGTTGCTTTCCTTTTTTCCAAAACCATTCCATATATTTTCAGAGGCATAATTGTAATGTCGAAGCATGATTTTTAAGGAATTTGTGTATCTTAATGATTTTATGCCCTTCATTATGGAACAATCAGCCATTAAAGTTGAAGACTGTAATAAATTACTTATTTCAAAAATACTGGTAGTAGTTTTTAAAACACGTCTTTTCTCTTGAGCATTTTTTACAGTGCTTTTAAAAATAATAAATTTA
Source organism: Dolomedes plantarius (assembly GCA_907164885.2). NCBI lineage: Eukaryota > Metazoa > Arthropoda > Arachnida > Araneae > Dolomedidae > Dolomedes > Dolomedes plantarius. The sequence goes on from OU015492.1 coordinate 74,997,185, forward strand.
TTAAATTTGACTTTTAAAATAAACTGTTATATTTTGACAAATAAAACACTTAAAACTATTTTAAATCAAGTGTTGATTTAAATTAGTTTTCTCTCATTGGAATATTGAAGATTTGGAATACTGCTTATAGTGTTTTTAATAATTTTTAATGAGAAAAATTGCAGTTGGTCTAATTATTTCCTTGAAAAAAAAAATTGCTGCTCTATTTAATTTTATGTAATATGTTATGTTGATTTCAATATTAATTGTTGAAACAGTATTTTATTTTATTCAGTTATTTTCTTAAAGTAAAAATTTTGTTTTTAAATGTTGGGTAAATTTTTAGAAATAAAAATTATTCGTATTTTTGGTTAATGTATGTTTCATTTTATATTGCATGTGTTCTAGTTTCACAAGTTATCTAGATTCTCAGTTGTGTTATGAAGAGTCATCTCTTTTTTTTTCTTTATGTATATATATATATGGACTTGTATGATGTTTTAAAAAATTTTCCATTGTTTGAACATTTTGTTAAGACTTTAGTTTGCTCAAATATTAGTATGTTTGATGTTTTCTCTGACATTGTTAAATTGTTTTGGTTCTGTTGCTTTTTACCTGTAATTGTTTGAAATACCACTTAACAATTATTAGTTTTACCGTAATGGTTTCACTTTCAATCAGAGGGATGATTTTCAGTATTTTTATTTATTCGTGCATAAATATTAAAAATAAATGGCACAGAAATGGCAAAGAAAATTACTAATTTTTACATTTATTATTTTGTATTTATAGTAATGCTTTTCATTTCACACATATTTTTATGGCTGGTGATATTAGTCATATAGGTTGAATAATTCTTTGCTTGTTTTTTATCCATGCCACCATGGAGTAGCGACACAAGGAGTGGCTTAAACAGCAGTTTAGTGAAGAGAATAAATTAAACCAACTTACAGCTATGTTTGGGACACCACAGCATCTGAAATCTCACATAGTAAAAACATGCATATATCTCCACTCCATGCAAAACAAAACTCTTAATATGCTCTTAATTTACTTACGCTTAAATATTCTTGAATTGGGTAGTTCATGCATATTTCATATATTCTTAGATTCAAAATTTTTTTTAAATAATAAACACATCTTTTATTTACCCCAATCTAAATTTCATTTCCTTCCTGCAAAAAAAGCAAATAATAGTAAAAATTAAGCGGATACAAATTAGTAAAAAGTAGTGAAATATGATAAAAACTAAAATATGCTTTCAAATAAATACTCTCTTAATTTTTATAACAAACTAAAATTAAATGTCTATTAATAAAATCAATTTTAAGCAGTACAGCTATACTATATTTGCAAGTATTTTTTCAAAAATACAATTTAAGACTACATATATTTGCTAATAGCCACAGAACTATCCATTTCAAAGATTTTTTTAGTCCCCCCAAAGCACAAAAATTTTTGTATGCAATAATGCATCTGCAGCAGGAGCCTCCCCCTTTTATGTAGTTCTTTATTTGGCTTGTGATTTTGAAAGCAAGAGAATTATTGGGTGAAGGTTAAGATGCTATTATATTATTATTTGTGATTTGGGCCATACTTTATATCCCTTCTCCATGGTCTCCCACTTTCCTTTTAATTTATATATATATATATATATTATCATCATCATCATCATCATTATTAATAGAATTGAGCTCTTTTTTTTTTTTTCTGTGAAGTGGAGCACTGTTAATGTTTTATGGTTTTCTGTTGTATTTTTTTATATAGGATTGGCTTATTTATTTGGAAAAGTTTTATATAGTCATTCTATATTTACATATGTTATCCAATTATTTTTTTCCTCACCTTTCACCCAGTCTTGTAATTTATAATGCTCCACTGTATTTCAGAAATTTCAGCAGCTGTTGTCGAAATATACATATTACATATCGTGGTCGTATCATTTTTAACTGCTATAGAAACTAATTTAAAAATTGTTGGGTAATAAATGCTGTTGAAATTTTTATCTTCTATAGATGGGTTTGTGAATAATTTATCTATATCTATCACCCCAAATATGTCAAGTATGGTGGAGCATTTTATCAAGAAAAAAGTGCGAGAGATTATAAAATCTACAACACTATGTACTCATGTAACAAGTTTGTCCTGTGTTCTGTCCGTTAGATTTCATTGTGTTCCAATTCACTCTTTATTATAAACATGAATTTTTATCATAATACTAGTTTATCCTCAAATTTATTGCTGCTTAAATTCTAATAAGTTTTTAATATTTTTTCTTTTTTTCTGTTTTGCTCCTTGATTGTTGCTAATACTGAATGTGTGTAATACAGAAATATAGTTTATATTCATTAACAGTAATCAGGTCTGGATAAATTGAGTTTAGTTCATTATTTGATTTTAGAAATTGAAATATTTGTATGCTTTTACATGGAAATGTTAGTGTTTTTTGTTTTGTTTAAGTCTAAATTTCAGAAGCATGGTGTTAATGGATTTAATTGCCAATTGGTTTTATAAGAAACCATATATAGCTTTTCCATTCAGTATTACTGATAGGGAAGAGGTGAAGAAATGTCTTAATTGTATCAAAAATATTATATTAGAGAAAATAATTTGGAAGAATCAGCTCATGTAGTTATGTTTTTTAGTGGATATATATGTAGTACAGTTTTAAAGATTTAATATTATGGTGTAATAAAAATTATTTACTCTTCATAATTTACATTGTATTATAGCATAATGCAGTATATTGGGTCTAAGTTGTAAATATTAATTTATTTTCCTTGTTTATCTACTTAATTCTTAATGGAATGCTGTTTTTTTATTTTAAAGTTTATATCATTAAATATTTTATACAGATTTTATCATTTAACATGAAGAAAAATTTATAGCTTTTTGGTGTGGGGACTGATCTAGAGGTGCATACATAGTTATTATTTTTTCCTCTGACAATTTAAAGTGTCTTATTCACAACTAAGCAACATACAGTTAAGCATTGAGCTTTTTTTATGCCAGATTTTATTGGTAATCTTACATGCACTGAGAACTAGTAAAACATAAAGATATTTTTAATGAAGAAATATGATCTAAAAAGGTGAAAAGTAATTTATATTTTGGTTTTAAAAGCAATAATTTCTTATATTAAAATAGGATACCAAATTTAATTGCTGTGAATTGTTTGACATGTGATTTAGCCAAAAAAAAAATTGTTACATTAAATCAATTTTCTATTGCTGTTAAAATATTATGAGGTTTAGGTATTTAAAGTTTTTCATTTAAAATATTATGAACTGCTCTCATTAGGTTATTTCTTAATATATATTACAAAAAGTAGTTATTTTAATTTCCTATGTTGAGATTTAGCATCTAAGATTGTGTAAATTGACAAAATTTGTTGTAATAAAACTTTAGGAGCTTAATTCTGTTTAGTTGAGTTTACTTCAATTGATACGAGGGTTTTATTTCCAAGAGTAATTTGATGGCAGCTGACTGATTTTTTGTCATCTTTTGTTTCTGTCATATATGATATTAAAAAAATATTATGGTTTTAGATTCCTTTTTTGGTTTCCCTATTTAGTTTTCTGCAGATTCATCCCCAGATGACATTTTAAATTTTTCCCATCCAAGTTACTAATATTTAAGTGTAACGGTATTCATTATATTATTTGAACTTCATATGTTTAATATTTAAACCAAATTTCAAAAAAGAGGTCTGTAACTAATGTTCTGATAGTTTGCAGGGAAGCATTTGTTCTCATTGAAATAATTTCTCTCATAGTGTAATATTTCTAGAAATTGGGTTGAGTTAATTCATGTATAAAAATAAAACTTATTTAGAGGAAAGGGTAATCAAAAGATAGTATTGTAGGTTTTTGAACCTACTCCTTTAAAATTGTTAAAATAAATCAAACTAACACTAAATAAAAAGGCAATAAGTTAGCTAATAGTGCTGATGTAATATTGAGATACTATTGAAAATAATTTAAATTCAGGTTAGTTAAAAATAAAATAAGGCTCACAATTTTTTAAATTTTTTTTTATATATATTATTTGTTTTTTTTTTTTTTTTGTTTTTGTTTTTTATGAGTAAGACATAAATTTGGATCATCATTCTTCTTCTCAACTCCCTCTCATTATTTTAAATAACAATTTTATAATTTAAGAAAGATGTAAATGTAGATTTCATAATGAGAAGTTTGTATTTTAGTTTGATTTTATCCTTTATTCATATTGTGAAATTAATGAAGGACCTCGAATTTAACATAGGATGGCTTTTATTTGGTTGTGTTTAATTTGTTTTGATGTCAGCTTTTTACCTCAGTTAAAAAATCTAAAAGTGTAGTTTCTGTGTTTGGAATATTTTTTAGAAGAGTGGCAGTGATGATTTCTTGATGAATTAATTATAGTCTGTATTAATTATAGTGATGCTTTGTCCTGTGATAAAATTTAAATGAATTTGATTTGTATCAGTTTTTCCTCCCCATCCAAAAACTGAGTATAATTTAGCTCTGATAATGATTGAAAAGGGATTTTTTTGTAACTTTATAGTTTTTTTTTTTTGCCTTTTTATTATGAATTTTAAGATGCATAATTTTCTGTGTATTAAAGTAAGGGTTTTTTAATTTTATTTCTAATATGTTAAGTTTTATTTTAGCTGTTCAGAGTATTGAAAAAAATCAGAAGTGTCTCATGAAACTTATATTTATGAATTTGCAGGAGTGAGGAGACCTTAAATGATTACTTGAATTATTTTCATCACACTGTAATTGCCCCTTTTTCTAATGTAAATATCAATTGTCAAATTATCAAGTTTCATTGACTGAAAATGAAAGCATTTTGTAGTAATATTTGTTTTTATCACAAATGTTGGAAAATATGTAGAGTATGATGAGATACTAAAAGTATAATTTAAAAATGTTTCTTATAAGTGTTAAAATCTATTGTCATACAGTTTTTCTAATCATGAAGCACACCATTTGCTTCTAAAATTCTAAAGTAAACATTTTTCAGGGATTCTGCAGGGACCCCGAAAAATGTTTTTCATTCATATTCAGTGACTTAAATGTCAGCTTTTATTGTTCATTTCAAAACACTTGATCAACTATCTTTGAGAATGTTTCTATAACCTTAGTTCTGTTCACAGAAATATGTTGTAATTTGTTAGTTTAAATTTTGACTTTAACATAGTTTTAAAAAAAACAATAGAAATGTAATTAGATTCTTACAGTACAGTGTTTTTTTGTTTTTTTTTTCTTGTATTTTGTATTTTCTGTTTTCATCAACTGCTCCTGAAAATTAGAATTGTTCAACTTGCTGATATTTTCTCGTCAATATGTAGTTGCAGTTGTATCAAAAGATGAACAGATTTTCAAAAATCCATCTTTAGTTGAAATACTGCAGAAAGTATCTTGGGGATAAAGTAGGTTGCACACTCTGTACATTTAGATGCTTTCTTTTTTCTGTGGTAGTAAAGTTTTGTACATTTTTCAGTAACAGCAAGGGGTTTTGAAGGATTGTTTTTATGTCAGAGCCTGTGATTAGCATATATATATATATATTGTATACTTTTCTTTGTCACTTGTTACAATGCATATTTTTTTTTTCATTAATAGATCTGATGTAAATTTTATCTTGAATGGTTTGGATAGTTTAGATTTCCTTTACGCATCTTTTATTTATTCATTAAAGAGGTACACAACTATAATAAATGTGTATGAAATGTTAAATTTACCAAATTGCAGTCAGTTTATAGGTTACTAATATTATGTAAAAGACTGCATAAAATAAATATTACTTAAATTTGATTTAAAATTTTTGTTCGTATAAAGTTTATAAAAACAAAAAAAATTCAAATGATTTTTTTTTTCTAATTTTCATTTTTATGTATTTTATATGCTGAAATAAAATTCATATTTTTATCATTACATATGTTGGATTTATGTAAAATGCAGAATTTTGATAAAATATCCTATCTTTTTGTTTTGAAACTAATTGTAATATTCCCAATAGTTTTATATTTTCCCTTCATTCATAATCTATTTTATAAATGGTAAATAAAATTAAAATGAAGAATGTACATTCTATTTATTGTTTTATAGTTTCCTCTTAGTATTTTAATAGCTGTAGAGTAATTAGAAAATTAAAGAGTTTAAAGCTAATGAAATTAAATAAGCTGCAAAGATAAAGCTTTATTACCAAGCATTCGACCGTGTACATCTGAGCTATTTTTGTCACCTTTTCATATTAAGCAGAGTAAACTTTATTAAGTTTAAAACTCAGATTGTAATTTCAGATCCACTGTAGGTTAATATTTCTATGAAAATATTTTCAGATTAGAAATGAAATTTGTACTTTTGTATTTTCTTAACATTTACATTTTCTGCTATCTTTTTTACAGTATAGTGATATAGTATTGGGCTGAAAAAAATTTTTGGTACCATGTGATCATATCTTTTAAAATATTATATAGCTGCTAACTCTTTTCAAATTCCTTTGAACACCCTTGAGTTTCTTGTATTTTCTAATTTTTATATTGCTTAAGTATTTAGTTTGACAAGGCATTAATTCAAAATGTGATAATTATTTTTGTAATTATGTTTGATTTTTTTTCTTATAATCTATTTTTAAAATTATAGGACTAATGAACATTGCATATATCAGAACGTAGAAGTCTATTAGCATCACTCTTTTACAGAATCATGTAAACACGCATCACGGCTGTAACTGAGCAGTTAAATTGTAAATGAATAAATATATACTTCTGGCTAAATCAGGAATTTTATGGCTTAGAAATAATTTTTACCATTACATTTTTAGAGCATTGTTTAATCTGATATTGCATGATAATAAAAGAATTTTCCTGGTATGTTCATGAATTCATTGCTTTTTCTGACCTGAGTGTTGCATTTCCGAATTTATAATTCTTTTTCCTCCTTGAGAGACTGGCAGATATATAATGTTTACAGTGATATTCAATGAGTACAAGTATAGTAAAAACAAAATACTCAATAATATAAAAATAATATTTGAGCAATTTTTCGAAAACATCAGAGTTTGTATCTGTTGTAGACGAGTTGTTATTGGAGAGAAATTTAATCTTTGTATTGAAGTTTTATATTTGCAGCTGATCACTGAAAAATTTATTACATTTTATCTTGTATTATTCCATGTAAAGATATGCAACGATTGAATCTGAAGGGAAAGGAATGAAAAATTTCCAGAATTTTGGTCATGAGCGCACATTTGTATAATTTTGTTGTGCTGGATACAAGTTTGTTCTTCCTTTTGAGATGTATAAAATTCATCTATTTTTATATATGTGTATATGTGTGGTTGCATGGTTTTTATACATAATAACATCAGATTTCTTGTAATTCTCCCAGTGTACATTGAATCCGTCGATCTAAAAACTGTTTGTGGAGGTCTGGTGTCCAATTTTATATGGAATATAAAGCAGCGATTCTTTTAAACCTACGTGACCCACCAGTTTTTATGTAAAAGCAGCTTCTATGTACAGCTGTGTATTTTTTTCCCCATTATTACTGAGTTATGGTGTGTTTTAGTTAAATTTTCATAAGATATGCAGATAAAGCCATGAAACAGGCTAGAGAGGCATCCCTCCCACCTAGCAGATCGTATTTTGATATGTTACATTGTTTTTTAATCTTCCCTTTCCATTCATGAGATGTCAGTTAAAAATATTATCCTTATAAAAGTGATGTTTGTTGTTTAGAATTTTTATCGCGGTTTGCATTTTTAAATGCTTTCCGCTCTCTATATATAATCCATTAATTATTCTGTCAGTTTAGTTTGTGCTAGTTGTGAAAAGGGCTGATATCCTACCTGTATATTATTTTTTTAATTATAACGTTTAAGTTTAACATTTAGATAAGAAAATTTTGGGTCATACTATTGTCTTCCTTAATGACTCTTCATTCATGTTATTTATATTTTCACAAGTTCTCTTTATATTTTTTCCGTGTATAAATAAAGAATAAGTTTCTAAGTATTAAATGAAAAGAATTTTCCTGATATTTTGTTAAATCAGAACTTTTTTATAGTAAAAATTTGCTTTATATGCTTAGTAAAGATATCTTTGATCCCTCGCACACAGCTGGGTTCCATTTTTCTTTCTTTTTTTTTCATGTTCATAGAAAGTGGGAAAACAATGGTGAAATATGAAATTTCTGCCAGGATTATAAAACTGCCTATGCTTTGCTACATTTTGTTTTTTACCTATATATGTATATATTTAAATTCGAAAATTCAATGGAGTTCCTATTAAAACTGAGCATCATAGTTTTTATGTTTGGTTGTTGTATTTTCTCACTTTGTTTATTGTGTGTTTTATGTAAATATCTTCTGTTTTGGTAAAAGTTATCTTGTGTGCTGTTTACAGCTGTGTTAAAACTCAAATGTGGAAATTATATATGTTTGAATATACTATCAATTTTAAATCACGTAAATATCTCTTCTTAATTTGCAAGTGATTTTACTTATAATTTTATATCCTTTTCTGGAAAAAATTTTAGTCTACTCGTAAAATGAATATTATCACTTGTTAGTCTTTTGCAAGTAATCTAGCATATGTTTCTTGTTTTATATATTGAAGCTACAGAATGCAGAGTTTTATAATTATCTGAACACTGCAAGGCAGCTTACAAACTATGAATCTCAGTTTTCCCAGTTTAATTAGGCAGAACTTTCTTTTTGAAAGATGTGATTATATGGTGGTATACGTAATTTAATTAAGAATCGCTGTCTTTGAAATATCATCAGGATATTTATTTATATACGTCACTGTTTAATCACAAGGTAAGAAAAAATATGGTGTTATATGTAGTGTTTCTCAATAAAAGTGTATCAGTTTTATTTAAATCAGCCCAAACTCTTGGACATTCTTTCTCGCGTTGCTTGTTCCTTGAATTAATTTTCTGCTAATCTTGAGATTATTGGTGTAATGTTCTGCTCATGTGCGTGATGCATTTTGCTGTTCATTCATTTAAAGGGGGAAAAACTGAAAATGTATTTTAATCACACCCCATAACTTTTGAATGACAATGTCATCAAAATAAAACGTGTTAAAGTATGAGTATTGTCTTTTATTGTGTGTTCACTGGCAGGGTAAAATAGCAGTGTATTCTCATTTGAAATCATGCGAAAAAAATTCATGCACTCGGATAACAAGGCAGACTAGAAGCTATAAGCCACATATCACAAAACCCAATTTGAGGATTCAATTAACATGGTGCAAAGAGTAAAAACTGGACAATTGACCAGTGGAAAACAACCTTATGGAGTGACAAATCAAGATTCACGTGTTCTTAGCCCGATGGTAGAGTAAGAGCCTATTCACATAGAATCCGTTAGTGTAAGAAATTTTAAATTCCGTTGGCAATAATTGGTTGAATGGGTAAATGATTGGTTAAAAAAATTTTCGTTTACACTGACGGATTCTATGTGAACAGGTCCTATGGGTTTGAGATAGTGTGGAGAACAGCTACAACCGGGAAGTGTAATACCAACTGTGGAGATTGGTGGTGGTGGAGTTTGGGTCCACAAAGGAACTTTCTGCTGGAACGGTTTTGGACCATTGGTTTTTATTTCTACTTCCATGACATTCCAGACCAGAAGTTTCTAACCTTATTTGACCTACCGCCCCCTTTTCAAAAGAAAAATTACCCAGTTTCCCCCCCCCCCTGCAAATTTTCCTTAAGCTAACAAACTGAGAAACTTGAATTCCACTCAGTCTCGATGTCAACCAAATTGGGCATTTGTGAGACAAATTCAAACGACGTCTAGGGTTCAGACCAACACATCCGAGGTAAACAACTGAACTCGATGTAATTCTGAAATGAGACTGTCATAAATTGTTATAAGAGTTAGACGAGGCATTAGGGCTTTTAGAAGCTTTAATCAACAGAATAGAATACACATGGAAAATACAGCATTGTCGAATGTAAACAGTGACAGTATGTTGCCAAACGCGATACAACAAAATGCTGTTGCTATGAATGGGAAATACATAAGTTCTTGAACATAAATATCAGCACATTCACCCCTCCTACTTTTATTTTAATCTGTCATATAGTCCACGAGGTACGCAGGCCTACGACAGGTTCTGTAACCTGTTGGTGGCAAGGGAGACATCTCAGGCCTTGGTCTGGATGGATGATGCAAGTTCTCACTTTCGGTGTTCTTGTTATGGACCTCAGGCAGGGGGTCGGTAACATGTTCTTACTTGTCTGGATTAGCACTCAGCGGAGGCGCGAGAGGGTGGGTACTCTGTCGATGGACTCTCCAATGGATCACAATTTGTATTAGTCTTGACGGTGAGAATTTCCTCTAGGAGCTAGGTGACGGATATTCACGCTTGTCGCTCGATCATCTGGGAGCCTGACGTGAGCATATTCAGGGTTTGCTTCCAAGAACTCAACCTCTTGGACAAGGGGTTGGTACTTGTTAGTTCGGATTTGATTTTTCATCAAGATGGGTCCAGGAGTTGTCAGCCAAGTAGGTAAGGAGCATCCGAAAAGTGTCCTAATGTGGGTGAACATCCTTTCATGAGGAGTAGTGTTGGTAGCGGTACATAACAATGACCGAATTGAGTGAAGGGCAGACTGTAAGACTGGTTCCCATTGTTGGGTTGCGAGGCCTTTTGATCTTAGATGCAAGTTAAATTGATTTCCAAATGATACCATTATATCTTTCCACCTGACCGTTTCCAGCTGGATTGTAGGCAGTAGTGCGGGTAGTGGCGATGCCTTGTGTGGGAAATTGTTATGCTAGATGGCGCTGCCACTCTATAGTTTTGTAACCCCACTCGGACATTCAGATGCGACGCAGATTCGAAGCGAACGCGGTAGCAAGGATTAGTACCGCACTGTACTGTACTCAAAGGCATGCGTGTAAATAATATGTATAATAAAGGCGTATTATGTGCGAACCCGTGATCAGAAATTATTGTGTACTTAAGGTGAAGTATTAACAAGAAGAAAGAACCAAGAAAATACTGAACCACCAGCATCCCCCATATAATTTGGTGCATCGGCCGGGAAGCTGTTAATATCACCTTTCTTTTGGATACACAGATTAGATGATTAGATACCCATTAGAGGTAAAAATTTTGATTGAAGATCATCGGGTAAGTGAATTTATTTTTGTTTTCTGAAATTTGTAGAAGTATAAAGATGAGTACAGAAGATTCGCTAAAACGTAACAAAACGAAAAGGGGAACAATTAGAAGTTTAATTACTAAATTAATTATGAAAATTGATGATGAAATAAATAAACAAGATTCAAACCCAGAAGTTGTTCAAGATTCCCTCGATGTTCTTTTAGAACACAAAACTGCATTAACTGGTTTGGATGAGATCATTGAAAACCAAACTGAAACTAAAGATTTACAATCGGAAATAGAATATTCGGTTGAATATAATCAGTCAATTGTGCTCTGTAGATCGCGTGCAAATAGGCACTTGAGTAAATTAAATAAAGATTCGATTTCAAATCAATGTAATGCAGATCTAAATCGATCTAGTACAGAAACAATAGGCGATACAAAATTGAAAACTAATACGAAATTACCTCGTATATCCCTAAATAATTTTACAGGCGACATATGTAAATTTCAAGAGTTTTGGCCTCAATATAAAGTCGCAATTCACGAAAACGAAACACTTCAGGATATAGAAAAATTTAACTATCTTAAAACTTTGCTTAGCGATTCAGCGGCTACCGCCATAAGTGGTCTGCCCTTAACTGCTGAAAACTATAAAACGGCGGTCGATATTTTAACTTCTCGTTATGGGAAAAGAGACGTTTTAATTGCGTCACATACCAACCGTCTTCTAAATTTAGAGCCTGTGCGTAGATCAAACGATGTAACTGCATTAAGAAAATTATACGATGAAATATCTGTACAAATACGAAGTCTTGAATCCCTAGAAATTAAGTCTGACTCGTACAATTGTTTATTGTTGCCTATATTGTACAAATGTATTCCAAATGATCTTGTCTTGCAATTCCATAGAGAGCAAAGTGATAAAAAAGAAACGAATGTAACCGACTTACTAAATTACCTTAGAAGGGAAACAGAAGCGCGCGAAAAATCTCTAAATGTAACAACTTGTAACTTCGAAAGCACAAAGCCTTTTGAAAATAGAACTAAACAAAACTTTCCGACCAAATATTCTTATCAGGTAAAAAATAAGACCCCATCTGCATTTACTTTAAATACTGTAACAGTAAATCATTGTGCATTTTGTAGCGAAAAACATGAATCTGAAAAGTGTAACTTAAATTTAGAGCAGAGGAAGGATTCCTTACGTAAGCAAGCGAAATGTTTCAAATGCTATAAACCATTCCATCGTGCAAACCAGTGCCGTTCGACCCATATTAAATGTACTAATTGCCTGTCAAAGAGGCACCAAAAATCCTTATGCGAGAAAAATATGCAGACAAAACATCCAGTTAAACCTTCCACGAGCGAGAAACAAGTGATAGTTTCGTCTCTGATTCATCAACCACATAATAAAAGCAAGTGCGAAACCGGCGACTCTTATGTTTACTTTCAAACGATACGTTGTAAGCTTGTCGGCAGAAACGAAATTGTTAATGTTCGCTTATTGTTCGATTCCGCTGCTCAACGGAGCTTCATAAACAAAACTGTTTCACGTAAATTGGAATTGGAGGTGACAGGTCATGAGTCACTCAGAATTCACACTTTTGCAGGCGGTCCAAACCCACCAGTGAGCTCTCAAAATCGAGTACGTGTGTTATTGAAAGATACGAATTCGGATTATATGTTTAGTCTAGAAGCTTTAGAATCAGAAAGCATTTGTCCGGATATAATAGGAGTGCCTAACGTTGAATTGCACGCTGAAATAAAAAAATTGGGGATTGATTTGTCAGATGTTTCTGATGAATTAAACGAAGAAGGAAATAAAATAGACTTATTAGTAGGTAGTGATTATTATTGGTCAATTATGACAGGAAAAATTAAACGTCTTTCACCAACTGTTGTTTTGAACGAAACAAAATTTGGATGGACACTTCACGGAAGATTTTCTAATGAAATTAATTCGAGTAATTTAGTGGGAGCAATGTATGTTTCTATTTGGGAGGAAAATAACGATGATGATAAAGCATCGATTGAACTTAAAAGGTTTTGGGAACTTGAATCATTAGGAATTAGGGATGAACCCATAGACACAAAAGCATGCGATAAACAAACCTTAGAAGAATTTAAAAGAAATATTAAATTTGAGAATGATAGATATGAAGTCAAGTTACCTATGAGATTCGGTGCAATTGATCTTCCAAATAATTATGATCTTGCAAAAAAGAGATTTGAATTTTTAGTTAAAAGATTTCGAAATAACCCTACTTTATTTAAAGAGTACAAAGCTGTCATTGAAGATTATCTGTCATCAGGAATAGTAGAGATAGTTGAACCCCAGGATGTAAACTCAACTAATGGCAATTTAACCTACTATTTACCCCATCACCCGGTAATTCGAAAAGATAGATAAACTACGAAACTGCGCATTGTTTTTGATGCTTCGGCACATTCTCCTTCTCAGTTATCTCTAAATGACGTACTTCTTCCAGGTCCAAATTTAAATTCAGATTTATTTGATTTAATTTTACAATTCAGGAGTAATAACATCGCAGTAGTGGCAGATATAGAAAAGGCATTTCTACAAATAAGCCTTGCAGAAAGTGATAGAGATTTGACCCGATTTTTGTGGATTGATCAACTTCCACAAAATGCAGATTCTCCGTTGGAATTTGTAATAATGAAAATGACGCGTGTATTATTTGGTGTGACATCTAGTCCGTTTCTGTTAGGAGCCGTAATTAAACACCATGTAAAAGAATTCGAAAGTCAATATCCCGAAACTTGCTCTGTAATCAATAATTCAATGTATGTAGATGATTTGTTGTTAGGTGCATCTACAGTGGAAGAGGATTTAAAACTATTAAAAGAGTCATTCGACATTTTTCTAAAAGCTAACATGTCCCTACGCAAATGGCAAAGTAATTCTCCTCATTTAAAGGAATATTTACGAACATCAAATTTGGATGTATGTCTCGACACATCACTTAGTGCAACCCCATTTAAAATTTTGGGATTAATATGGGATACCAATAAAGATAGTTTCAGATTAGATAATCACAATCTTTCGGAATTTGTTAATTGTCAGGAAAAAACTAAAAGAACCGTAATTCGTGCGGCTGGGAGAATTTTTGATCCAGTTGGATTCCTAACTCCGTTTACAGTCATTATAAAAATTATTTTCCAGTCATTGTGGGAACAGGGTATCGATTGGGACCAAAATTTGCCAGAAAATCTAGAGAACAAATGGGATAGCTGGTGTGCACAACTTCCACACCTTAGTAAGATAGAAATACCCAGGTACTATTTCCGAGATTTACAGGGCACTTATGACAACGTAGAAATTCACTGTTTTAGTGATGCAAGCGAGAAGGCCTTTGGTGCTGTGATTTTTCTTAGATTCGAAAAGGATAACAATGTGAAGACAAGCTTTGTTACTTCAAAAGGCAGACTAGCTCCCATAAAACGTTTGTCATTACCAAGATTAGAACTTATGGGGGCCTTGATTGGCGCTAGGCTGATCAACCGTGTACTGTCAATCCTTAAGTTTAGTGTTAAAAAACAATATTTGTGGACAGATTCGAACATTGTTCTTCACTGGGTTAAGAGTTCCTCTAGTACATGGAAACCCTTCGTGAGTAACAGGATTGTTGAAATCCAAACTCTAACTAACCCAAAAGACTGGAGACATTGTCCTGGTCGTGATAATCCTGCTGATCGACTTACAAGAGGACTCAATCTTACGGACCTCGAAAATGATAAGTTATGGTGGTCTGGTCCTCCATGGCTGATTAAAGATATTGAATTTTGGCCCAGAGAAGCAGAAGACGAATTTAAGCAGGAAGAAACTAGAAAGATAATTTCTCAGAATTTTTGTACATCAGATTTTCAAGAACAATTTATAAAGATGGAGCGTTTTAGTTCGTTACTGAAGATAACTAGAATAGTAGCATGGATAAAAAGGTTCATATTTAACTCAAGAAATTCGACTAAACGTGAAGGAACCTTATCAGTTGAAGAAATGAAAGAAGCCGAAGAGTTCATGATAAAAGAAGTGCAAATGAAAGTTTATAAAGAAGAAATTGATTCCTTAAAAGATAATGAGCACGTTAAGAAAAATTCAAAAATTTACAGTTTATACCCATATTTAGATGACAATAATTTATTACGAATAGGAAGTAGACTCAATCAAGGTAATTTAGCCCGAGTGTGATAAATCCAATTCTATTACCTAGAAATGAAAGATTCACAGAATTGTTGGTTATGCAAGAACATCAAAAAATGATGCATAGCGGAGTTACTTTGACCCTAACAAAAATAAGAAAACGATTTTGGATTCCGCAAGGACGACAATTTGTCAGAAAAACCATCGGAAAATGTCTACTTTGTAAGAAATATAATGCAAAACCATCCAACCAATTAACAGGTCAACTCCCAAGAGACAGAATAACAGAATCACCACCATTCAGCGTAATCGGGTTAGATTTTGCAGGACCGATTTTCATAAGAAGAGATAAAAACGATACCTCAAAATCGTATATCGTATTATTCACCTGCGCCACAACCAGAGCTATCCATTTAGAACTGTCAACAGATATGACCACAAAATCCTTTCTTTTGGCCTTTCGGCGATTTCTGTCAAGACGTGGCACTTGTAAGGTAATATACTCAGATAATGCTAAAAGTTTCAAGGCTGCGGATAAAGAGCTTCAAAATTTTCATAAGATCATAAAAGAGCGCGAACTACAAGATTTCATTTCCAGCCAAGGTGTGAAATGGAAGTTCATCGTGGAACGTGCCCCATGGTGGGGAGGCTTCTACGAGCGAATGGTAAAATGTGTAAAAGACCCATTGCGGAAGATTTTGGGACGATCTCTCCTTTCATTTGAGGAAGTAACGACAATTTTAACGGAAATTGAAGCCGTTCTCAATATGCGACCTCTGACTTACACAACCAGTGAATTTGGAGAACCTGAGCCCCTCACACCAGCTCATTTCCTCCATTTCGGTAGACAGGACTTTAGTTATCCCCTCCATTTTGCTGAACTGGAAAATAAACTTTCCACTAAAGAGAATTTAATTCGAAGGAAGATTTATCAAACAAGATTATTAAAACAGCTGTGGACTAAATGGAAGGAACAATATTTATTCCATTTGAACTCTGCCCATCATTATAAAACTGCAGAAAAACACCGAAATCTCCAGGTCGGAGACATTGTACTGGTAGACGGGACTTCCAAATCCAAACTGTTATGGGATTTGGGAATAATTCTAGACATTATTCATGGTAGAGACAATCTTATTAGAGCATGTATGGTAAAAACTTCAAAGGGATTGTTCAGAAAACCAGTACAACTGTTGTACCCTTTTGAATTAGATTCTACTTGAATGATTAATTGTGTAATATAAGTGTTTAAAACTGATTTTATATGTTTTTTTTCTTTTTCTTTTTTTGCATTGTTTAAATATTATTTCTCTGCATAAAATGTTTAATTTTAAAATTAATTTTTTTATCTTATAAATAGTCAATTTGCATGAAGTAGTTTACTTTTTACAATTTAAGTATGATATGCGATAATTTGAGTTTATTTCTTTGCATTTGATTTTCTCATATTGATATGTGGATTTAATTTTGATTTAATATTAAAATATATATATGTTTAATACAATTTCATTGAGACATTTGAATTTGAATATGTTTCTATTAGAATATTATTGTACTTGAATTTAGATATTGTTTATTTTGAAAAGTGTTAAATATTGATTGTAATAATTATGTACTCTTAAGAGTCCAGGTGGGGAGTGTGTGGGAAATTGTTATGCTAGATGGCGCTGCCACTCTATAGTTTTGTAACCCCCCTCGGACATTCAGATGCGACGCAGATTCGAAGCGAACGCGGTAGCAAGGATTAGCACCGCACTGTACTGTACTCAAAGGCATGCGTGTAAATAATATGTATAATAAAGGCGTATTATGTGTGAACCCGTGATCAGAAATTATTGTGTACTTAAGGTGAAGTATTAACAAGAAGAAAGAACCAAGAAAATACTGAACCACCAGCATCCCCCATACCTTGGGAGGTTAAGCATGACATAAGCTCTTAGGACATGAAAGAAGAGCCCCTGTCTGCATGAATAAATGCTGGCATCCCAAAAACAGAACAGGGTATGCAGACAAGAGATGACTGTAGCTGCAGGGGAAGGCAAATGGAAATCTGGGAAATTCATCAACAATGGTCAGGAGGAAGCGCTATTTAGAGATAGATGGTAGTGGGCTCTTAAAATCGAGGTTGAGCCTTTCAAACGGTGAGATAGCTTTAATGAGAGTACCAGCGTTTTTAAGGAATTTCGGTTTCAATTCATTACAAATGGGCATGTTTTGACTATTTCTTTTACCTCTTCCATCGAGTATGGCAGGTTCTTGGCACGAACCCAGTGATACGTTCTGGTTATCCCTGGGTGGCAGAGGGCAAAGTGCACATCTTTCAGTTCACACTGAGGAGCAGCAGAAGCGGATATCCATGAGAGGGCATCTGCGGTCGCGTTCTTGCTTCCTGGCCGATACACAATGTCGAACTTAAAACATGAAAGTTCAAGGCGCCAGCGCAGAATCTTCTCGTTCTTTATTTTGCTATGATGCTGTTGATCAAACATGAACGCTGATCGGTGACGACTTTAAAGTGTCGGCCTATTAGGTAGTGCCGCCAATATCGCAACGACTCCACGATGGCATATGCTTCCTTTTCAATGGAGGAATGTCTCTGTTTCGATAAATTCAATGTGCATAAGAAGGTGGCGATGGGACGACTAGCTTGGCTCAAGGTGGCTCCAATAGCAGAGTCAGAGGCGTCAGTTTCAACACGGAAAGGGATACCATCCTCCATTGCTGCCAGAGAAGCACTGGCTATATCCTCTTTCAGCGACTGGAAGGCTGTAGTGGCCTCTTGTGATAGGGGAAAAGAACCATCTGCCAGTAAGGGGTGAATCTTCTTTGAAAACAACGAAATCCACCTCTCATGATGGGCGAACATTCCCAATGCTCGTTAAAGTGAAGCGGTATCTTTAGGAGTAGGCAAACTTAAGAGTGGCTTTAGTCGTTCAGGATCAGGCTAAATAGTTTTGTTTTCTATTATATACCCTAGGAGGGCGATAGATTTGGTAGAATAGTTGCACTTTCCTCGTTAAGTGGGAGGTTAAATTTAGTGGCGGCAGACACAAATTTTGCTAAATTCTCATCATGCTCTTCCTGCGTTCTACCACAGACAAGTAACATCATCGAAGTAAGGAAACGTGTCCACTAGATTTTCCATTTGAATGATTATATCAATTGTCCGTTGAAAACAGGCAACACCATTGGTTACACCAAACAGCACACGCAGGAACTGGAATAGTTTTTTCGTCAGCCTCGAAAGCTGTGAAGTGCTTTTCAGAGTCTAGAATAGGACTTGGTGATATGCATTTTTTAAGTCTATCTTGTTTCACAAAGTCTAAATTTTAAGTCTATCTTGTTTCACAAAGTCTAAATTTTAAGTCTATCTTGTTTGAATGGTATCACAAACAAACAAACAAAAACGCGAGTTAATAAAAACATGGTAATAAAATTTATCTACACGATTTAGAAATCTAATTGTTTAAAACAGATACTTACATGTATGAATTGTTGGTTACAAAGCAATTTTATTTTTCTTGCTTTCTGAACAGTAAAATTGTCTATTTTAAGTGAAAAGTCCAAAGATGATGAGAGATTATTTTCATTATTATTTTTTTAAAATCAGTTCCAAGGTTTCCATGTTCGTTTACATTTGATGCCGCTCTGACCGGGGCCATCGTGATCACGATAGCCCCGCCTCTGACAATGACTTTGGGCTGCATGATTGGCTTACCGAGAGCATTCGCCTAAAATCTTCCGAGGTTTTGCCGAACATTTCCTCGTCGGAAAGTGGTGCTCGAATCGGAGAGCGAACTGGCCGTTTGAATAATATGAGCTAAGCGTTAACTAAATTGAGGATAGCTAAACAAGTAACGAGCTAATCAGCTAAAATGTTACGTAGAATTCGGCCGTTAGTTTTCTCTAAAATCACCGCCTATTTCACTAGAATTTATAAGCGATCGTGATTATCATCTCCAAGTTTTTCATCGTTTGCCAATGAAAGAATGGCTGTGACGTAGGCGAATGGGACAATCGGCGCGATAGCTTAGAATTACGGATAAAATTTTAGAAATTAACTGTTTACCGTAAACTGTGAGTGTTAAAAGTACTTCGTTCCTCGCTCAGTCCCTGACAAGTTCGATGCAGCACCCTAGTAAAGTAATACATGGCAAAATATTGAAATCGTCTGTTTTTACTTTACCTTGATATTTCTATCTTTTTTATCTTTAAACTTTTGTATCAGCCACAAAATTGGCTATGGAATTCGATGTTGATGATCCTACATACAATGGGGCAGGTAGGTATTATATTTCTTCATTACAAACTTGTCCCATCATGTATAAAGTAGTTGTCCAAAATGTATAAAAACCCATGAGATTATTCGTGATTTACTGCAATAGATTAATTTAAAAACAATTATTTAATGTAAAGTGGTGTAGTTTTCCCAAAATTCTATGAATTTAACGCAAGAAAAGGCAAGAAACAAAATTTACGGGGTCGTGAATTTCATAAGATCTTTAAAAAAATCAATTTTCTAAGTAGATAAATAAGATATAGACTGGAAGTTAATCAAATAAGAGCTTTGTATAAAACATTATAAAGGTATTTTAACCCTTCAGCGGGCGCGCCAATTTTTTGCACACCAGCAGGCGTGCGTTGGCACAAGTGAAATGTCTCTTTCAACCTTGATTATTCCTTTTGTAATAAACTTTTTTTTCCAATTGAAAATAATAATTCTGCGTTTTTATGACAAGGGTATAAAATGTTATAATATAGAGATATATTTATAATTAAAGGCCAAAGAATGCAGATTCAATCACCTTATTTCAAAACTGTCCGGGTGTATTGGATCTATGGACAACTTGCGAATGGATTCCTATTATGTCCAAAAACATAAAAATAATGAGATTGTCCATCTTTGTGATATGCAGGATACCGTGTAATAGCTGTCCACATTTGATCGTTTACATAAACTCCTACTTTTGTCGTATTGTAATCCCGTATAATTGTTGGTTTACCATGGTTAAATCACGACTACCAATGAATGGAAGGTATACAAGGGTCAGAAAATCCAACCTGCATTAGAAAGGATGTAGCTATAAACAGAAACTGCCTAGAACATTCAAACCTTACATGTAAAACAAACCCATTCAAAATTACAAAAATGTCCTACTCTGTACACGGGCATGCCTGCTTAAGGGTTTAAATCAAATGCTTGAACAGGACATGTCTAGAATCGAAGATTTCTTTTGATGATTGTGTTAAATTGATGGATCAGAGCGAAACAAAATTTTTTTATGTGTGTTATAAACTGAGAAAAGTATTAAATATATTACCTTAAAAATATCTATTTTAAGTACTATGAAACTTAATTTTCCTGATAATTAGCTTTGTAAATGTTATCATGTAATATAAACTTAAGAAAAATAAGAGCGGTTTTACCTAGTATAATATGTCGTTAATTGTATCGTGGGATCTTTTAGCTCATAATAAACTTAGTTGTTATATGTGTTTAATGGTGTGTTTTGTATCACAGTATTTATGTAGTTATGAGACATCTAACCAAATATAGTGTGCCGTAAAGTATAGCATTGTCTGTCTTAGCATATTTTAAAATTAGTCTGTTCCATAATTCTCAGTTTTGTCCTGAATGTAGTGCCACAGTTTGTATTTTATGAATAATTATGTACAGCTTAATTTTATTTGAAATAATAGTATGGCTAGACAGATGGGTGCAGATGTGTTGACGATATTGGTGATAAGCGGCGAGTAACACTAAGGGTGGGGTTTAAGAACAGTCCTACCCACTTGCTATACAGAGGGACTGGGGTAAACAAAAATGGCACCAAGGTTGGTGTGAAAATTTGGCTTGGCACGCAGGGGCACAGATAGGAAGCTGTTCCTTAATATGTATTTTTTTCATGTAAACTGAGACAGATCGGTTGTATATAGCATTTCTGCTTAGCATTATCAGGTGTGGTTGTGGTTTTAAAAACATTTTAACTAGTTATTTTTTACAGATATGTAAGTAATAAAATTTAATTGCTTGTAACATAAAATTATAGTTAAATTTAATGATTTAATGTTTCTAACATTCCTATTTCTGTTTAGGTAGCTTTTTGCTATCTTTAATGAATAAGAGCCAAGCTTGTTTTCATTCCCGGGCAAGCATTGATATCATATGTCTATATACATCATGTTCAAACTTATTAACATAGAACCATAGGCTCTCCTACATATGTGAAAGGCAAGAGCAGAGAGGGGGGGGGGTTACTTACTATTTTTGGGGGTACATACTATCTACTTATTTCCGAAGTTAATGGGAGGGGAGTTTCAGAAATCCTCAATAAAATGTTGAGTCATGTTTACTTTTATAAATACAGGATCATACAAAAATTTATTATTATAGATGCAGATTTCTGGGTATTTGGGTTTTTTGCAATGTTAGTTTTTTCTTTTCCCTGTAGGAGACGTGATCTGTTACGGTAATTTTGTGTTTTCATTTAAATAAAAAGTGTGGCGAGTATATTAATATTGATGCAAATATAAAACAACTGGGCTTTCAGAAACCGAGACAGCACGAATAACTGATAAAAATGACAACACTGAAGTGTGGTTTTTAATTATAGATTTTTTTTTCATTGCATGTATGTACAGAGTTGGTAGAGTCTTGTAAATTCAGTTTTTGGATTTATGTGAGGCATTTTTTTACATATCCTATTTTTTATATTTTTTGTGTTTGGGAAGGGGGGGGGGGGATATAAGTAGTCGGTTCTAGAAATGAGGGATTAAACATAAAATGATTATATAGATCCTTAAGTTATGGAAACAGTATTTAAGCCAGATTTAATTTGAAGACAAAAGTAACAAATAACTATTTCTAGATTTTTTTATCAGCCAAATCCTTTATGATTTGATCAAATTTTAATGTTTATAGCAGGGGTTCTCAACATTCAGCCTCTGTTCCCCCCTTTGAAACTGATGTGAGGTCAAGCCTCCCCCCCTGCCACCACCATATGTGGTATAAAATAGGTGAAAGTGGTACAAGTAGTATAATTGGAATTTGAAACTGAAGCTGGTTCGTTATTAAATGAAACTATAGGAATAGACTAATTCATACACAAAATTTAATATTACTACGCATATCTTAATTTGGAACATTTATTATTAGAAAATATGAAATCAAAGAATCAAATACAGATCAAAATATATTTAAGGTAATCAAGGATTCTAGGTGAGTTTGGCATGTATACCAGTCACTTTCACAACATTAATGGAGGGCTGGCACTGTTTGTCCTTGACAAGTTTTTGAACATAGGTTGTAACTGTGACAAGCACACCTCAGGTCACTTTTCAACGTCCAGACGTATGACAATTATCGTGTACGACAATCATGTTTGTGTTCGTATGTCGAAAATATGTTACGGTTACATTGGACTGCAAATTGAGTACCATAATTACAGTTTTACTTTTTTAAACTCGCACCTCTCCCTTAAAATTCTTCTACCCCCCCCCCCACCCCCCGGGGGCACAACTCCCAGGTTGAGAACCCGTCTGCTTGCTCTATAGAAAGTATTGCAAGACTGTCTAGTCTCTACTGCGATATTGTTGGATCAGGTATGGTTTAATTAATTTTAATTCTAGAAAGCTTCTGCTCCCAGTCCCCTATTTAGAAAGCAGTAGCTCTGTCATTCGTAGAAAGGAATTTTAGAATTTTTATGGGTTTCAGAAATATAAGATGGAAGAATGTTTTAATGCTTCCATTTTCTTCAACAGCATATCGAGATTTACATCTGCATGTTTATACACTTCATTTGGTCATTATTCTGAATAATTTTTACATCTGTTAACGCAAGTTTCTTTTTAGTCATTTTTAAAATTTTCTTAATCTAATAGGTGAATTGGCTTAAAGCCGGTCCTGCCCTTAAAGTGTTATGATGCTACACTAATGACCTCTTCTAATGAAAAATACATGCATTTATATTTTTTTCAACACTTTATAAATTTTCCCATTTTCTGCAATTTAACTAGGGAATATTTTCGTTCAAACTCTGTAAAATATCTCCTCATAACTTAGTTTTTGTAGCCATATTTTGCCGAGTCCTAAAAATAAATGAAAATGTGAAAGATGTTTTGCTTAGTTGCACGTTTATAACTTGGAAAATAGACATAAGAAATCAGCGTTTTAAGCATTTCAGATTATACAGCAAATCACAGCAGTTAATATTCCAATAGGTATAATGTTGGAATATTTCCTTTTAATTGTTACACGTAGATGTGTATTCTGGGTTACCAAAATTCCACATCCCATCCCTGAACGCCAGATGCTTCTGCCAAGGAAACAAACCCTTGTGAATGGTAGATTATTTTATGACGTTACATTCTCTCTGCATGCTGTATTGTGCATATTACTAAATTACATGGAAACCCCATATTTTGTTGCCCAAATATATCTACACTTTATTAGTTAAATCAGTATTTTAACGATTTATGTTGAAATCTACCTTTATCACCTCTGTTAATAGGAAAAAGTGCGAACTATATTGCAATGGTGGAATCATACTGCTCTAGCGTTTTTCCTGTAATCAGGTTAGGTATGCCCTGAGTATAAACTAAATCATATTCATTTATAAAATTTTGACATTTATTAGAGTTTTTAAATTTTACTGTATTTATATAATGAATTTTGCATTTTATGATTTTTTTCCAGGCAGCTGCTGCTTCAGTTACACAAACTGATGCTATGCCCATTATTTCACCTCAACCTGTAATACCTGTTACTCCTGTTACTGAATCTGGTATTGTACCTAAAGTCCAGTGAGTAATTTCTAAACTATATATAATGTGTTAAATTATTTTAAATTGACTGCATATAAGATTATGAATTTAAATTATTGTTTATTGTAAAAATCATTATTTGAGTTATATTTAGAAGTGAGGTGGAAGGTATCATAAGTTGTCTCAACAGGTACTGACTAAAGAACTTAAAATATATACATTATAAGTGTTGAGCTCTTAATATAAAAGTATTGTATTTGCACATTTCTCGATGTTTCTGAATTTCAGTGATTAGAGAAATTATAAATTTTATTGTAATATATTTGAAATTTTTAAAAAATATATGTATAGATAGAATACCCATGAGTATTGTACATGTTAAAGCTACATATTTATTTGATTTCTTTTTTCAGCAATGTTGTCAGTACAGTAGATAGGTTGTAAATTAGATTTACTTCAATAGCTCTTCGACTGAGAAATGCTGAATATAATTTCCTAACGCTTTCCCTTGCAGTTGTTATGAGGATTTTAAGCTCCTCCGAACAGCAGCGCTCTAATATTCGAAGTGGATAAGATAGTTGTTAATGGTTCTCGCAGGTAATTCTTTGGATACAGTATTCTTTGAGTATCTATTGTTATAATATTCATACAATATGTTTGTTTTGTTTTCGATTTCTATAAATTCATTCTGATTTATAAACATACAGTGTTAAGAATTTTTTTTTAAGTATCATTTTTCATATTTTATAGCATTTGTAAAGTAGTAATTATTCTTTGTGTAGGACTGATATAAAGTATTTTGTGCTAAATTTGAAAAGAAAGTGTAATATAGTTAGATTTTAAAAATATGCTCTCTAAGGCATAATTTTTAATAGGCATAGTTTTTTTTCCAAAATTTGAAAAATACTGCTATGTTAGTGAACTTTCAGAAATGACTAATTTTCAATTAACAGTTTACAAAAACCTATTAATTTTCTGAGCTATGAGAGAAAGAGAAAAAAGCTGTACGGATATAAAACATTCTTCCTAACAAGAAACAACTAAAACCTGTGCTCTTTTGGCTACCTTTTGATTTTTAAAATGGGTAAAATACTGTGTAGTTAGCTTCTTGTCAGTAAAGGATTTGCACTACTCACTTCAAGTCTTTCATCATGCCATATGCACTTTACACTTCAATTAAAACTTGGAAATTTCATGGCTTTTTTAAAATTTATTATTCTTTTGTATTTTTATTCTGTATATTAGTTTTCAGATTTACATTGGTACTGGGATTACAACTGTCTTATCAGAGCATTTTGCATATGTTATTTTGTGCCTGCTCTAGTAGTTCTAATTGCCTTCATTCTGTGTGAAGGAATGCTATCAGTAGTGAATTTTGTGGATCTGTACTGTCAAATGAATTTCTAGCTTTTTATGACTATTTGTATAGTGGTGCAGTTTTTCCTTAAACACCTAATATAAATTATAAACTAATACCAGTTTTTAACTTTGTGGTCCCACATCATCTAACTAAGAGGAATGTTACATGATGTAACAGTGCATTTCTCTCCAAATCTGTCTCTCTCTCACTTTCTTTTCATCAACCATATGTTTTATGTGATACAAATTGATACAACTTCATTTTAATGGAAAAATTCTAATTTTCATTGCATAAACTTGTTGATACTTAGTAAACATGGACGAAGCTTTCATTAATAAAAGGTATGTCAGGTTTTGCATGCATATTTATATCACTTAAATTACACATTCTTTACTGAGACATCTGGAAATGTTGATGTAAAGATTGCCCCTTTTTGATTGTAGAAAATTATGTAATCAGTATACAGTTATTTATTTTCTTGTGAAATTTATGTTTTCAGAGTTTTATTTTATATCTTTCATGGGGGGGGGGGAGAAATCTTTTTGTGTTTTGCTCCCTTCTTGCTTCTCATGCTCACCTCTTATAATGTATGGGCATCTCTTTGAGACAGCTGTTGGTTGAGCAGTATATTGTCTGTGATTCTCTTTAGTGGCGGGGTCTCTTGGATTTGGTGTAGGCTTTCCTACATCAGGGGGATTGGAAACAACAACATTTTAAAATTTTAATTAGTAATAAACTAAAGGTTATCACATGTTTTACAGAATTTTCTTTGTTTTCATAAATTTTTAATGTTATTTTCTCTTTTTATATAGTGAAGCTGCAGCCCATCTAGCCTCTAGAAAATATGCTAGATTAATACAAAAGCTAGGTTTTGATGTAAGTATTTTAATATCAATATTTATGCTTTATAAGAAACCAGCTGAAACCTATTAACTATTCATGGATGTGTATTTTTAGTATTCTAGTGCATTGAAACTAAGAGATCAGGAGATCTGAGTGTTTATAAACAATATAATAATTCTGGTTTATAATTAAATTGATTCCTTACATAACGGTATATTTTAATTTGTGTATATAAAAAGCTTACTGAGAAAAGATCCTTAAATTTTACCAAAGCTGTCAAAGGATGTGTGCATGTATTGTAACTTGTTCTAATATAGAAAAATTGCTAGGGTGACTTCATTTTTTTAAAAAGATTTAAAACTTATTTCCATATTTTTTTAAAGTCTTTTTTTTTTTAAAATTGAGCATGCACTTGAAGGGAAAATTGGTAAAAATTTTAATTTGTATCTACATTATGTAGCTATATTATGTTGAAAATATGGTTATTATTTGTAAGTTTTGTATTTTATAAAAATTTTCATAGTGCTTTGCTAATTTTTTGCTAAATATTTCAGGTGAGATTTATTGATTTTAAAATTCAAAATATGGTTGCTAGCTGTGATGTTAAATTTCCCATTCAAATTGAGAGGCTGTATTCTATTCATCTTCAGTTTTGCAGGTAAGTCTTATGATAATCAGTTAAAATGTTTCAGTTCTTTATCAACTGGGAATTAAGTTGAACAAAAAGACACTTTATTTATGCATCTAAAATAAATGTGGGCCTGAAACAACCTAGTGGTTACGTGTTGGGCTTTGAGTGAAGAAAGTTCAGTTCAAATCCCAACAAGGCCACTGAATACAGAAGATTGTTCGCACTTTATGGAAATGATTTTGATTGTTAAGTTTTATGTAAAAATGCCATATTTTTTGTGGCAATATGCTTCTATAGTCATGCTTCTTGACAATAGCAATAGCTCAAATTTTCTATGAAAGTAAATTTTTTCATATTACTGTCATACCAATTTTACCCCATTCCTCTTGGATTGTTTTCCAAAGCCTGTTTCAGTGTAATTGGATGCCATTTCCTAAGGCTCGTTTAATAAACCGAAAGCGCAAAAGTCCATTGGAGAAGTGTCATGTGATTTTACTTGTTTTTCATTAAATGGGATACTCTTCATTCCTGTTTCCGATTCTTTCTTTTCTAAGTAAGCAGCAGTTGATTTAGACGTGTGACTAGAGACTTTGTCCATATGAAGCTCAACTTTATCAGTGTCCTTTCCATACAAGGCTGGAATTTCTTCTTCAAAAATTGATTCTAAAATATTCTGCTTATGGTTGAGTGAATTAATTTTGACTTTGAGACTTTTTGATTTTTAATTTTCCGTTGTAACAAAATCCTGTAACTATCATGAATCTCTTTGGGAACTTTTATGTACACTGACGAAGCCATTTCGTATGGTCATTCCCATCAGTTAAGCAATAGAAAATTTATCTTTTTCTATCACAGTCACTTATAAATATACCAATGCCTCATCAAGTGTCACTATAAATTTCCATTTTTCAGCAGCTAGGTGGTTTTCATATAATTTTCTATAATTTGTTCAGGGTGGCGACAAAACTAGGAATTCAGGGAATTCTCAGGGAAGAATCAATTTCTGGAAAAACTCAGTTTCGTTTAGCTCAGGGAAAAAGTTGGAATTTTGTTTTTCAAATGGCCATTTCTTTAAATCCCTTCGAAAACATCAAAACGGGAATTTCCCCTTCTTTTTGTCCCTCGCGGTAACTACCCTCCGTATATAAAAGTAGCTAAACGTTACGAATACCACTACCTTGACCTTATTCCGATTGGCTGCTTGATCGGGTTTGTTTCCTAAACAAAAGACATCTACTGCAGTCTGTGGCACGTATTATTGTATAGTAGTCTTCAAGAATCGTCGATCGTCTGGAGTTTTGGATCTTTCTGCATGACCAGCTACGAATTCCAGCTACTTCGACCACGACGAATTTTTTATTAAAAAATAATTTCATTTGCATTATGCATCAATACGAGGTAAGAATATTTTTTGGTTTCATTTAGAGGTATTTTTCCTTTAGCCGGGCACCAATTTGAAGCAAAATAAAAATGTCGCCAATTTTTTTTCCATTCCGAAAATGGAAAGTGTATTTTTTACGTAAACAACCAGAAAGAGTTGTGTACATTGTATTTTGTTTTATTTAACTTCTAACGGCCAGAAACCAAAGTCTACCGCGGTGCTACGTTCCTTAATGTCAATAATAGGCATCTAGTGCCTGTGGCTTTTAAAAATACTAACGGCCGGAAAAGCCTCTAAAAGTCCGTTTCCAATTTAATCAACTTAATCAACATTTAAAAAAATCATTTTATTTCAAAAATACGTAGATTGTCGATTTTGGTTCAAAGTGGTGCCCGGCTAACGGGAAAGTACCCATTTAGATTATGCATGTTTTTTAATACATATGGTATTTATTTTCGCTAAGTAGTTAAATAATGTAACATTTTAGAGGTTAAGCTTCCTTATCTGTGTCATTTATTGCCAAGATGATTTCGTGCCAAAATACGCAGATTTTTGATTTTGGTTCAAAGTGGCGCCCGGCTAAAGGGAAAATACCCATTTAGATTATGCATGTTTTTTAATACATATGTGTTAGAAATTCTTATTTATTTTCGCTAAGTAGTTAAATAATGTAATATTTTCGAGCTTAAGCTTCCTTATCTGTGTCATTTATTGCCAAGGTGATTTCGTGCCAATCCTTCTGGCGCTGCTTGTTCTGATCCCCTCGGGTTTGGTTTGGAGCGGAGCGCTACTGTCAATTTTTGCTATACGAGGGCTAATTTGACTGGGACCTACAGCTTAAAGCCAATTTTGAACGGCTACAAACATCCATGTCAAGAGTGGAGCTCGAACCCACAGACATGGACGTACTGAAAGCCAACACCCTAGCCATTCTGCCATCGTCCGGCTAAACTCCCCTCGGGAGAGCCGCCTCAATGAGCTACGTTACAAGGGTTGCTGTAATAGTAAACTGGCCGGTTCAGAAGGGTCAAACGTCAGTACACTGATATTTTTCTATTGTGTAGGTGACCACTTCAGTTTGATTTTTTTTCGGACTTCCGGGATTTCGCACGTGTTCTTGGTAATTGATTTTCTAATCTGATTCTCTTTAGTTTGCATACTTCACTTGAAAAATATAGCATTTTTATACATTTATATATCTAATATAATATACAATTATATTAAATTGAAATAGATTGCTTAGATTTTTTGCATAAATATTTTGTACGTGTCGTTAATTTTTTAGCCTGATTTTCTTTAATTTATATATGTACTTTTAGCTTAATATATTTATACATAGCATATTTATACATATACAAAGCACATAGTAATATATAATGTATTTATATTAAATTGAAATAGATTAAATTAGATTGTTGAATTTATTGTTAATTTTATTTGAAGTGATTAGGATTGTCAATTGAATATTATTTTAGAAAATTATTTTTGCTTTATGAAAAAAATTTTAATTTACAAGTAAGTTTTATTTATTAATAAATTTCTTTATACTCTTATTTTATTTAAAAAGATAAATAAATAAGCTGTGTTGCATGTTATCGGCAATAAGCGATGGGAAGTGGCTGTTATTCGTTAATGTGAGGTTTTATTTAAGGTCAGATTTAATATTGACACATTCATCTTCTCTTAAATTTATTCCTTGTATCTTATTATTTCTCTTTCTTTTTTTTTTTTAGATAAAACAATGTCACAATTTTAAGTGCTCCTTTCAGCAGGATTGGAAATCAAAGTTCACCTGGCTCAGGGAGGTACCAGGCAATAAGAACATAGCCTTTTGCCAACTATGCCAATCAGAGTTTAGTTTGAGTAATATGGGTTTACGAGTGGTGACAAGTCATAAATATGGGAAAAAACATCAATTAAAGGAAAAAGATGTTTTATTATCAGGAAGTGTTGGCAGCTACTTTTCATCATCGAAAACGTCTACTTTATCTGATTCTACAGATATAAATGTAACCTGTCAGAACAAGTCGAAGGATATAGATACTATTGCTTCATCAGCTTTTCTTGAGGTTCAACAGAAAGAGCAGTCATGCAGCATGACAAATTACTGTTTAAAACAAAATGTTGCAGAAGCTGAGATACTGTGGTGCTTGCAATCTATAATGACACATAAGTCCTTACGGTCTGCGGAGAAAGATGTAAAATGCTTCTCCAGGATGTTTCCCGATTCTAATATCGCCAAAAGCATGCAATTGGGCCGGGATAAAATGGCATGCATAATTAATTGTTCATGGTATCTCACCACTTTTTGAGAGAGTTTTATTAGAAGAGGTTCTTGCTTCTCAATATTTTGTAATAGGATTTGATGAGTCCCTTAACAAAATCTCCCAAAAACAACAAATGGACCTGAATGTGCGGTATTGGAAAGCAGATGAAGTTGGGGTAAGAACTCTATATCTAACATCGGTGTTCCTTCAGCGGAGTCGTGCTTCTGATTTATTAACTGCATTTTTAGATGCTACTAAGAGTTTTGATGTAAAAAATAAGCTTCTACAGCTTTCCATGGATGGTCCTAATGTGAATCAAGTTTTTTAAAGACCTCCAAGATGACATTAGAGATGGAAATGAAGGACCAGAGATTTTAAACATTGGGTCCTGTGGGCTGCATGCAATAAATGTTGCATTTAAAACTGGAACTGTGGCAACTAGTTGGAAAATTTTAGAATTCCACAGAGCATTATATTACTTATTTAAAGATTCGCCAGCAAGAAGGTCCAAATATACCTTATATTCAAACTCAACCTTATTTCCCAGAAAATTTTGTTCAGTTAGATAGCTACAAAACTCTGAAGTTGCTCAAAGAGCAATGGATATGATACCTTGCTTAAAAGCTTTTATTGATGGTGTAGAAAAGAATGGTGAAGCACCTACAAGCAAAAGCTATATGCTTGTGAAACAGATGATGGAGGATCAACTTTTTACAGCAAAGCTATCTTTCTTTCGGACAATTGCCAGTGAAATGGAAGGTTTCTTGCGGGAATATCAAACTGATATTCCATTGATACCCGTTCTATTTACAGATCTTTCCATTCTGATGCAAGGACTTTTGGAGAGGTTTGTTAAAGATGGGAAATTATCAAATAATGATGGTATGCACATTGATTTAAATGATGCGAAAAACTTACGGCCTGCAAAACGAGTAGATGTAGGAATATCCACCCAGTGCTGCTTAAGGAAGTCTAAGGCTTCAGAGAATGATATTGCCTTTTTCAAAAATGAGTGCAAAATTTTCTTGGTGAAATGTGTATTAAAGTTGAGGGAGCGTTCTCCATTAGCTTATTCATTGACGAAGGCAGTATCTTGTTTTGATCCAGCATTTGTGGTGAATGAGAAAGTGTTTACCAAGCGTTTGACACAACTTCTCCTCATTTTATCACAAAAAAATTGGATTGGCGGCTTGGCAGCAGACAAAGCCAAAAGACAAATGAAAGACATCTGTAGCAGGCCCCATGTGTTGAAGTGCCTTCAACAATTTAAAAGATCTGTAGACCGAATTGATCAATTCTGGTCTTCAATTTTTGATGCAGAAGGTGGCTGTGGAGATGCTGCATATGTTATTAGGATAGTTATGATTTTGTCTTATGGAAATGCAAATGTTGAGAGAGGCTTTTCTATAAACAGTGACTGTTTGTGGGAAAATATGAAGGAATCTTCCTTAGTAGCACGAAGGAGGGTTTATGATCATATCATTTCCAAGGGTGGCCTTGATGGCATAACAATTTCCAAAGACATATGCACTATGCTAGAAACGCACGAGCAAGATATGAAGAATCAAAGAAACAGCAAGAGAAAGAGCAAATGGAAAAAAAGCATGCGTTAAAAAGAAAAAGGGAAGCAGAATCTCAATTGAAAGAGTTGGCTGCTAAAAAGGCAAGAATTTTGCAGGAAGCTCAAAGACAAAGCAGCATTATAGAGGCGCAGATGGCAACTCTGCGAACCCATCAAAACAGTTAAAACTCTATATTAAATGTTCAATCTATAACTTAATATTATCTATCTATTATGGTATAAAATAAAAATATTTTTTACTTATTTTATTTTTATTCATTTATCAGTCTATAGATTTTTAGTGCATCAAGTGTCAAGTTTATCATTATGGCTGGGGAATTGTTCTGCGAACAGATGGAGAAACTCAGGGAATTTCATGAAAAATACTCTGGAAATCAGGGAAAACTCAGGGAACTTTTTATTTAAATTTTTGTAGCCACCCTGTTGTTTTTCTTTCAGCAATATGCTTTGGCAAAAACAGATGAACTTAAACATCTGGTTTAAACATCTTTTTTAACTTCAAATCTTTATGAATGATTTTACTTACAGTGCCAGAAGACATTTCTAGTTTTGATACAATGGATCTTTGAGTTGGCAGAGTTTCTTTTAGGATCAGAGACTTCACTTTCTTGATATTTACCTGTGTTCAGTCTTAAGATTAGGTTTCGTGGTCATGTTTTCATTTTTACTTTCAGTCAGACTTATTTTCCTTTCAAATATAATGTATTATAAATGCGTTTTTTTTATAAATGCCGTAACCACGATTTTTCACTGCTTTATAATTTGTTGATACAAATATTTCTCCTTGGAAACCACAGTTATGTAACCTTCAAGCCATCTATCAATTTTAGGTGCCATTTTCAAAATAAATCTGTTATTTTACATTCTAATCAAAACAAAACAGTAGCAGACGATTATTCTGAAGTTGTCAAATTTTTATCTCAAAATGCAAACAACAAAAATAAATTACAAAATCGTTTCCATAAAGTGCGAATGACCTTCTGTACTAATTGTGTCTACACCAGGCATGAGCACATGAAATCTGTGGCTGGAAAGTCCTTGGTCAGAGGTGGCCAGATGGAGGGGGAAGGTACATGCCCCCGAGATGTTGCTCCTTGGGGTGCTCTGTCAAAATTGTTGTGGCATCTGGCTAAGTTTGACTCTGACCCTAGTATTGCCATTGTAAACCGGAACTGCATTCCTCTGCCCGTTGCTGTCTATAGACCTGGTCTTGAATGTTCTGGCCAGGGTTCATAATAACAAAATAAATGTAAATTAGGTGTTAATAAGATTTTAGGATTAGTTCTCTCAAATTTGGTCATTTTAACCGCTGAATGTTAGATCTAAATCACATAGTTGTTTCAAGCACTGTGTAGGGTAGTATTTACCTTGAAACAATGGATGCATGCATGGGTTGGAACAAGCAAGGAAGACAAAGCATTGACCTTAAACATACATTTATTTGATAACACAAATATCAATTAACTTGTCATAGCTATTAATATAACAATCCATTTCATATTAACAATTTTAACATTGGGAACCCAAAAGCAGAGGTAAACTATATTGTCAAAGATGATTTTTAGAGTCTATTGGGGAGGCACTTACTATAGCTGATGTATGCAGCAATGATGGTAGCATCGGCGACCGGGACCCAGAATCATCTCTAGTACAGGAACACCTTGGCGGGATATTCGCACTTCTCCAAGGCTCTGGGGCAGACGAGAGTCTCTCACATCTAACTCTGTGGAACCAAATTCAAGAGCCGAGTCTTCTTTTTCAAAACCTTCCGTCCTTAGCGGAGCTGTTGTCAGTTTACAGGGGGGCCATTCTGGCCCGCTCCTCACTTTCATTGGGCAGTGGGCTGTTTTTCTTTCAGTGTTTCCTGCCCCAATTGGTTCTGTATTACACCGCCTCTGTCGCCTCTGTCCATAGTCTATGAAGTACCTCCCCCAACATAATTTTATTTTGCAAAAACAACTTTGACCCTTCTCATCTGGCGTTTTTACTGTGGACCATAAAATAACGACCATCCATCTTGTAAAATTTAGACTTCAGATCGCTATCACTGGCCACACCGACAGCTACTCTTCTATTTTTTATTGGTTTACAAGTATAAACAACTGATTTAGAACATTTTAATGAATTTTCTACTTGCATAAATACATTTCTTTGAAAATATCCTTCATTCATGGTTATTCCCCTTAATTTGCAAGTACTTTGTAAGTTTAATAGATATCCTTAAGGTGTAAATTTGTTTCCTTTTTAAGTATTCCTTTTCTAATGATACATTCAGTGCATGCAGTATATACCATTATCAAAAATTTAAATGACTAAAATGTCAGATCAATCATGAAAGTTCACCAATTGGAAAAACTTTCAAATGTTGCAGGTGTCTGCCTTTCTGTGAGGAGACA
Organism: Dolomedes plantarius; assembly: GCA_907164885.2. Lineage (NCBI taxonomy): Eukaryota > Metazoa > Arthropoda > Arachnida > Araneae > Dolomedidae > Dolomedes > Dolomedes plantarius. The sequence goes on from OU015492.1 coordinate 75,031,668, forward strand.
AAAGCAACATTCCAGCAGCTATTTTCTAACTTTTCTTTCAGGGTTTGGCACATTTATATGTTTGTTCTATTGACTTACTGTTGAATTTGTTTCATGTATGGTTTAATTTGCTGTTGTATTTAAGAATAAAATTCAAAAGGTCGAATTTGAATGTTGTCAAAAATGAAAGGGGCCCAGAGTTTCAGCTCAAAGATCATATGAGGTGCTTCTAAAAATATAATCTCTGTTCTAGAAATTGTGGATATTTTTAAAAGGAGGGAAACCTTTGTGCTCATATTTCTGATATTGAAGCAAAATTTGTAGACTGTCTCTGTATTATACATAATGCCAGTAAGCCTTCCATTAACATCTATTTATATGCCTATATTTCTTGCTTTTGTACACTGTAATAAATTGATGTACTACATTATTTGTAACTCTTTTTTTCTTAGCCAAAAAGTATTTTCTTTTCTTTATTTTTCTATAAGTTTGACAGTTTTTGAAATCAAAGCATCAGTTCTACTTGCTTCAGGATCTTTCTTAAATAAAGCCTCATACATCCATAGTTTTACCAACCATGGTTGAAATTTTAATGTCTGCTAAATCTACTAGCACATTATAAATATTTTTCAAGTGACAGACTATATTTAATCATAATTGGGTTATCAGGCTGTTGGAATTTTGTATAAGGATGGCTCTCAGTTTATTGATGATGTAGTGTAGATTGATGAACTGAAATTAAGATGACTTAACTGAGAAATTGTGAAGTCAAGTATTATATGCACAGAAATTCAAAGCCATCCCTGGCAGGAGTTTTTATTTTTTTTAAAAATTATCTAGTTATTTTGTAAAAAGTTAGGTAAATTATTTTCAAAATTGTTCATGAACTGTTACATAATAAATTTGCTAAACTTTAATTTTTTTAAAAATCTAATTAATGAAAAAATATTTGTAAAATTATCACTGAAAGCTTTATAGGGTGTTTAAAATATCTTAAATTAATGAATGGCTTTTGAACTGGAACTGAAGGAGCAAAAAATAATTTTCTTGCTGCTATTTTCTTTCTAATTATTAAATCCAAATTATGTTCTGTTCTGTTTTCTAGTTATGAACCTGAGTTATTTCCTGGTCTGATATACAGAATGGTGAAGCCAAGGCTAGTTTTGCTTATTTTTGTGTCTGGGAAAATTGTATTAACAGGTATTATTCATATTTTTGTTTGTAATTTTTCAGTCCTGGAACAATTTTGTTAGTGTAGTAAGCACATTTTGAAATATTAAAGACAGATTTTACATTTATATTTTATAGAACCAGTAGAAACCTTTTTCCCCTAAATTTGTAGATGGTTCTTGTTTATGAAAATTGGGTTATAAATATTGTACAATATTTATTGATATATATATGGTATAGTAAAATCCCCCTTTAACCCATCTATTGAGCTATTAAGAGGCTTTATGATTAAACTTTTCCATTGCAGAAATGTGATGCTTGAGTTTCTCTAATAAATAATGATCTGTATGTATGTGAAACTTTGCACCTTTATTCTTGCACCTAATATTTTTGATTAGTTGTATACAAAGTTGTCTCTTTTGATCATGGCTGCTTTAAAGATAGGCTTAAACCATGAATTCTCCAATTTTCAAATGGTGTGTTATCCAGTTATACTACACTTAAAATATGTGAATATCCCATTTTGAATGTTATTTCTGTCAGCCTTCTACAATTTCTTTCAAAGGCCAAAGACATTGGATTGTTGCCTGCATATAGTTATTTTATTTTTTTGATAACACTGAATTTCTTACTCTGTAAATTTTTGGTCATATGTTGGCCTAACAGTTCACTATTTTTCTTTTTTATGTTAGCCTTTGTAGGTACTGAGAGTCTGAGCTTAAACCTAAGATTTTTTAATCTGCAAATGGTGCATTATTCTATTATGCTATCTTGCCAATGTAAGGGAGTCTCATATTGAATGCCATACTTTAACTACGCAAAGTACATTTTATGCATATATTTTATAACAGATGTTTTAACTCTTAACAATAAATATTTAAAGAAAAAAAAATGATTGTACTTTGTTTTATTGTTAGATTGTAAAAGAATGTTAAATATCCTAGTGTAGCTTTATTCTCCAATGAAGTTTTCTCTTTGAAACTGAATTTATGTATTATATTTTTCAGAAGAGCTTAGAAACTGCCTAATTTTTAATGACGTTAAAAGTATTAATTTTATTTAAAAGAATTCTTTTGTTTTGAATTAGCAGTCATATCGTGCAATATTTCTGATGATAATTTGATGTTTCAAATGCTACAGATTTTCCATTTAATATGCATATATAATATTAATTGGAATAGGAGTGAATCTCATTCTCTAGTCAAGTCATTTGCAACTCTAGTCCATTATCCATTTACGGAAAGTATTGAGTGTAACCTTTATTTTGATTTACATTTTTGATTAAGATCCTGGAAGATAATGTTTTAATGGAGTTTTTGAAGGTGTTAAATTGTATTGAACAACTCATATCAATGCAAACTACCATCTATAGATTTTATTCTCAATGTTCAAAGTGCCTAGTTTTGCCAGCTTGTTTGCTGTATGTTTTATAATAGGGACAAGTTGTTAGTCTTCCAGGAAAATAAAACTTTATTTATTGTGCCACTAATTTATTTGATTACAAAAGAGACAAAGCTTGTATCTTGTTACTCAATGACAATTGTTAAGTAATGGTAATAGAGAGTATGAAAAGTATTTTTTTTTTCGCTGTTATTGAGTTATTTTCAAAGTGTGGTGCTGATCATGATAGCCTACATTTAAAAAAAAAAAAAGTATTAAGTTTTTAGTTTTTATCGAAACATGGGTTAAAGATTGTTGTCATCAGAAGAAATATAGTTCAAGACTCAAGAAAAACAGTCCTTTCAGTCAGGTAGTCAGTGACAATTTCATCTCCAATACTGTTGAGCCACATTTCTTGAATCCATGCATTGACCCATCTGAGGGGCCTTTCCGCGGTATACTTTCATCCAGATCTTCATGTCCAGGTTAACAAGTCTTCAGATCTTCCTGTGTACCTAAGGCAACTTGCCCTTGAATTGATCAATAATAACCCAGATGATGCTGTACTTATTTATATGGATGGTAGCAGGAATGATAGGACTTGTTCCAGTAGTCTTTATTAAGTCTCAATTAAGTGTCTTTATTAAGTCTGAAAACGGATCCAATCAGATTTCAATTAGAAATCCTGACATCTGTTCCATCTTTCGCAGTGAAATGATTGCAATTATTGCGAGTCTTGACACGGTCCTTTCGCTCTCTGGAGCTGAAGAAATTTGGATTCTTTCTGATAGCCGGAGTGCCATCCAGCATCTTTTTAACTGGCACAGTGTCCGTGATAATACAGGAGTAGCTATTTTGGACAAGCGACTCTCCTCACCTCGTGATATTCATTTACAGTGGATCCCTTCCCATGTAGACCTTGCCGGTAACGAGATTGCTGGTACTCTGGCAAAAAGAGGTGCTGAAGAGTCTATGGATAGGCTGGCACCTCTGATATTTGCTGAACTATATTCCAATCATAACTGTCTTGTAAGGTCTGCTTTTGCCATCCCCCGTGCACTGTTGGTACCAGAGTAATCGCCCCAGTGGTACTCTGTCTCGCCAGTGCAGCAGACAGGAGCAAACTACTATAACCCGCTTTCGTAGTGGCCACCTAAGAACATTGACTTATACTAACAAGGAGAAAGTTTTTCCAACTTGTACCAAATGTTCCAAAGGCCAAGCCACTCCGGATCATAACCTAGTGTGCTTGGACCTTGAAAAGGAAGATCTTCTGGAGCGGCCATTGTTGGTCATTGACTTCTTGAGAGTGTGTGGTATCATGGACCTAATCTAGCTTTGCTGGGTGACAGGGATCAGCAACAACAACAGAAATATAGTTTATTCAAACTATGAACTTATGGAATTAAGGAACTGTGTCTGATTTGCTGTTATGAAAATATTATTTGAATTGGTGTTAAGTGTTGTTTAATTGATAACTGTCACACAGTTTCCTTATCAGGCTTCAATAATTCCATCACAAAATCTAGAATAATTCAAGATTTGAAATAAACTAGACTGCACTTCAACATTACCAAATTCTATACTATTAAAAATTAAATGTTTGACAAATGAAATAACTAAAATAAAACAAATTATCTTACTTTGTCTCTATTTGTACTTGTTTTATATGATTACGAGTAACTCTGTGTGTGATGAAGCTATAACTAATTTTTATTTTTATTTAAAACTTTTAGGTGGTAAAAGCAGAAATGATTTGAAAGAAGCTTTTGAAAATATATATCCTATATTAAAAGGGTTTAGGAAGCAATAACATTTTGAATACACATTATCTTCATTCATGTATTTATTTTCTAATGTTGAAATCATTTGTTATCCATATTTTGTAATATATATAAATAAATATTCTTATTTTCTGTAGGTTTTCATCATTTATTCCATGATTAAAAAATACATCACTAAATGCTCTATAACAGTGGTTCCTAACCTTTTGTGGCCCATCTCCCCTTTCTGGAGGTTGACTAATACCTATCGCCCCCTTTTCATTTTGATTGTATGCCTAATTTTAATTTGAAGTAAAGTGTAAATAATAAAGCAGTTTTATTATTTTAAACAATTTTATTACCATATATAAAAACAACCAAAGCAGTTTTATCCGGTCACTCTTAAATAAAATAGAAAAAAAATTTAAATGTACATTTTTTACAGATTTTTTTTAAGAACAAAGAAGTGAAATAATTAACTAAGATCATTGACGTACATTTAAAAAACAGGAGTACATGTTTTCATTTTTAAATTGGAATTTGGAAAAATTAAGAAAGTTGACAGTTAAAAATTGAAAAATAAATGAAAGTTTGAAAACTTTGTTGTTTTATTTTACCTTTTCAATGGCTGCCTTGTGCTTGGTGGATTTCAGTTAAAGCTTGAATATCCGGTTTTATGTTCGTTAAGTTCAGATGCAAGTCTCCTTTGAGGCAAATGTCCAACTTGTTTCTTTGTTTTGTGAGGAGCTGGACAACAGAACTAAATACTTTTTCAACTAAATATGTTGACGGGAACGAGATGAGAAGTGGTTCAGTTTTTCCCCACAGTTGTGGATAAGTGTCCATAAGCTTCACCCAGGCTAACTCGTAACTTCTCTGCTGGAAAATGATTTTTGCCTCACAGTCATACTTCAGATCTAGAAACTCTGTCTGCAAAGAGTTATCAAGCTTATCCACAGCTTCAAACGAGAATGGATCTAGAATCCAATCCGGAATTTGTAACTTGGTCAAATCTTCAAATTTTGATTCCATGTCAGTTTTTAACTGGTCAAGGTGATCAGTAAAATTTAGGATTTTGTCTTCTGGGAGTTCAGGAGTCTCGTTATCTGACACTGAACACTTTTTAAGGGTCGGAAACAGAATCAGCACTTTACCTTGTGAATATCAAACTTGGCGATGAATGATTAAATAATTCCTTTGGCCTTGATAAGGTTCATCTTGTTTCCTTGAAGCCTTATATTGATTTCGTTAATTTTTTCAAAAATATCTGTAAGGTACGCAAGTTCCAACTTGTGCTGCTTGAAATTCTCACTTAAAACAGGATTAGACGTGTCAAGAAACTCAGTAACCGTGTCAAATAATTTGAAGAAACGGCGCAAACAGTTTCCTTTGGAAAGCCACCCCACGGCCGTATGTAGAAGCAAGCGTTCGAATTCCTCATCATTTTCATGGCAAAGTTGTTGGAACAGATGGTCATAGAGGGAATTAGCTTTGATCTTGTTGACACCAGTAATAACCAGTTGTAGGGTTTCATGCAGGACACCACTCAATTGTTTCCTAGCGTGTTGACGATGAATGACACAGTGAATAGTGATGACCTCTGACACTTCTTTCTTAAGGTGGGCTAGAAACCCAGCATGACGACCTGACATGTCAGGAGCACCGTCTGTTGTGCAAGTGCTCACGTTTGTTAGGGGAATCTTTTTTTTTCCTCAAAATAATCTTGCACCACTTTAAAAATCGACGATCCCTTCGTATCAGTGATCAAAGTTCTAGCAAACAACATTTCTTCGGTAATTTCCTTTTGTTCATTGATAAACCTCACATAAGCTAATAAAATTGCTTTGTTATCAATCACAGTTGATTCATCAATCTGCAATGCAAATTTAGTTTTTTTCAACAAATTGGTGAGTTTGGATTCAACGTCCGTGGCCATTTCGTCAGTTCCCCTGGAAACAGTATTGTTGCTCAAAGGAACCGATTGACTTATCTTATTACTAGGGCTCTCGCCTAGCATGATTTCAACAATTTTTTGGTAGCCGGTAAAACAAGAGGTGAGGTTTACCATATTTAGCGATCAATAAAGACACCTCGTAAGAAGCAAGAAGACCTTTGTCAAGATCGGTTGCTCGTTTTTTAAATAATTCACTCACATTAGGCCGTTTATCAGCTTTAGCTTTGAGGTGTTGAAAATAACTAAGTTCTTTACTGACTTTATCACTGTGTTCTCTTGATAAATGATCTTTCATTCGCGAAGGCTTCATGGCTTCATTACTAGTAAATGTTTTATCGCACAAAAGATAATGTGGAAACTTCACATTTTGCGGTGACGCGATAAAACCGAATTTTAAATACTCAGATCAGTATTGACAACACTTTTTCTTTTTTAATCCATTGTGCATGAACTTCTACAGTTCAAAACAAATGCACAAAAAGCAGAAAAGACACGCACAAAAACTGATGGTGAGGCACACAAAGGCTAGTGAAGACTGAAGACGAATGTAGGTCAATGGCAAGAGGGGGAGGGGGGTTGAGTCACCAGTCGGCTGCGCTGAGCAACAGCAGGTGGGGACTGGAGAGGGGTGAGTGTAGTGAACTCACTGGCTGAGAATAGCCAGTGACTCGTGCTACCCGGCAACTTCTACTATACAGTACGGCAGGTTCTACTGTACAGCACTATTTTAATTTTTCCCCCTTTGATACTCATCGCCCCCCCCACTTATTTATTGCCCCCCTGATAACCCAAATCGCCCACAGGTTGGGAACCACTGCTCTATAATGTCAGCAGAAGGAACCATTTAATTTGCTCTTAGAAAAATTTTCCATGTCTATGTAATTGTACATGATAGAATTATTTCAACAGCAAGTATTTGTGAAATGAAAATGCCCATAGATAAATATTGTTGTTATTTAAATATATATTTTGAGCATTAAATGAAGTTTGTATTTGTTAGAAAGCCCAAAACATACAACTTCGTTGTTATATATCTGTGTTAAATTTTAAAACAAATGTACCAGGTTTGTTTTATTTTATTTTACTTTTCTACTGCAGTGTTAAAAATTTTTTTTAATGAAAGATGCAGTAAAAATGTGAAAATTTCAGCGCAGATCAGTAGGAATTCATTCGTTAATGTCCATTGAGCTAAATCAAATACTAAATTCTGAACAGAAACTTTAAGAGATAATTTAAGAAACAGAAATTTCAACATAGGCAATTTTAAAGTATAGGCCCCTTATAGGCTCTTAACAAATGCATAGTCGGAATGGTTTAACAGTAGCCGGTTCTCCTAACTTTTCCATGAAATTTTCAAAATTTCAAGCTTGTCCCTCATGGACCTTGCGCCAATAAAATAAAAATCAACCAGCCAACCAATCAAAATTTCAAGTCATCTTTTGCTTATTGTATAAGTGTTTGGATCTCCTAAATATTAGGAAATCATTAATATGCTTCATTACATGAGTATCAATGTTTTAGTTATTACTCTCTAGCACTATGTAAATAATGTCTCAAGAGATTTAAAAGAAAAAAGAATATTGTTAATGATGCTAACTGTGAAGTCAGTTTCTATATGAGGGACAAATATTTATTAAGACAAAAAACAAATTTTGTACAATTCCTTCATTTAAGAAAAAAAAAAAAATTGTGTCCCCTCTGGGCCTTTGAACCATTGCACAACCTCTATACATACCTAAAGTATTTCTCTTTACTGTTATCTAAATCTGCAGTAAAATCTTATTTGACATTCCCATCAATTTTCCAAACTTTAGTTTTAATGTAATGAGTGAAAACGGTAAACTGCCAGTTATGAAAATTGAATGTTCCTCTCAAAACAAATTTCTATAATTTATTTCTAATTCACTGATATTATGATAACTTATTCTAGCAACAACAATTATTAGATTAAAAATTTAAAGCAAATAAATTTTAGGTTAAAGATTATTTGTATTACTTGCATTAGAAAGAACTAAGAGAATATTTCTTCATACATTTTTCTGTATGAAGTTTTTGAAAGCTAAGCTATTTTTCAATGTTGATAGGAGTGGGCTGTATAACTGCGCGAAATTTTTTTATCGTCCCTTTTGATTCAGTTTTCGTAGGGTTTCACAGTGCATGCATGCATCGAACGAAATTGAGTTTTATCAGAAATTTGTGAATTATTTTTTATGATGCTCAATAGATGGAGACACTAGCGAATTTTGCACAACTGTGAGGATCGTTGTTTTGAAATTAAGATAGTAGATAGATTAAGCAGTTATGATTTAGGAACGATGTTTAATTTGCGAATTCTATATCTACAACCATGCAGTGCCTCTAAATTACTTTTAAGTGATTATTCTGAGTAATTAATGTACAATTAATTACTATGTACGGAACGATTAAACAAAATATCATAGTCATATTTCCGCACAAATTAAAATTGCATTAATTCTGGAACTGCGAGGTTTGTTTTAATCCGCTATGTTGTGTGGAACAATTTTTATTAATTTAATATGCACTAGGGTTTGCCAGTATTACTAAAAACTTATATGTGTGTGTGTAGTATTTAAAGAAAAGATATATTAAGTATAAATGGACTTAAAAAAATACGTAAGGTAATCGAGCCAAATACGCAGCGCCCACATAACTTCTAAGCTATTTAACTTGCGTAGGTGCCATCTTAGGAATGTACAGTAAAAGACAAGCTCTTTCTTCTCACGGTAAGCACCAAGGTGCGTTAGCGTTAAAGCATAACATCCGGGGATCGTTACAAAGTGTCACGTTTATTTCACTTGCACTAGTGAGATGTGTGTCTTAATCGTTGCCAAGATCATCCTTAAGTGAAGCTGTTTCAAGACTTTTTGCGGTAAGTTAACATCTTTGATATTGTTTAATGGTATGATCAGGTGTTTCTTCTTCATTTTTATGCACTTAGTCCTGGTCCGCAATTACCCCACAAAAGTTCCGTGTTGGGGTAAGTGTGAACTTGTACGCACTTTCCCCCCCTTAATTTAAATTATTATTATCTGTGCTCTTTTATTTGTTCATTAATTACTTTATTTTACTATCGGTAATCCACGTGGGTCATTATTATAGCCCTGGTTTCATTTTTGGGGGAGGTCATATGAAAGTGAAGACCCCCATCATGAAATACACGAAGCAGTGTCCGGCTATTAATTTAAGGCCCCACGCAAAGACAGCATCTATTCAGTTGCCAGAAGTGATATTGTTTGTGTGTTCTCCCTCCTACAAAAATAGGAAGAAGCGGAGTAGCTATATTTCAGTTCGAACTCTCGGGTTACAACTTGCGATAGTATTAAGTGCAATTTTTGTTCTTTCGGTTTTTATGAGAAAGTTTCCTTTTTTCACGATTTCTAGACTGACATATTAAACTGTTCGTCGTTACTCTTATCATTAAAATGAATTAAGAAAACAAAAGTTTTCCCACTCTTATGTATTTTCTGTTTTTTTCTCTCCGATTCACTATTCTAAACTCAAAACGGGGGCAACGAATCCAACGCTCCATTCAAGAATTTCAAATTGCAAAAGAATCGTCAGGACACAGGTCATTTGCGCTTATCCTAAAGTCGTTGCAAAGAAAAACGGGCAATAAATAAAGGCCAGATACGCACTTGCCCTGCACAAACAGGGTATGATCTTACAAATATTTTCGGTTCTGAAAATTTGAAATTGTTGAATTAAAAGCTCTTAAATACATCTTTTGAAAGAAGAGTTTTCGTACCTAATCTACAAAAACTTTCAGTTGCTAAAACCAATATACAGTCATTCAGAGCCAAAATTTGTAAGTTTTGGCTCACACTTGCCCCAATTTATACTTAATATAAGAATTTAAACATAATTTTTTAAAATATAAAAAGAAAATGAAGGTATGATTTAGAGATGAGCTTTTTCAGAATGATTGTTTTCAGTTCAAACTATGAAGGTTTCGTTTTTCTTGATAATGTATTATTCAATCCACAGTCTTAAGATATGTCAAAGAGAAAGGAGAGAAATCATTACCTTGAATAGAAAAGGCAAACACATACATTCTATATGGAATTAAAGATCGAATTATGCAATGATAATCGTAGTTTCTTAGAGAATTGCTTTTAATGTTGCTACATTTCACTAGATGGCAGTTTATGCATGGTTGAAAAGTTATAGAATAAAATAACATGAAATAAAAAACAACGCCATCAACCACAATCATGACAATTATGACGTAAAAAATTTCCTCCCCCTAGAAAAGAAAAAAATATCAAATATGTAAGGTTTGCTTTTAATGTCATAATCAAGATGTGTTAAACTAAAAATATTTTAAAGTTTTTAATTTTCACGTTATAGATAAAGAATTTGTCATTAAATTGCGGAGTTGTATGTATGTAACTGGAACTATACGATAATGGGAAACTTTAATTTTACAGTTTTGTTGCAAATAAAATTTGTAATTTTATAAACAAATTTGGCGTCCTGAACGTCTAATAAATAAATATGCAGTAGCACTTCGATTTAACGGAGTCATCAATAACGATTTCTTTTTTTTTATTTATCTGGATTGAAATGTATGGACTTAATGTTATCATAGCCGCTATTTAAAAAATATGAGTATTTCTCACAAAAATAGATTTGTGACTTTAATTCCGGCAGTCGTTTCACTAGTTTTGGCAAACAAAAATGCAATTTTCCATAATTAAAACTAACAACTCGTCCGATGATACCAATAGTAAAATGCATCACTCTCGAAGAAGCAAATGAAGGCTGAACAATGTGATGCAATGTTTTATTCGTTTTATAATGTACTCGATAATCCGCTTGTTTCATAGTTTATGAAGTATTTAAGCTAGTTTTAATATTGCACCAATGAGAATTTTTTCATACTTGCCCTATAGATATGAAATAATTACCTCAAATCTGAATCGTTTTTGTGTAACGTCTTTCCGCTGTGTTTTTATATAACGTTTAATTTGCTCGCTAATAACACTAATATGCAAGGTTTTGTTGTTTTGAAATGAATAGGTGTATCTGAATGGATTTTTTGTGCAGATTCCGAAAATGACCGTCAAAATTCCGTATCACGTCACGTTTTTTCACAAATGACGGAAATATGAAAATAAAAAAACAGTATTTTGTAATGACATTGTTATAGGGCAACGTTCGAAACGCGTGAAAATGTTCTCTGGAGGGGCTGAATGATTGTGTAAGGAATAGATAAACATCAATATCTTGCTGATAATGGAAATGCAACTGTTTCATCTGTATGACGTCACAATTTGCGCCCCTCACAAAGGCGAAACATGAGAGAATTTATCTTGGCACGGCAGTATGACTCATACCTCACGCCAGCGCTCTCTTCTTGCTATTGATCATATGTGGCGCTATTCGAGGCAGATCATGGTACACTGGTATAGTGTACACGTGGTACGTGGTACACTAAAAAATCATAGTGACGACTGCTACTTCTGCGCAGTGAATATCGGGGGCCATACCAGAACCAGTAAGCATAACATTGTGTATCTCAATATCCCATCTGCCATAAGACCAGTGCCCCATAGGGAATCCATCCCTGTGCCATCCAATATCAATCCCCAGGCACCGATTCAGACGATGTTACAAGTGAGGAGATGTACAAACCGGACATCATGGAGGATGAAACCCCAGTGCCATTTACACTGCATGAACTGAATGATTTGGTTCGCGATCTGAATTTACCTAAAGATGCAGAGGAGCTTTTAGGTTCAAGACTTCATGAAAATAATTAACTATGCCCTAATACGAGACTCTCCTGGTACAGACACCGAGAAGCAGAATTGGTTCCGTTTTTTGCTGAGGAAAGTGGTTTGGTATATTGTCGAGACATTCCGGCAGTCATGAAATACTTCAACATCAATTACAATCCAGGACAGTGGAGGTTGTTTATAGATGCCAGTAAATCCAGTTTAAAAGGTGTTTTATTACACAATACTAACATCCAACCATCCATTCCAGTAGCACATTCTGTGACTTTGAAAGAGACATATGAGGACCTTAAATTACTGCTGGAAAGTATGCAGTACAAATTTCATAAATGGTCTTTGTGCGGGGATTTCAAGGTGATTGGAATATTGCTCGGCCAACAAGGAGGCTACACAAAATTTCCTTGCTTTTTGTGTGAATGGGACTCCAGAGCAAGGGCGAAACATTGTGTTCGGCAGCAGTGGCCAGTCAGAAGTACATTCACACCTGGCGAAAAAAACATTGTTTCAGTTCCACTTGTTGATCCCTCGAAAATACTTTTGTCCCCTTTACATATCAAACTTGGCTTAATGAAGCAATTCGTGACAGCTTTAAGCAGGGACAGTAAATACTTTCAGTATCTGTGAGGTAAGTTTGTACCAATCACGACTGCTGGTATTTTTGTAGGCCCTCAAATACGAAAATTAATGGCAGACAACAAATTCGAGAAAATCATGTGTGAGTGCGAATTGCGAGCATGGACTGCATTTAGAAATGTGGTACACAACTTTTTGGGGAACACGAAGGCTTCAAATTGCACTGCTTTCGTTGAGGAGTTGCTGGAATCTTATAAACTGCTTGGTTGCAAAATGAGCGTCAAAGTTCACTTTCTTCATGCTCATCTCAATTACTTTCCTAACAATCTTAGTGAATTTTCGGAAGAACATGGAGAACGCTTCCACCAGGATATTAAAATGATGGAAAAGAGATACCAAGGAAAGTGGACTATACATATGATGGCCGGCTATTGTTGGATGTTGAACAGAGACTGTACAGGCGCACACCGAAGACAATGCAAAAAAAGGAAGTTTGAAGGGGAGCCCAGTGGTCAATGTTAGGAATGTTTGCTTTTGAATATGTATTGATGTTTATCTGTTCCTTAAACAATCATTCCACCCCTCCATAGAGCATTTTCACACGTTACAAACGTTGCCATATAGCAATGTCATTAAAAAATAACTTTTTTTAAAATTTTCACATTTCCATCATTTATGACAAAACTTGACGTGATACGAAATTTTGAAGGTCATTTTTGGAATCTGCGCAAAAAATCCATTCAGATACACATATTCATTTCAAAACAACAGAAAAAAGTTGAAAAAATGCAGATCAGTGTGATTTATTATTTCTTTCATGTGCTCAAAAAAGGAATAGGTACAAGGGGAGTAGGCCATAGGTCCCTCAAGGCCATAGGCGTAGCGTCGGTTTAATTTATTTCAAGTTCCGATTAGGTCTTTAGCCTTAACATTTTTCAACAATGGTAGGATCCATAAGAAAAATTCGATGCTATATTTTTTCTCATTTTGTTTATACAGTTGGTTCTCTGTTTAACGACGCTCTACTTAACGACGATCTCTAATTAAAGACGATATTTCCCGGTCCCGGTCCCTCCGACGTAAAAAAATTCTATTTTAAGACGATTTTGTTTCTATTTAACGACGATTTTTTCTTACATGATAAACTTTTTCTTCAACATTTTATCTATTGGGGTTACTTTCGGTGGGGGAGTTTGGTTTCAAAAACAGACCCGGAATTTCCTTTATGTTTGTTGCAATCATAGACTTGTTGCAGTGGAAAAAAACGGGGGAGGGGGGGGGTTTACTGTTTCTCGGAAGATCGAACATTCTTCCATGGTGGATCGAATTTCTTAGTGCGGGTGTGGAATCACTCTATTGTACCTACCATGTTGTCATGTGATTTACGAACTGTCCAAAAGCACCCCTCTCTCACTCCTTCTGGGAAGCACGTGTTCATGTTTAGATAATTGAGGCAGTGAAAGGCAAAGTAGTGTAAGTCACATTTTCAACTTTTTTTATTTGAGGGCAAATATGTAATCTCCATGTTCAATTTATAGTGGAATTGCAAATAATTATTGTTTGCAATACCATAGTAATTATTATGAATAATAATTTGTTCAGTTTATAGTGGAATTTTTGTAGTTTTTGCAGTAAAACGCTTTTGACTTACACCACTTTACTTACTGACTTACATCACTTTGCTTTTCACTGCCTCAATTCATGGTTGGGTGTAGGAGCTCATTCCAGTACGAATACGAGGTGAGCAGAGCAAAATGGCATCAAAGCGAAAGCATCTCACGTTACACGAAAAAGGGAAAATTATTGAAGACTGGGAAGAAAGTGTTGGAATAACAAAAGTCCAATTCGCAAGACAATTTCAGCTACCCGAGTCTACTCTCAAAGGCATTTTAGCAAGCAAAGAGAAAATTCTTGAAGCAGCACAAAAATTTGGTTTGAGATCCAAATCCAAACGGCAGAAAATTCAATGTGGCCGATCAGAAGAGTTTGAGAAGGCAGTCCTGCAATGGTTTCATCAAGCAAGAGCATCTAACATTCCAATTTCCGGAGTGATATTTAAAGAAAATGCTATTATTCTGGCAGAAAAGTTTGGAATGCAAAATTTTCAGGCTTCGGCTGGTTGGCTAACAAAGTTCAAAGAAAGATACGGGCTTGTATTTAAAAGCATATCTGGCGAAAGTGGCTCCGTAGATGAAAAAATAGTGGATGAATGGAAAATAGTGCTGAAGGAGAAATTAGATGGATATGATGAGAAGAACATATTCAATGCAGATGACACGGGCCTATTCTACAATATGGTGCCTAATAAAACCTTAACGTATATGGGCGAAAAGTGTTTTGGTGGAAAACACGGTAAGGAACGATTGACTGTTTTACTGTGTACTAATTCGGATGGATCTGAGAAATTTCCACCACTAGTTATAGGCAAATCAAAGCAACCAAGAGGTGTTTTAAGAATATCACCAGGCAACCTTGTGAGTACAGCAATAACAATAAAGCGTGGAGGACATCACAAATTTTTATTGACTGGATTAGAAAATTTGATGCAAAAATGCATCGAGAAAAGTGAAAAGTTTTACTTTTAATCGACCGATGCACTGCACATACTCCAAATATCCCTGGACTTACAAATTTGACTATCCATTTCTTACCAGCTAATTGCACTAGTAAGTTGTAGCCATTAGACCTGGGTATCATTCGCAGTGTGAAAGCATACTACAGAAAGTCTTTAATTTGGAAATTAATAAACAATTTGGCTGACAGTATAAAAATTAGAAAATTTACAATCTTGGAAGAAATGCACATGATAACATCAGCATGGAAAGAAGTTTCTTCATCCACAATAAAAAACTGCTTTCGCGTTGCTGGAATTCACAAATAACTTGTAGTGGAACTGCAAAGTACGGATGTAGAAATCAACGAAGATGACATTACCCCTGAAGAATGGAGAAGTCTTGTTGAAGATGAGGATGTTTCAATTCAAGATTTCTACAATTGTGATAAATATGTTTTAACAACAGATTTCAGAAATGTAGAACAAATTTATTAAGATATTGTAAACGAAAACACAGTGTCAGACGAAGAAGGTGAAGTTGAAGACACGGAAAACGAGACACTGCCACCGTCTTACACAGATGCAATTTCTGCTCTAGATGTTCTCCGACGCTATATTACATCGAAAATGGAAGGTGACTCTTTAACATTTTAGAAAATCTGGAAAAGAGAATAACGAAAACAAGGCGAATGAAGCAATGAACACTTTTTGAATTTTTTAAAACGTAATTTATTGTATCGTTTGTACTCTTTATTTTTCAATGTAATTTAAAATAGCTTTTTGTGAATAAAATAATGATGATAATAAAAATAACATTTTTAAACACGCCAATATATTAAGAAATATATTGACAGTCCTAAACCTGTAAAGTGTGAAGGGAAATGTTATTTTTTCACAAATTCTGTTTAAGGACGATCTCTACTTAAGGACGATTTTTCACGGTCCCTTGAAAGTCGTTAAACAGAGAACCAACTGTATTATATTTATTTTTCTCATTGTATAATTTTTGAATACTACTCAAACAACAATTCTATTGTTATTGAATTTTAAAAAATCATAATATTTCATATTTTAAGGACATCCGACAGAAAATGCGCTGAGGAGGGCCCTAACTGAATTCAATTCTTGCTGCCCACCCCACCCCCACCCCCCCCCCCAAAAAAAAGAAAAAAAAAAAAAGAAAAAAAAAAGTTAGAAGCATGCTACGCCTACGATCGAGGCCAACGAGGGGGGGGGGGTGATGCCCCTAACGTAATTTAATAAAATATTTTATTTGTGTAATTTATAACTCATGATTTGGCATTAATTATTCTTCATTATTTAAGAGTTAACTTTTCCGAGTTCGTCAAAAAATACTTTAAATTGCAATGTTTTTGGAGAATCTTCCATCTTCCGAAATTCTCTAACATTTTTATTTCTTTTCCTTATCTTAAAGCAGCTTAGAGTAACTTTTTTGAGTCAGCACTGCTTTTTAAAAGAAATAAAATAGTTCTGCTGTAAACAGTAATTCGTCTCTCATTGATAGATGGCAGCATCATAATTTGAAATGAACCCACTTCTCTCGTCTAGATGACAAATATACTGAGAATTTATACGTAGAAATATCTATAATTCAGTAACCTATATCTCTTTTAACGAAGCTTGTGTTGTTCAGTTGGAATTCGCAAATTAGGGGTACCATATTCTCACAAATATGGCGCACCGATGGTTCACTGATTTTGATGAACTGAATTACAGACGAGTAAACTCACAGTTTTACTAAACATACTTCGATAGTGATGTTTTCGATGCGATTAAAAAAAAAATACAACTGTCATAGCGTTCGATTCAAGGATAGATCCTCACAGCAAATTTTATTAAAGATTCAAGACACTAATTTTATCAAATTTTCAAGATGAGATCCACACAACTAAATTTATGAAAGATTCAAGTAAAGATCCAAATAGCTAATTTTCTCGGTGTCTTATATTTAGTAGCATTTGAGAAATAAATTTCGGACTAGTTTAATTGATTGTGATCCGAATTTAAGAAACTAAAGCTCCTGAAAAGCAAAGGGATTCATGTGGAAATTTCCTTCATAGCTCCCTGATATGAGGGAGAAAATGTTTGATTCATTTTGGACACATAACAAATCATGCAGGAGTTGCGCGGCAAAGATTATAACAATAGATGTTGAGAGATAATATTGAAGACGATCAAAGATATGAAAAATGTAAAAAACAAACAAACAGGCAAAAAAAAATTCTACTAATATGCCTTCCCTAAGATCTGGTAAACTTCAGCAATGATTCAATCAAAATAGACTTTCAACTCTTTTCTACTTTTGTAAAGTCTGCGTTGTTTAGTGACCGCAGCAACAGATGGCGCCACAAGTACCGCCGAGTCGACCAGTTGAGCGAGTGCAAAAGAATGCGGGTTCACCCCACCAGTTTCTCAACCATAAGACTTCGACCACGAATTTTCTCTATATTAGCAATGTATGTTACCTTCGGTTTGCGACGCACATGGCGATAGTTTATATTTATATTTCGAGGCTAAGTAAATCGTAACATCGAAATAATTTTTTAAAAATTGTTCACTGTGGTCCGTATAATTGTTCTTGTTAATAAATGTGTTTTGGGTGAAACCGGTCTCATAGATGTTAGATAATATTTACGATTTATCTGCTTGGCGCGAGGCGCTGTGCACGAACATTAACATCTACAAGTCTATTAAACTAATCTCCGATTTCCATAAATACGAGTATAGAAAAAAGTTAGTTGAATTGTCCTCTGACTGCAAAAATTGTCAATCTAACGGTAGAACTGGCACTTTTTGACCAGGAGGAAAGATGTAAATATGAATTGTTTTAAAATAGACCTTTAGAGATTTTGATTCGATTTTATCAACATGTGGGTGCACTGACATTTTTCGCCCACGTCCGTTATTTAAGCTAAATACTGATATAGATTGAACTCGAAGTCCGTTTCATAGAATCAGTCTAAAATACAGAGTCGAAGAGTGACGATTTGACCAAGAAGATCAAGGGCTTGATAAATTTCAAAACCTAGGAGTATTATTCGATCCTTTTTGAATTCTAAGCCATTTCATTAAATGGTTTGTTATTTGTTAAAAAAAGTTTTCTATTTCGGCTATTTAATTTCTTTTTCCCTCAATCTTTATTTTTGAAATTTTTAATTCATGAACTTTATTCACGACGCTCTTTCACCCCTTGGGTCGAAAAACTCTGTTCTGTAGCTTCGCTGATGTCGAAAAATGTCTATTACCAAGGAATTTCACTTACTAGTATCTATAGTTTCTGTAATATTCAGCATCAGCAGCTGTAAAGGTTAATTTTATCAGACGCAATCAGTAAGACTCTTCTAAATATTTTTTTAGTTTTAGTTATACAGAAAACAATTGAAATTTTCGTTCGTGATACATTTCTTGGAACACCAATGCCCACAAAACGCTTTTTCAAATTTTAATCTAGTTCGTTCCATATCGTATTCTCGGTTTTCTCGGTTATTTGGGTTTGTTATGATAGGTGATATTTGACAAAAAAACAGTTTCTGTGTTTCTATCACTGGTAATAGCATCTCCAGAACGATTTATAAGACGTACCTACTTTATTTATGTATGCGCAGCTTGACTACAATTCAACTACTGCAGAATGGGCGAAAAACGTCGATTTTATACAAATATTTCAAGCCTAAAGAATTGTAGATCCTGACTCCTTTTATTCAAATTATAGCCAAAAATATTGTTTATTTCAAGGTGAAATATTAATGTAAGTTGGATAAAATAAATTAATCTAATAAAGAACTCTGTATGTAATTGCTGGGTAAAAATTTTTCACAACCGATCTCCAACAGAAATTCGCCTCTTACACACACGCTCATGCATATACAAATAGATAATTTTCTCTGTAATGTTTCAAGATAACCATACTTTATTTAAAACCATTAACCCTAGTCCTTAAAAAAAACTGCACAATGAACACATCTGCACTAGATCGTTAGGCCCTGAAATTCTATCCCATGGACTCCTCTTAACTATTATTCACTTATATAGATTGCGTAAATTACAACAATGAGCAATTTCCGATATTTGTAGCAATATCATTTCTAATTCCCAAACTACAACTCTCAGCTTCGTTTGACGTAATGAAAAATCATTTTTTTTTCTGTTTCCCCATCTTTCAAAATGTTGCTCCTCGTGTCCAGTGTTTTTTTTTCCCCGTGTTTCTCTTGAGTGTTCAGTTAATATCTTAACAGGTAACAATGGATTAGTTTGTACCTCGAATGATTTACTGGGAATTATGCGGCATATCATACACATATAAGTAATAAAATTTAGATGAAATTTTCGAAATTACTTGAAAAAGTCTAAGGACATAATTTAATCGAATTTATTTTCTTAAAATAATAGATTATTGAAAAATCTTTAGAGTTATATGGAGACCTCCCCTAAGACTGGTAGATCTGGTTGAAACATGATTACTGTGTGAACCGACCTAAATACAGTGTAAAACCCCAAACTTTTATCCACATTTTTGTGGTTAGAGATCCTATCACTCGTAGTAGTAAATAGAGGAAAAATTTGTTATATTTCAACAATGGTTTATTTCCGAACAGCAGGTTAAGAAGGTTAAGGCGTTAATAGTCTGATGCAGGGAGCTTTTAGCTTCTGAACATGACTAGAGATGCTGTTTTTGCAGTGCAAGTGATTACTTGGTTTTCAAAAGCCTTGGGTTAACCAAGCCGGAATTATAATTAGGTGCTCATGCCGGTAACACACGAAGAATTTTTTTATAGTGGAAATTAGAACAGGATGTTATGCAAGTAAAGGAGCTTCAGCGAAGGAAACGAAATAAACAGAAGTAATATTAAAAAGGGTTGCCTGATAGAAAATATATTAAAAAAAACAATTTAAAAGAAAAGTTTGAAATCATACGTCATAATTATCTAGCTATTTATCTACAGACACACACTCACAAATATATATATATATATATATATATATATATATATATATATATATATATATATATATATATATATTAGATTCGAGAAATCGTGAAATCGGGGTATTGAAAGAATGAGGTATGTTTAATTTCATTTACCTTGCTAAAATGATGTAGATAAGGCGTACGAGTCACTTTCTCCACTCTTTTCTTCTTTCTTATCTCTCTTTCGCCGTGGAAGATAACGTGGCAGGAGTCTATTCTTCCGAAACACTTAAGCATACGAACGACTCAACTACGCACTTACCTTATCTCAGATAGGTAATTGCCTTAAAGTATTCTTTATATAAATTATCTCAAAGGTACTTCAATGGTACTTTACATTTGGTACTTACATTCAAGAAGTCAAGTTGCCATTTACCTCAAAGGCAATTATTTAAAAAAAAAAAAGGAAATACTATTTCAGGGTCATTAGACACCAGAAAATTAATAGGGTTTAAACCACAAATGAATGGGATAAATTTACAGTCTTTATTAACATGTAGAAGAATCAATGACATCGATTACGGTTTTTCTAAGTCCAGTATCATTTGAAAAGAAATCTTTAAGGATAAAAAAAAAAAAAAAAAAATCTGAGGATTAATCATTTTCCATTAATAAACAGAAGACATCCATTGCAGAGGGATTTGAAGTATGCTTGCTTAAGCAAGAAAATTTTCACGAGTAAAGAGTTTCAGTAAAATCTTCTGATTTTTTTCAATTAAGTATTTTATATTTCGAGGTGTTTCGGAAGGGCTGAGGGGTCAAGAGTTTGTTTTGCCCTTCAGGATTTTTCTTTTCAGCCCCACAATTTGCATTCTGTACGGAAAAAGTCGTCATAAAACATCAAGATGAGGCTATTTCAATCTCTTCTTTTCCTTGTGTGAGCTACGAAATACAAATGAAAACAAAAAGAACGCTCATAAAGTTAAATTACAGTACTTAGTACAGTTTGTTATGTAATTGATCAAAAGACTAAAATCGCCGACTGATGTATTACAATGAAATTTTGGCTTATGTATTCCTAGTTGCCGGGAGACTCTCTCTGATTTTGGATCATAAAACACCTAGAACGGAAGAATTGCAACATGATAATGTGCATATTGAAAATCTCGGCGAGAATATCTTTAAAGAACTTCTATCGAGAATATAAATATTCCAAAGTCTTAATATCTTCTAAATATTAAAATCTATCTAAATTTGTTTTATTAAATTTTTTAGAGGATTTTTTAAAATGTGTAGTTTCAGTCCCCTGTCATTTTTTTTTTCGTCGTTGAAAATCGCAAGCTGATTCCGTTTAATTAGTTTCAGTATTTTAGAGTGATGTTGCAAATTTAGGGTCTTGTGCAGAGATCTATTAGATTACAAGGTCAGAGTAATGAAAACTTTACCTCATTTTTAATTTTCTATAATATGAGAGTAATATTGTTATTTAATGCATCATTTTTGTTTAGTTCTAGCTGTTTAAGTACTTACACCTCTTTTATATCGTCATATGTTTATCACCTGAAACACCCCACATTGGATAATATGAGAATATTACTGACAGCAAAACTTTTGTGCCAGATAAATATCTACGATATTTTTAATAGCAACTTTTTCTGTCCAAGGAGGCAAAACGTCGTGAGACGAACCAAATCAGAAAAGCAAAAAGTGGTAGATGGTGATATCGTAATTTTGAATTTGACATATTAATCTCCAATATTTTCCACTGTGACATTCGACCAGCAACTTTCGATGGATTGTAGTCCATTTAATGCGCATTGAGTAGTTTTAAAAACATCATGGCTAGAGAAAAGAGTTTACCCGATCTTTTGAGATTTGGTCTATGCAAAATGTGATGTGGCTTAAGGCTGCTACGTACTAACCCTATTGGATTCGCTCACCTCAATGATGTGTCCAAGGATTGCCGACTTGGATTGAATAGGTTTTTTTTTTAAAGTTGTATTCCGTAATAGAGAAAAAAAAATTACACCTTGGGGCATTTTTCGTTATTTTTTTTTAGATGCAATTAATATTTTAAAATTTAAATTATTCGGGGGGAAAATCTGGTGTAGTGTGTTTTAAACGCTCATCAATTCCTTTGCTGAACAAAATTTATAAAACGAATCCCGTTGCAAGGTGCAGAAAAGTTCAGGCTATCAGAAAATACCATTTTAATTTCATTTTCAGCCTTTATGTAGCTGTAAATAGTAGAAAAATTTTCTCCATAGGTTAAAGGGCCCCGGGTTGCCCCAATTGGTCGGCAGATCTGTACTGTCCATCCGGCGTCCAAACCCACAAAAATTGCCCGAACAGGTGAAATTCACCTTCGGCTGAGTTTGCAGGAATTGCTACGCAGCGACTGGTCTTAAGGTTCACATTTTTTGTATAACCTAAACGCTGTGGACGATGTATTCTTGTCGACTGTCCCCATAGGTTAACATTGAGGTGAGCGAATCTAATAGGGTTAGTACACAGCAGCCTTAAGCTGCAGTGTCTTAGGCAATCTAATTTAAGCCAAACCAAACTTTTATACGATGTCTTATAGCTAAACCATCTACTTCTCAAATATTTTCTTGAATTTCGGAAAGTTTTCAGCATTTACTCAACCAGGCGCATCCACAGTGAAATCAAAAGTGGTCCAATGACCTCCACTCCTCTTGACCCCCTTCTCTTTTTGCCCAGTTTGCAAGCGTTGACTCCCTCTCCCAGGATCTGCCTATTGTGAGGACACAGAAAACGTGTCATGGGTGCCATTGCCAGGCCGCGCACGTGACACGCTCATCGGGCATGCCCGAGGCGCTGCCGGGACGGAAGCCGCCTCGTCGATTAACCGATTGTGCAACGGTGAGCCCATGGCGGCGATGCGGTACAATGGCCAACGACCGTTGGAAGAAGGATCTCTCCTGTCATGGTCAATGCCCGGTTTACTCGTGAGGTTCTTGCTCCTGGGGCAGCAATGCTTTCTCCGGGGGGTAGAGAGAGAAAGCGAGTCAAGGCACTAAGAAAAACGAAGGAGCTTTGATCGACGAATTTCCGGGGGGTAGAGATAGAACGAGTCAAGGCACTTAGAAAAATGAGGGAGCTTTGATCGACGAATAAGAATTGTAAAATGGATGACAGTTTAAGTGTCTTCTACAGTCGATCATTCCATAAAGCAGTCATACTCGATTTTTTTTTTTTTCGCGGGCCACATACGTGTGTTATCTACGTTACATGATTTACTGGGTATTATGCAGAATATCATGCACATATCAGTTATCAAATTTAGATGTAAATTTCGAAATTACTTGAAAAATGTCCAAGGACATAATTTGATCGAATTTACCTTGTTAAAACAAAGGATTAGGGAAAATCTTAAAAGTTATGTGGATACCTCCCCTGAGACTGGTAGATATGGTTGAAACATGATTACAGTGTGAACCGACCTAAAGACAGTGTAAAACCTTAAACTTTCCCCCACATTTTTTTGGCTGGAGAACTTATCACTCAGAGGAGTTAATAGAGGAAAGTTTACGTAGTAATGTTGTACACTATACCTCATAATTAGGGATAGGTAATTTTCGTATTTATGAAATTCATGAAAATAAATGCGAAATTTGCCGATATGAGAGAATAAATGAAAATATTACACTACTCAAAAAATTTTAACTTTTTTTCTGTATCTGGCTTGTAAATGGGTGAATTTAACTAATTTTGGGGTGCTGAATTCGGTGAAATAATCAGATTCTCTCTATCACGTCACATTTATTAAATACATAGCTGTTACGTAAAGTAAACAGTGAGATATTTGACAAAATTTGACCATCTGAAATACAAGAAGAAAAAAAATAATATTCATCCGGAAAAATGTTTTCTCTATTACTTAATAAAAAACTGTGAACTAATACGATCACGAAACTGTTGTACAATAACCCATAATGTTTATATTAACAATGTTATTTTTCGAAATAGGATGGTGTCTTTTTTGAAGATAGTGCTTTCCTTTTGTAAGATGTCTGATGATTCTCCCTAAACAGAAACAAACAGTAGTCACCCATCATTGCAGGGTCCTAGCGCCTTTCATAACGATGTTCCATAGTAAGGATGTCTTGGTGAAAACGTTCACCCTGTTCATCACTCACAGCACCCGAGTTTTACAAAAAAAGTCTAGGTAGGAGTGCAAAAAATGAATTTTTAGTGATGTTTTACAACCCATATTCTTGTATATGTCCAGTCGACCAGTCACTATGGAAGCATAGATCCATCGTCCTTTTTGTTACCCCAAAAACCGTGTACAATGGCTCCGAAAGACGTCCAAGCAGCTGACTCCAGATTCGTGAGTTAGCTGCTAGCATCGAGGGAAACAGTTCCCGCAAATGCTTAAAGTCGTGGCCAATTTTTATCAAGAGCTTTAACAAAGTTTTTCACCAATCCCAACTTTATATGAAGGGGAGACAAAATGATTTTATTCGGCTCAACCAGTGGTGCATTTTTGGCATTTTTCTCTCCAGGAACGAATGAGATTCCCTCATAGACTATTGTTTGGCTTTGTAGTGGTTCTTTGTATCTCGGCTGTCCCATAGGCACAAAAAAAAAAAAAAAAAACAACCCAGCAGAATTTTGTAAAGTCACCCTGTAAACCTAGAGCACTGCCACTACTTTTAAATCGCAGCCAATCTGCCACCCACGTTCTTTATATTTGACTGCCGCCAGCATCAGAGCCATATTTTCGTAAATTTCGTTCACGGTCAACTCCATGAGCAAAGACTGGTAGTTTGTTGCCATTATGCAAAAGCACTGCTTTCAGGCTAGCTTTCGCAACTTAGAGCGCGATGGTGGTGAGAGAAAGTTTGATGGTTAATTTTACAGCAGATTGCATCCAAATAAAATTTTACCCTACGTAGTCATTCATTTAACCATTATTTGACCACAAAATGTAAATTATAATTTCATTTCTCCACGTATTTTAGCATGTATGTAACAATTACATTCTAAAATTTCGTAAAACCCTTACGTGATAGAAAATTTCTGAAAGCAAATTCGGATTCTACATGCAAAAATCCTTTTTTTTTTAAAAAAAAATACAAATCAGATAGAAAATGGCTGTTGACTAGTGTTATTTTCTACTACTTTTCGGCGAAACCTCGTGATAAATGGCTTTTTAAGCGAAATTAGGTGATAATAGTTAATAATTTATTAACATAATTGTTTATCTAAGACCATCTACGGTCTTTAACTGAGAGATCTCACTCTCGAAATATACTTGTTACTTATTGCTAAAGACTTAAGAGAATGTGGAGATTGCTACAATGTTAGCTTTTAAGTAAGAATTTTGATACTTACATAACCAAGTAAGTAAAATTGTGGTTTTTTTTAAATAAATGCGAAATTTTTGAATATACATACATACATATATATATATATATATATATATATATATATATATATATATATATATATATATATATACATATATATATGTATATATAAATATATATATATATATATATATATATATATATATATATATATATATATATATATACATATATATATATATATATATATATATATATATATATATATATATACATATATATATGTATATATATATATATATATATATATATATATATATACATATATATATATATATATATATATATATATATATATATATATATATATATATATACATACAGGGCGATTATAATTAAAGTTTAAGTTTCAAAACGCTATAAAAAAAGAACCACTGATGAGAATGACATCAAATTTGAACGGCATGTTATTGAAGAAGGCGGAAAGCGTATGGCAGAAGGAAAAATTTAGTTTCAAAAGTTAGCAACAGAGGGCGCTGTAAGCGGCAGAAGATGTAAATTAAAATACCTGTCATGCGCACGACACATTTCAGTGTTAAAAAACCGCCAGGTACACGGCTGTTCCTCATTTCGCGTCGCAGACGTTCGCCATGGGTGTCTCACTGCAGGACCGCGCTCTGCTGGTAAAGCTGTATTACAAGAACGATGATTGTGCAAGAGTAGCTCTGCAAAAGTTCAGGACACTGAAGGGTATAAAAGAACACGTTGGTACAATGAGTGTCGTGGGTCTGAAGAAAATGATGCAAAAATTCAAAACGACAGGATCGTTTGATGTGCAATCTGGTAGAGGGAGAAAACGAGTGCATTCGACAGTAGTTGAAGAAGTGGCCACAGCATTACAGGAGGAGTCGGCCGGTTGTGTGCAACTGTGCAGTGCACGAGGGATTGCCCGAACATTGGACAGGCCTACGAGCACGGTGCTGAAAATTGTACGAAACATCCTGCAATGCTATCCGTACAAAATTGGCCATGTGCAGGAGTTGCTTCCGTCTGACCTGCCAGCAAGGGAGACGTTTGCGTTAGAATTTCTTGGTCGCATGGAAGTGGATAATGAATGGCCGTGGAAAATTTTGTGGACAGATGAAGCCCATTTCCATCTGACAGGGTACGTCAATCCCCAGAACTGTCGAATACGGGCAACAGAAAATCCACTGGCAACGCACCCCGTACCACTTCATGCTGAAAAGGTCACGGTGTGGTGCTGCTTTACGGCATCATTCATTCTACAGCCATATTTTTTCGAGCAGACGGGTGCTTCCGGTCCTGTTACCGCTACCGTCACTGGTCAGCGCTATGCGTCTCTTTTGCGCAACCACGTCATACCAGCTCTGCAACAGCGTGGATGTGTGGATGAAATCATTTTTATGCAAGATGGTGCTCCTCCGCATATTGCACATCCTGTGAAGCAGCTGCTGAGGCGCCATTTCGGAAATGCTCAAATTATCAGCCGTCATTTCCCTACAGCCTGGCCGTCCCGATCACCTGATCTTACGCCGTGTGACTTCTGGCTGTGGGGTTATCTCAAAGATGTGTTCCGTGCTCCAATTGCAAATTTAGCGGAATTAAAGACACGCATTTCGCAACACATTCTGAACATCACCGTTGTGGAACATGCTGTTTGTCGCTTTCAACTTGTTGCACACAACGGTGGACACCATATTGAACATGTTTTGCGCCAGTCTCGCGACATTTCCGAACTTCTTTGATGAATAGTTCCTATGCGGTATGTCGCCGCAAAACTCTTGAAACCGATTTGTGCCTTTCGATGTGATATGTACAGGCATGCAAATAAAATTACTCAACAATTCTAATTTGTCAATGCGTTTTAATGTGTAACTTACACCTTAGCCGTTGTTTTACGAATCATTTCTCATTTCTCGTCGTGATTCTGCCGCTTACAGCGCCATCTGTTGCTAAAATTTGAAACTAAATTTTTTCTTCTGTCATACGCTTTCCGCCTTCTTCAATAACATGCCGTTCAAATTTGACGTCATTCTCATCAGTGGTTCTTTTTTTATAGCGTTTTGAAACTTAAACTTTAATTATAATCACCCTGTATATATATATATATATATATATATATATATATATATATATATATATATATATATATATATATATATATATATATATATATTTAAACTAGCTGGGCTTTGCCCGTCTAGCCGTTTGGTTTATGGACCCGCTTCCTTCAACAATCATCGTCAGAGAATGGGAACACTGAAAAACAACGAATAAAGAGACAAAAAACAGCAATTTCAATTTTGTGGTTACGCATCCCACGTCCTACAAACAGTCGCAGGCAGAAGAAAAATGCTATTCCTCCCCCCCCCCTCCGGCGAGAAGTTCCCTTCCCTCCACCCCTCCACGTAGGGGCGAAAAATTCTTTCTTCGAGAAGTTACCTTCCCCTCCCCGCGTATGGGTGAAGAAATGATTCTTTGGTGTCCGGAACTGGTTGAAAATAAAAAAGTGACCTCAGGAAAAGAATTAATTAAAAAACAGGATTATATATCCCATATTTAAAATAAAAACTGTTGAAATACCTTTATTCGATGTTTTTTAATGTTTCCATCCTCTGACGATGATTGCTGAAGGGAGATTCTTATTTTATTAAAATATATAAAATTTCAATATTTTATATATTGTAAGTTTTTTCTAGAAATTTCGATATTTTTTATGTGAAATTTACGTACTCCTACTCATAATATAATAATGATAAAAAACTTAAAATCCAAATATATCCATGCGTTTATTTGAAAATTAGTGTGATTTTTTATGTTGAGACAAACTTTTGGTTATTTCAGACATATCAGGCTTATAACTGCTGTATGCTGCTCTTATTAAGTCACCAAGGTGGGAGTCAGTACGATAAAGCCGATTTCTATATACATTATTCGCACATTTCATTTTGGAATAGGATGATTCACAAATATACGTTGATTCGAACAACTTATATTTGTGAGCAGCAGGTGGGCTCATTTTTGAACAGTCTTATATTTTTCAGGCATTAATTTACCAAATTCGGGGTACTCCTTTTCATCGCTCTTTTCTTTAAAAATAACTCTTAGATTTGTATCGTTTCTGAACGCAATAAATTTGTCAAATAACTTTGCATAATCGCATCCCAATGCCGCCAGTTCTTAAATAATTGCTGTTTGTAAGGGCCAGGGATTTCCTACGAGCAACAGACAAATCTTTATACTTCGTAAATCTTGAAATCTGCTCTTAAATTCCTTGGATAAGGCAGCTGAATAATTTGAAATTATCGTATAGTTTTCTCGATAAATGTCAGAACAGTCGAACCCCGTTATAACGAACGTCAAGGGACCAAAGATTTTGTTCACTATATCCTGTGGTTCGCTATATCCGAACCGTTAAGAAAAATGTTAGAGTTCATGAAATGTATAACTCATAAGTTGCTATGTGTATTCAATAATGATGTATTAAAAATGATAAAATATATTAAAAATGATCATTAATGAATTAAATTGACTAAAATCGATTACATTAAATTGACACAATACTAATTAAATTAACTTAAAATGAAAACAAATGGAATTAAATTCATTTTACTTTTAATTATTGCTTACTGTTTTGATACAGAAATAATCGGTAATCTTCTGCTGACGTGATGCCGATTTGAAAAACATTTTATGAATTTCTTTGTCCAATACATCAAATGATTCCAACACTCTCTTCCACTGTTT
Organism: Dolomedes plantarius; assembly: GCA_907164885.2. Taxonomy (NCBI): domain Eukaryota; kingdom Metazoa; phylum Arthropoda; class Arachnida; order Araneae; family Dolomedidae; genus Dolomedes; species Dolomedes plantarius. The sequence continues at coordinate 75,060,834 of OU015492.1, forward strand.
GTGTAGACAAAAACTTATTAATTGTACGCATATCTGAGATGGTGGGGATTTCGACATTTATGTACTCCTCTTCATCAGCATCAGATGCAGAATTTTCGATTTCAGAATGATTCATTTTAATTTCTTCCACAATATCTTCATCAGTCGGATTTTCAAATGTAATGACTTCAATCATCACGTTTCGAACAATTGCATGTCACAATCTGAGAAAGGTGAAATTTTATGCTTTTCTATCCACATAGGTAAATCTTCATCAACTTGTTCAACATTCTTTGCTTGTTCAACATTCTTAAAAAGTTTAAAAAAAAATTTAAAAATTCAGTAGTCGACTGAAAAAAAAGATTCGTTATAGCCGATTCTTAAGATTTCGGAGGTTTGCTATAAAATAATAAATTAGCATTAAATACAATAGGAAAACGGCGGGACCAAAACTTTCGTTCGCTATAACTATGAGTTCGTCATATACAGGGTTCGCTATAACGGGGTTCGACTGTACCATCTTGTTTAGCTTTTGTTACGGATTTTAAAAACTCATAGATTGCCAGATGTTTACAAAAGTATCTACCTGATAATAAGTATAAGCCCGTCTGCACACGGAGCAATTCAAAAGAAACTGATAAGTGACTCAAATCACAAACCAGTCCGTGATGAGTCGCAACCTATGTAATTGAATGGAGACACGCACACGGCGCAACTGGTTACAAACCCGTCCGACGGGTTTGATCCGTGGCTTGATAGCGATCGAAATTAGACAGAATGAAAAAAAAAGTTTCTCCCCCAAGTTCAAGGTTATTTAATCAATCACACAGCAACGACATTAACAAATATTATTAAAAGTCGAGGTAGCACGTGCCAAAACAACAGATAGCAAGACATTTATAGCTTTGGTTGGTGATAAATGATTATTTCACGCTTCATTCTTTTATGTAATATTAGACGCCTCGCTGTAACTCATGAAAAAAGGAGTAATTGTCACGATAATACTATAAGGTCTCCATACAACGAATTTCTATTTATCAACGTTCTCTCATGAACCTTGACGTTGATCGATATTAACACGCACATTTCATACCTAATTACGAGAAAAAAGTGTATGTAAAGAAGGTTATTGAAATATTCGAAGTATATAGATAGGAATTATTGTTTCAAGGAAGTGTTATAGGTAAATTACTTCAATCTTTCCAAACATGTGAAAATTCCGATCATGCGCTTAATGAATCAAGCGTTTTGTATAGAAAACCTATACAGAACGGAATAGTAGATTTTAACAGCTCAGGAATGCATGTAGATTATAAAAACATATGGATGTCTACAGCTTACCATGCGTGAAATTTCGGAAACCTTTATTTAAGCACGTCTCGTTCCCTTCATATAATTTATTTTTAAGCTGTTTCATCTCTTTCTCATGCATTTTTTGAGAAATGTATATAATGCACTTAAGATTAATTTTTGTTTGTGTATTTTTTACTTTATCCGCCTAATGTAAGCTTTCACTAACGTGGAATACATTTTCATGAACAATTAATGTGAATAACTAAACTATTAGTAGTTCAGTTTAGGTTTTTCAGACACTTTAATCAATACCTATATAGCAAAAAGCATTAAATTAAATTTCTATTTATTCAATTTGTTTATGTCAAACAGTCGGATTTCATTAAACAGAAACTAAAATGAAAATTATTTAACAAGCATACAGATTTGTCTATTTAAATTGATATTATCATTATTTAATAAAAACAGTAATATTACGATTTATTTTTGAGGCATCATCTTTTGTAGAAGAGTCAGCTTTTTTTTTAATTAATATCTAAATTTTTCACGTTGAAATAATAATTAATGGCAACAGTTTGATTTTGACACACATTTCCAAGTTTTAAATGTAATAAAATGTAAATCTGAAGAAAAAGATTGTAATTATTTCAGTAAATGTTAAAGCTGCTGTGTACCTATTGGATTCGCTCACCTCAATGTTAACCTGTGAAGAAAATTTGTCTACTATTTACAACTACATAAGTGCTGATAATTCAGAAATAATTGTATTTTCAGACAGCCTGAACTTTCCTGCACCTTGCAACAGGATTCATTTTGTAAACTTTGTCCAACAAAAGAATTGATGAGCGTTTAAAACACACTAAACCAGATTTTCTCCCCCGAATAATTTCAATTTTAACCCTTCAGTGGGCGCACCAATTTTTGGAACACCAGCAGGCGCGAGTGGCACAAAGTGCAACGTCTCTATCAACTCTTATTATACCTTTTGTAATAAACTCTTTTTTTTCAAATTGAAAATAAAAATTCTGCCTTTTATGACAAGATATAAAATGTTGATAATACTGATATGTATTTATAATTAAAGGCCAAAGAATGCAGATACAATCGCCTTATTTCAAAACTGTCCGGTTTATTGGATCTAAGGACAACTTGCGAATTAATTCCTATTTATGTCCAAAAACCTAAAAAACAATGAGAGAGTCCATCTTCATGATATGCGGGATGCCGTGTAATAGCTGCACATTTGATCGACGACATCAACTCCTGCTTTTGTCATATTGTAATCCAGTATAATCGCTGGTTTACCACGGTTAAATCCCGACTAACAACGAATGGAAAGGAATACAAGGTTCAGAAAATCAGACCTGCATTAGAAAGGGTGTAGCTATAAATAGAAGCTGCTTAAAACATTCAAACTTTACATGTAAAAACAAGCCATTCAAAATTACGAAAATGTTACACTTTATACACGGGTGCGCCCGCTGAAGGGTTAAAAAATTGTTTGCATTTTTTGAAAAACGAAAAATACCTCAAGTTGTAAAATTTCTTTCCTCTATTACGCAATGCAACTAAAAAAAATCTTTAAATCCAAGTTTGCAATCCTTGGACAAATTTACTCCATAGGTTAACATTGAGGTGAGCGAATCCAATAGGGTCACTACACTGCAACCTTAACAAAAAGGGTTCAAATAAAAAGAAAGAGTTTCCAAAAAAGCATTAACCTATATTAACCAGTTAAACATAAATTACATGTAGTAGTCAATGGTTCATAGCTGAAATTATTACCCAGCGAGGTCTTAACTGTTCTTTTCTTTCAGGTATTGGGGCACAGGTGTTACCTCGGTGGAAGCAGTGATACGGAACAATGATTTACCGTTGGGCAATCATTAAATGGCGAGTATTTGTTACGTCGGTCTCTCTTCCCGCCTTTTTGAGGTCTTTGCCTTTTGTGAAACGTTCGACTTATTTCGTTTGCTCCCTCCTTTCTCTCCATTTTGCTATTTCGGCAACCATCCTCCTTCCCGCTTTGCTCAATAGGAGGATGCATTGAAAAATTATGCATTTGTCCCACTATTAGGTAATAATTCTTGATTATTAAAGCATATCTTGTCAATTTCGCAATACTGCCTTATTATGTGCGACTGCATTTGGAATTTATTTTTCCTCTTCAGGCACGACATGACACGTGTATAATTTTTCGATATAATTGTCCACTATGACGTTGAGTGATTTGTTGTGCATTGCTATAGGTATAAAAAAGGTTTCAATTAACACTTAAGGGAAATTATTAAGCACAGCTACAATTATAAATTTTCCTAATGTTGTAGAGCCGGGCGATGGTTGAATAACCAGTGGCAGATGAACAGGGCCCGATTATGAATGCTGGGGGCCCCTGGGCAGATGCTATTTGGGGGCCCCCTTACGAACATTTATAAAAATAAGAACTATCCATGGGCTATACATACTATTAGAAGTACTAGGTCCATACACCAAAGGGGGTTTGGGGACCCCCTAGCATCAGGGGGCCCTGGGCAAAGTCCCGATTTGCCCATGCGATAAAAAGGCCCTGCAGATGAGGCATTTGGAAGGCCCCAAGGACAATCTAGTTTTGAGGTCACCATCTCCTAAATACTATTAATAAATATTGTTTTTTGCTTAAGATATCATGGTAGAAAGGAATATTTCATTAGTCATTAAGTAGTAAAAACTTCTACTACGCCTTAGTCGTTCGACGGATAGCAAATTGTCTAGATGGTTTCTGTTCCTGAGACTCACAAAATGTATCTCTTTTTAACGTCGCTATGTATAACCCTATTGGATTCGGTCAGTTCAATGTTAACCTATGAAGAAAATGTGTGTACTATTTACATCTACATAAATGTTAATAATCCAATAAAAATGGTATTTTCAAGTAGCCTGAACTTTTCTGCTCCTTGCAACAGGATTCATTTTATAAATTTCGTCCACCAAAGGAATTGTTGAGCGTTCTAAACACACTATACTAGATTTTTCCCCCGAATAATTTAAATTTTAAAATAAAATTTTTATTTTTTAAACGAAAAATGCCCGAAGGTATAAAATTTCTTTCTCTCTTACGGAGTACAGTTTTAAAAAAATCTTTAAATTCATGTCTGGAATCCTTTGCCACATTTTCTCCATAGGTTAACAGTGAGGTGAGCGAATCCAATAGGGATAGTTCACAGCAGCTGCTGTGTTCTTTCGGAGGCCCTTGACAGCTGGAGACCCCAAGCGCGAGCATCATGCGCCTGTGCGATGATCCGCTACTGCGAATATCTAGGGTTCTGTGATTCGATCCAGAGCCTGTGGATTCAAGCCCATTTTTGGCATGAATGTTCGTAGCCATTCGGAATGATCTTCAAACTGTAGGTCCCGGTCTAATTAACCCTTGTGTACCTCAAAAAGTTGACCGTGGAGCTCTAAACCAAGGAAATTAATACTGTAGGCCTGTAGGATGCTGTTGATATCGGTTAAAGGTTTTCTCAGTTTAAAGGTTTTCTCGGTTAAAGGTTTTCACGTATATTTTTCTAATCCCCAGAATGCATCGTTTGAATGTAACACTAAAGAACTTACGTTACTGAATATGTTATACGTTACTGTTATACATTACTGAACTAAAATTTTACCAAAACTTTTCTAGCTGTAGGAATTTAACTTTTTTTATGGATTACCCTATTTGTTTGAAGTAAACTGCACACTTGTCAGGCCTTACAAGTAGTAATTACACAGAATACAAAACCTTAAGCTCTGGAGACTGAAAAAGCGTTTTTGTGACATGGGACAGATATAAAGAAACCAATATATCTATAGGTATTTTCAATTTATCTTAAGATCTAACGTTCATCATCACTGAAAATTTTCGATTGCTTTTCTTAGTCTTACTGTTAGTATTCTTGTTTTTAAAACGTGTTATGATACCGAATACGGCAGATGGATTTTTGTCAACAATTTTACTTACATTTCGATTTGTTTTAACAAACTTACTGTGTAATGTAATCTATATATGAATATCAGTACTGGTAGATTGACCCTCCGTTTGCGGAGCATTAAAAAGCCGACTCTAAATCAAGGTTCCTAAATGTCCCGGATTTTAAGGGACAATCCCTTATTTGTAAATTTTGTCCCGCGTCCCGGGGAACTTTGATACGGGACGGCAAAAGTCGCCGAAATGAGAAATTTACTGTATACGAGTTGGGCGCCTACAATTGTTGACGAGTCGTCTGTGTGCGCCCGCAGTTTGAAAAAACATTTTAAAATAAGTTTAATTACTCTTTTTATTTTGGTGCCTGACTCATTCCTTAGTGGGCCTATAGTAATCTGTCAAAGTTTTTCACCTCTAAAGTTCCCCCTGAAAGTGACAAAATCACTCTAGTAGAGTTAATTTCTGTATTTCACACAGTAAAACACAATATGCGATACAGTTCAATGAACTGTGGGAACACGCTTATTCAAAAACTTTTTTATCACTCAAAAGTCGATCCAAAGATTTTTTGCACACATTATATTATGTACATTGTACAATAATAAAATTACAAATATTACATGCACGTCCCTAACACTTTATAAAGGCACTTACTTAGTTGTAATTAACTAATAAGATAACAATAAGTTTTGTACTATATGCCTAACCAACTTTAAATTGTTTTTGATTTGTAAATTTTGTATGCAGTTGCATTACTGTTTAGTTAACCTAAACTCTATGTAAGTTGCAAAACTGGAATGAAAAATGCATTGAAAATGGCTATTTGAAAGATTAAAATTTGAAAAATTTCCATACCCCCTAGACCCCCGGTAGTATACTTATCAAAACCCGTCCCTTATTTTCGGTGTTTTTATTTGGCAACCCTGCGTTTAATCTATATATATAAAACAGTTCCGTAACTGACTGACTCACTGACTGACTGATTGAGTGACTGACAAACAATGCACAGACCAAACCGCTGGGCCTAAAGGGCTGAAATTTTGCATGGCGATTCTTCTTATAGTGTAGGGGTGCACTAAGAAAGATTTTTCAAAAATTCTTCTTAGAGTTTTTTAAATTAAATATTTGGGCTGTTTTTGTAACATTCTTTTAAGTTTGCATTTAAAATAATAATTTGAGGGTTATAAAATTTTTATCACGAGAAAGATCATAAAAATTCCTTTAAAATGAAATCTTTTTCGAATCTTTACCTCCATTTTCTGATTTTTGGTGAATTTTTAAAGATTAATTTTTAGAATTTAATTTATTAAATGTTGATCACGTGGTTTCTTTCCTTTTTGTGTTACTTTAAACTAATTTTACATCGCATGCATAACAACGGAATAAGTTGACAAAAAAAATAATCTATATTTTTTTCTTTCTAATACGGCAGACGATTGGACATTATCCAAAAAAATATTAAAATACAGTAAAAGATATGTTCTTCGAACTGTACTATATTAACTGCACTATATTCTTTAGTATGTCCTATTAGATTTAATTTGAATATTTTCTTCTATATTATTTTGTCTATAAAAATATCCCTCACGATTTTTTATAAATATATAATTTCTTTTTACATCAAATGTATACATTGATCGTCGTATTTATTATAAATAAATAAATATACGTATATATATTTATTTATTTTGGCATTAATTGCATATATTGACCGTTGTATTTAATTTGAATGTACTCCGTAGCGAAGTGCGAGTTTTCAGCTAGTATCTTATAAAGAAAATGACCTGTATGAGTACAGTCATCAATTTCACTCTGCTATTAACTACGCAACTAGAACCAAAGTAGAAAAAAATTAGGAATTCTTACAACATAAACCTTCGAATGTCTGAATTTCCCTTTATGATCATATTTCGAAAACACAGATTTTGTGTTTTGAAATTTAAAATGAAAACACCCCAAGACACACTTTTACACATGAGTAATTGTAGTTTTCATAGATATCTTTTCTACTTTTTTTTATTTCAAGAGAAAATAACAAGTCGCATAATATTTTATTTTACACTGACTCACTGCATATTTTGATTCCGATAAAATTATAATCTTCTTTGTTTCGATTTTAAAGAGAAATTTATTCATGTAATGTAGCTCATTAATTTAAAAATTAAAAAAAATATTTTATGAAAATGGATTAAGTTCAATTAGTAGTAGGGAGCTTTTTCTTCTTTATTTCCATATGCTTTTGCATGGAAATAATTTTTTTAATATGATATTTTGTTGGTCCAACTTGAATATCATTCATTCGTAATTCTCGGTTGCGCACTTTTTCTCTCTGTTCCAAGCAACAACGTAAGAATGACACTCCAAGATACATATACAGGGTGCGGTAGAAACCGCGATGTTCACCGGACCCACTCATGGTGTCTTTTTGACAACTAAAAAATACGCTCGAACCGTTGCCACACCCGTCGCTGCGCTACTCCCACCACTCCCTTACCAGTGACCTTCCGAAATGTGGGAGTCCATTCTGCCGCGCCCTGTATTAAGAGCAACCAATTTCACTACATTTTGGCACTATTATTAATTGCATTGTTTTTAATTATGCTTTAAATACAGTAAGAAAAAATTTAGGTAGTCTCTTCTAAAGAAACTACTGTGGTTTATTAACGTAGGATTACTTATCGTTGCTTACCTCTTTTTTTTTTTTACAATAAAATTCCTACATACGAAGAGAAGGATGAGTGATAACCCTATGCAGAATAGGTCGATGGTAAGAAAAGTAAGTTACATATGTCAGAAAGTCGGGGGTAATGCGTCGTGTAAATGTCAAGTCAATAAATGAGTTTCCCAGTGCACTCGGATAGTTGGACGGGACCATATCTAAATTAAAGCGATGTTTAAGGAAATCGAATGCCTTTTCGTTGCGTTTTGCGTCTATATTAAAATCACCCATCATGATGATTGGCATCAATATCAAACTCTTCATCTATAAGTAAACTTGATTCGGAATATTTCATGAGCGCACTAAACAGAAATAATTTTAGATAGACTGAATTGACTGTTGAGTGTATATATATATACGGATGCCAGCATGAAACGTGATTGTCCATTTATTGTGATATCTACTATACAAATATCACCAACTCCCGAATCATCTATTTTTTTTCTCGAATCTTCTAAAATTTTGCTTTACCGCTGACCGTTAGGGAGGAACGTAATCGTCTACCACTCTTGATTTATAACTAACGACGACGGTTTTAACGTCTGAAATTTTGCTTTACCGCGGACCGTTATGGAGGAACGTAGTCCTACGTTAAAATATAAGATTGTTTATGAGAAGTCTTCTCACTCTATTTGAATCGTAGGAAAAATTTTTGCTCCGTGAGGCGAGACATAAATTATAATCAGGGCCGGACTATGAACCGCTAAGGCCCAAATTCACATACCATACACATATTCAACTACCAAGCATTATCAATAATTTCACTATGAGGATTTATTCTTCAAATACGGTTGAAAAAAAGAGACAGATTATTTATCGAGAAACTGTGTATCGAGGTTGTTTATTGAGAAATCTACTCTACTCTACTTTAATCATCGTATTTTTTTTTTTTTTTTTTTTTTACTCTGTGAAGCGAGAAATAAATTGTAACCATGGCCGGGCCATGAAACGCTGAGGCCCAAATTCACATACCTTTCACATATCCAACAACCAAGGAAAGAGGAACTATGAATAAGAACTATTTTTTTTTCTGTTCATGGTTTTAAGGCCTATGGACATGCCCCATTTGACCTAGCATGTAACCCTGTATTAAAACGAATATTTCAAGAAGGAAATTTTCTCTTGTTATCACTATAAGAAATCACTCAATATCTTGTCCTTCGACTTACTCCAAGGAAACAGGTGTTAGTGGTTTACTTTGAATCAAACAACAAAGCTTGGATTTTCTGTCCCAAAACACACTTTTAATCGCTTTAGGGGTCAAAAAGAGCAAAACTGAGTATTATTAAAAATATTTTTAAGTGATTAGAAAATACTGGTAAATAATCCTCTCATAGATCCTTTTTTAAAATAGTGATAGAGATGGACGTGGGAAAGAAAATAATCCAATTGAAATCTATAAAAATATTATAAGGGCTATTTCCTCGTGTAGATTTAAATATTTAACTACATTCAGTTAAACTGTGAGGTAAATGTCCCACGTCAAAAATTAGAAATTTGCTTTTAACCGCATAGGTTAATGTTTAGTTAGGTTAGTTAATGTTTTGTGCATTCACCCATTTAATGAGAATCCTAACTCTAAAGTTATTTGCAGCCACAACTTTGAAAGCTTTTTTTATTCATTTCGAGCTATTCATCCTCAATTTTAGAGATTAATTTTGCAACCCAGCCTTCGTATTCGTTCTGCACTGGAGAGAGTTATTGAAAACCGTTCCTGGAAACGTTTTTCGAAATATGCAAACTTAAGTTATTCAGTTTTAATCAGTAGATAGATATTTTAAAATCCCGAATAAACGGATGACTCATGCTTATTCAGCCGTTGTTGCTATGTGGAAAGATAAAACAAAAAACTCTTTATTTGACAAGATTTTTCTTGAATAATTAAGAATTCTTGCGGCTGATTTACTTTGTTATTTAGACACGGACTCTAAACACCTTTTGTTTCCTCGTGTTATTAAATGTTTAGTAATCAGAATTTTGGAGAGTCACATAAACATATCCATCATCTATAGACAGAAAATCAAACAAAACAGATAAATAAAGTTATCTTCTGTTAAGATATTGAATTGAAACTTCTCTATATCCCCTCTTTAAATGAAAAATTACGCGACCCCAATGAAAATTTATTGGTAACAGGAACTTAAAAAGTAGTAATGTAAAAATTAGGACAATGTTAACAAAAGTATAGAAAAGCAAAATAGGCAAATTTCGAGAAACTATTTAAAAAATCAATGATCTGTAAATTTTGGGTATATATATTTACTTTGCATAATAACAATTTAAAAAAATATCTGCCGTACCATCTACACTTTTTTTTGCCAAATCCCCTCTGTGAGTCGCACTTTGCGCACCACTGCCCTAAGTCATGTGTTACAGTTTAATTTTGCTACACAAATATAACTACTCGCTATGAAACAATAATTTTATCAGTGGTAGAGGTACACGGAGGGGGTGGTTGGTCACCCAGCAGCCTAAAAATCAGTACAGAAATCCTTCTCCATGAAATCCCTTGCTAGAAAGGGATGCTGGTTACGCCCTGATTACACCCTGCACAGATATTATTATGGGTATATTCAATTCTTCTAGTGTTACATTGGTTTGTCCATTTGATTCAAACGTTGACTTTGCCAATACTAAAGATTTAGATCTGGTATTATTTTCGTAGAAATAACGCGAAGCAGTGTGGTTTGTTGGAGAAGGTCATGACGTAACTTCATGTCTTAATGGTAAGCATACTTCTCTTTAAAGTCCGTATCTAGGGTTCGATTCTCGAATTAGGCTTGTTGTTTAACGTGAACGAAAAAAATGCAAGTAGAATGGGAGGAAGATATCGACTTTGTCATACCGTTTAAGAAAAATTCAGAATTGTCTTTTTACTGTTCCAGATGTTTTTTGGAACGAAGTTCTTTTACGCGGCTTACAGTAGAGTGAACTGGCAGGAATCGTCCCGTAACGAAAAAGCGTTATGCCCCCTTCATAAGAGGTTCTTCTCAAGGACTCTGTGGTTGAATGGTTATCGCATCGGACTACGGAGTATCGGACTATCGCACTACGGAGCGAGAGGTCCCTGGTTCAAATCCCCGCAAAATCGCCGGCCGTTTCTATTCCCACTCATTCTTGGAATAGCGCAGTATATATATTATAATATATATATATATATATATGTGTGTGTGTGTGTATGTGTATATATATATACATATATATAATCAATAGAAATCTACATATTAAATCACGTTTAGAGTTGAAAAAATAAAGTAAGGAACTTTGTCCCTGACGGGGTCCCCCGACCGTACAATTTTTTTTTTCACCAATGTGTTTCCCAGTACAGAGTTTTAAATTTGTTTATTTATTTGTTTATTTTCCGTTAAGGGAAATAGAGCATTTCTGAAACATATAAACATATTGTTTCCTAAAAATTATGAATTATTGATTATTTAGGAACAACGTGGGAGTTCTAGAGTCTGCTCTACTTTAAAATTCGCAACATATTAAAGAGGCATCGAGGAATGGATTCATGAAGATGCCAAAGGAATTAAACTCCAACCATTGGTTTTGAAGCAAAAACGCCTTTACATTTATAAATATCACCTATGTATATCTGTATTAATAATTCTCTGAAATATTTAAGTTTTCTTTTTCCCTAAGTCTCTCAAATGCCATTTCAACTCTGAATGAAAAATTAGGAGGAATTCATGATTTAAAAATTTCACTCAGAAGCACGCATTCAAAATCATTGAACTTACAGTGTGTAACTTAAATACATGATGAACTGCTCCTGTTTTTTCCTTGGAAAACGTGAAGGTCTAAAGAAGAATATGGAACGCACTTCAGATTTTTGAAGGTATCAACTTCTTAAAAATTCACAGTCGGATGTAAAAAAAGGTAAATAGATTTTGACTTATAGATATCCCTTCTCTAGGTCGTAGAGAATTAGGCGCAATTGTCTTTATGAACAAATCACAAATAGATTTATGATTGCGATGAGACTGATGAGACAGGTGGGGTGGGGGGTGAAGGAGGATTCTCTTTAGACCAAAGGTCCTTACACCTAAAGTACCCTAAAGCTTATACTTTAGGGGATTGAGGCAGTCTTTAATGGAGGATCGGTGTAACACCTAGCTACCCGGAAAAATATTTTCACCTGGTTCAGCGTTGGCTCTTGATGCCCCCGAGACCGTGTGTGCAATTAAAAACTGAATTTGCTTGTAACTGTGCATTTGTAATTTTTCTACGCAGACTACTGCACTTAGTGCTCACTGGTTTTTTGAAGAAGAACTATACCTAGTCCAAAACTCTAGATATTCTGTGTTTTAAAAAGCTGTTATTTATATAATTTTGTCCTGCCCTGATTCCATAAAAGTTACAGTGAAAATTTCTTTACAAAAATTCTACGAAATCTTCTTTGAGAACCCATTGAATATGATGTCAAAGTGTTCACGACCATCATAGTTCTATTTCTGGAGGTAATTTAATCTTGCTTTCCCGCGAATTCGTTGATGCTATCATCAATGTTTTCCTGCATTTTTCTGGCAAGATGTAAACAATATAAGTTACCCTTGAACTTTTGGGTAAGATCATTGCTGATGCAGCAGAAAATGCAAATTTCGATGTAGTTGTTGATTTGATAAAGATTGTATTGGCTTTCAGAAGTCAGCGGTTATAGGAGCAAATTTTGGAACTCATCAACACACTTCCTCTTCAGATCTTGATAGAACAGATGATTTCTCAAGATGTCCTCACATTGATTCAAGGAACATGGACATTGCCCGGATGTTTTCTCTTCGTCAGCAAGATTCTTCAAAAAAGATATCAGTGGCAGGTCATTGACTTGGTCAATACTTCATGACACCAGCAAAGATACGGTGACAAGGACGACAATGTCGAACCAAAGGCATTTGATAAGATTCCTGTTTATGACGTTTCTGACCAAACGCATGGTCATTATGATTTCCATGATATCAATGATTTCTGTCATAAAATCGAAAAAACTGAACCAACTTATGAAATCAGTGGATGATAAGGTCTTGTCGATTACAAAATACTTCTCTAAGAGAATTGAATATTTAATTCTAATAACAGAAAACGCAATAAGCATCCTCTAAAATGAAAAGTTACAAACGCGTATCGGTAGTACAATTAAGATATCTATACCTAGCCCAATACTTAATGACCAGATCTTAATTATGAGAAGTACTTCAATGCTTTTTTTCGGTTTAATACATATAATAACCAACTCACCATACAGGTAAAGATAGACAAACTATAGCCATAATTCCACGTACATAAATTGAAATAATTTGCTCCTATATTGCTAGTACCTAATATTTATAATCATTTTCACTATCAAATACATAATTTTTGATGCCTAATTGCTCATCTTCACTGTCAAAAAGTTGGCCTTTAACGACTTTTCCCAAGCCCCTTTTGAAAGTTTTGCTATTCTTACAGATAAATTTTATGAATGGAAAACAAGACTAAAAATAAAATGCAAACTAACCACTAAATAATATTACTTTCTGTTAACCTTTTCTAATTTTAAAATAGTAGTCGTTCTATTGGAATATTCAGAATAATATACAAAAATTTTCCCAACAAACTAACCACGCCACAATTAGCAAAAAGGTCTCTGCTAAATGATGCTGTTGTTGTTGCTTATGCCCCCTGGCCGAAAATGTATTCCAGACCAGGTCCATGTAGGCTTGCGGGCTGAGGGATGCGGCTCCGGTTTCTAATGGCACCACAAGGGTCGGAGCCCGATTTAACCAGGTGCCACCTCAATTCTGACCGAGCACCCCCAGGGGTGACATCCGGGGGAATCGTACATTCCCCACCCACTGATCTCAAAGAAGGAATTTCCGATCTACGGATTTAACGTGCCCATAACTGGCATAGACACGAAGGTATTTAACGGCGCTTGCCGGGATTCGATACGAACACCCTCGGTACCGAAAGCCAACCCGCTGCCACTAGGCTACCTCTGGTCCGAATCGATGCTATTTGTGTTCATGCATCTGTGATTGAAAGGAAAGGGAGAACTGTCAGATTTGGTCGGGATTAGAAAATATTCGCGCATAAAATATTTGTTTCAAATAATAGTAATTAAACTCGAAATTCAAAAGAAAATTCAGCTTTCATCTTCAGGAGTATAGCGGTAGAAAGACTACATAGTGTTGCATCGCAGAAAAACCTCCAGAAAAACAAAATTAGCTGAGTTCAATTGTCAGTTATTTATAGTGAATTTTAAGGTATATCTAATCCTTAATTTCTTTCACAAGTTTTGGAGTTAGATTTCCTATTACCCAAATTTATCTTGCTATGTCATAAAAGTGCACAAATTTCTGATCCAGCTAAATTGACTGGTTGTCGATAAAGATTTACTGTGAAAAAAGAAAGGAGTGTAAAACAGAGTTTATAAAACTGATTATATGTTTGTATCATTGCAAACCTTATTGACTCTTGAATAAGTGCACTGAAAGTTTAAGGAGAAACTTTTATCTTGCTGATAAAATAGCAGTCATATTACCTGTTATTTTGACTGTCTTCGCAGCTCTAGTATTGACTACTATACAAAAAGTTTGTAACAAAACACCATACTTGGTTTAATAAGGTTTTATTCTTTAATTTATCCTATTCTATTTTAGACAGTTGATTAAATAGTCAAACTCTCTGATGCTTCAGTCACACACATCTGCACTGCACAGTACACTGGGGGAAAACGAGTGATTTATGGGCAGCGCTCTGTGCAGCGATCCTTCGGTCGAGCGGTCTTCACAGCAGATGATCAAAGAGATTCGAAGGACCTTGGGGGGGGGGAGGACCGTAACTAATCGATCCCCAAATGTGTCTACAAGTGTCGGGGGACTGCGTGTCTAGATGTGTGTGACTGCAGCATAATAAGGCTGCCACATACATCTGAACTGCACAGTATTCAGGGGGAAAACGAGTGATTTATGGGCAGCGCTCTGCAGAGCCGCTCTGCAGCAATCCTCCCCTCAGTCGGTTTTTTCCACAGATCATCAAAGTGATTCGAGAGACCTTGGGGGGAGGACCGTGACTAATCGACCCCCAAATGTGTCAACAGGTGTCGGAGGGCTGCGTACTGCAGAATTGTCTAGATGTGTGTGACTGCAGCATAAGAGTTGAATATTGCTGAACATGCCCTAACAACGTATGTTGGTTTGCTCCCTAAGCAAGAACAAAACCCTTTTTCAAGTCCTTTTCCAAAAAGTCCATTTGAAAAAAATATCATAAATGTAAAAATTAGGCCGAAAAGGCTTAAAATTTAGTTGATTAGTTAACATGCAATTAAGAAGAAAAACATTTGATCAGTAAAATATTCAGGGAAACTTCTCTATGGCTTCCAGTAATGGTTCCGAAATAAAATAAAATGTCGATTTGAGGGATGGACGTCGAAAAGAGGTTTCTTCTATATCATTTTCTCTGTGGAGTTTTTAATCGGTTCTGAACAAAATATGGCCGTTTAGAGGATGCTCGCCAAATAGTGGTGGCCGGCTAGACTGTATTCTGTGTAAAGACGTAATACGCCCACACGACACAAACATTTGTGTGTGTGTGTTTGTTTCTTAAGGTGATAATTCTTGTTTTCATTTGATATGTGATAGGAACACATACTAGAAATTATGGCCTTGATACGGAATTAGAATCTATTTCAATCTTCGGTTGACAATGTTTCTTTAGAAAGGGAAAACGTTCTTTTGAGTTCTTTAACGATCTCCTCAACACTAAATTCGTACTTCTAGCTAGTTTATGTACGTGAAAGTAAATGAAATTTTCATGGTGTTCACTTTCTAGTCTCTGAGAGTTTCGGTAAGGTTTATGGGCTCAACGTCGCAAACAGTTTCTCTGGTTTTTTTAATCAGAAAACTGAAGTACAAAATTATAATTTCGATATTTGGAAAAAAACCACTTCACCATAAGTGACATTAAAACTTCTTTTTAGATTATTCACCATGACTATGACTCACGAGCATGCGCATAGTTTAGATGTTTCCAGAGTGTCAACCCGATACTTCTGGGTGTTATCAGGGGCAGGTCATTGGCTTGGTCAATACTGCACGATGCTGGCAAATATATTTAGGTGACAAGGACGACAATGGGGGAATTAAAGCCGTCGGATAACATTCCCTGTGAGTACTATTCTATAGTCAACGGGAAGATATCAGTTGTAGGTCATTGGCTTGGTCAACATTGCTCGATAGCGGTAAAGATGTTAGGGTGACAAGGACGACAATGTCGAATCAAAGTCATTTGATAACATTACTTGAAAGAAACGGAGCTCGAACCCTTTTTTCAGTGATAAGGCCTAAAAAGATGTTATAGATTTTGTAATTGTTAGGGCCATGCATAAACCGTTTAATGGCTATTAAATGTACAATGTTTTTCATTTGATTTAGCGTGTAGTAGACCCTTGATTTTTTTTTAAACCTAAGGTTTACATCTTTTTTGTTACTGCAAAAAATATTTGGTTCTTGATTTGTAGTGAACCTATAAGGAATCAATCATTTCCTTCCTTTTAATTTGATATATTTTTATGTTTATAGATTAAGTCATCGAAGATTATATTTCATAAACATTCAGCCTACACATGCAGCCTTACATTAAGAACATTCAGTGAAATAAATTGTTTACCTTCATTTATGCAGGTATTCTGCTCATCGATTTGACATTCTTCAGCAAGTCTTACAATTTCTTTTTTACTGAAATTTTGATAATTTTTTAATTCATTTTATACTATAGACCTATGCTACTAATTGAAATCCTAAACTTTTTTATCAACGAATAACAAACACTATAAAATTTTTTTCCTCTCTTCTATTACCGATTGTTACACCCCTACCTCTATAAGTTCACATTTTCCCTCTTTTTGACTGTGATAAATTTTCAGGCGTTTGATTCCCAGCTCGTTAAAAAAAAAAGATGTTCGTTGCAGACTGTCCATTCATATTTATCACCTGACATGTTTAGACATTCATAGAAAAATAAGGGTAAAAAATAAGGTAGTACAGTAGAGTCCCGATAATCCGAACTTCGGTAATCTGAAAGTCCGCTTAATCCGAAACCAAAAGTCAAAAAGAACAAAGGTTACAATAAAACCACAGTGATACTAATTAATATAAATTATGTTTCTGAAAATCTCAAAAAAATTGAAAGTTAGACAATGTACTGACTAATTATTACTGAACTACATTGGTTTGAAAAAATCTGTTAAATTTTTTTGTCGAAGAGAAGAATTCATCTCCCTTGAAGCCAAATTAAGCCAACGCGTCAGAAAAATGGTGTCCGCTCTGGTCGCGGCGGAGTGTTGCTCTTCGTAGCCTAGCACTACATTCAATGCAGCCGCGGCGTCTGAGTGAGATACCCTCTGCTCGCTGTAATCGTCTGCTTCACCTTCACTCTCGTCTGACACGTTGACAGGTTATTTCAAAACCATTTCAACAATCTACTGATCGTATAAAATCTTACACTCTACTGAACGAACAACTTACACTCTACTGTACTGTACTAGGCAGCGTTCCGCTCTTTTATCACCCATTTCGTCCGGAGATTTGGTAATGTTTAGACAGACCTTATAAAATAAACTGTGTAATCACACGTAATATGTAATATTTATGAAATCACGTTTTATTATGCAATTTAAATATATTTTAAGAATGATTTCGCTTAATCCGAAAAATTCGTTAATCCGAAAAGAGTCTCCACTGTAGTTGCAATCTCAGAGTTGTAGTAGAGGTAGTTACCGATTGTTACACCCCTACCCCTATAAGTTCACATTTTCCTTCTTTTGATTTTTGATAACTTTCCACGCGTTTGATTCCAAGCTTTTCTTTCAGCTCGTTGAAAAAAAGATGTTTGTTACAGACTGTCCATTCATATTTATCAGCTGACATGTTTAGGCATTCTTAGAAAATTAAGGGTAAAAAATAAGGTAGTAATTGCAATCTCAGAGTTGTAGTAGAGGTAGTAGAAGCAATGCAAAAAGTGCGTTGGATCCAATAAAAACGATGGTAATAAAAACAACTTTATTTCAGGATTATATTATTTTATCTGTTGGATTAGGGACAAGCAATTCAATGTTAGTCCATTTTCTCCATTTCTTTATCTACGAGAAAAGAAACACCCTATTTGTAGATTTAAGCTCCTTTTTTTGGAAATGCCATCTTCCAATCTTGACTCACAAACAGATATTGTATGTCCTGTAGATTTTAAAATGTACAAATATTGCATCCCTAAACAAAGGGCCAAAATATCCTTTCTGAGATAAATGCACAATACTTAAAGTTCAAGCAAAAATAGTACCTGTTAGCTGTCAACTTTTGTAGTGCATTTGCCTGAGAATTTAGCCCTCGTGTAGCAAAAATTGACCGTAGCGCTCCAAACCAAACCAAACCAAACCATTTGCCCGAGAAAAGTGAACATGTTACCATATTTAACCCTCAAACGGAAGGGGAACCAAGGGTGTGTTTTCCCCTTCCCGTACTCTCCCCTCTCATTGCAAGACACCGAGTTGACAAGGAACCGTACCAGCCAGTCTTGAAACAGGTGTTGGAGCGTTTGCAGTAAAAATGAGTGTCTTTGTTGAAAAACGTTATTCATGATCACTATAAATTTTTTTTAGATTTTTAAATTTTTTATTTCGATTTTGAAGGCTAAAAATGTCAGTATATATTATTTTTTACATTTTTGTGCTCGGAAATTTGGTTCAGTAACTTCAAAAACTAGGTAGAAGACTAAAATACATATTATACCTAATACATACAACATTCTATGTAAATGCCAGAGAGATTTTCTTTGTTTAGCAAAAATACAATTCGTTGGTCATTTGGAAAACCAGGCTTCATCAAGACTAAGAGCCCGACCTGCTCTCCCTCTTCTAGAAAAGAAGGAGCTGAATTCAGAGCTATCCATCTTCGGACATTTTTTGTCGAGGAACCTCAGTCGAGTTTGTTGAAAGTTAAGATCAACGGAATAAACGGCATTGTGTGTGCTGACACAGGAGCCAGCCACACTATAGCTGGTGAAACCTTATATCACTTCTTGAGAGAATGAGGAGTAGAATTTGAGAGAATTAGCATGAATGTAACCCTCGCCGATGGTATCCAAAAGGAAACAGAAGTTTATACGGCCCAACTAGAAATTGAAATTGAAGGACGATCTTTCGAACTAAACTTATTTGCATTACCTACAGCATAGGCTAACAGAACATTGTTAGGAACTGATTTTTTGCGTAGCACTGGGATTGTTTTAGATCTTCCAAATCATAGAGGGTATTACCATGACAATCCGAAACAGAAATTTTGATTTGATGATGAGGATTTCAGACCACCTGAATGTTCTAAAAATGCTGTGGAATTCAACACGTTGCTGTTAAGAGAAAATGAAGGGAAACATCTATCCAAAGAACAAAGATCAGATTTAAACGAATTGTTAAGTCATTTTGATGATGTCTTTCAACCAGGGAAAGAAACGACTCCCAAAGTCAAACACTACATTGATACAGGGGATAACCCTCCGGTCGCAGTTCCGCCATATCGTATGTCCAAAGAAAGAATTATTAAAGAAGGAGCTAGATGAGTTGCTAGCTACTGGAACCATAGAAGAGTGTGAATCGCCTTACGCTTCACCGGTGGCGTTAGTACCTAAACCTAATGGCCGAATGCGACTTTGTATAGATTACAGGAAACTAAATGCCATCACCAAGACTGATAAATACCCTCTGTCCAGAATTGACGACCTTCTGCATGAAGCAAGACATACTCCTTTTATGACAACTATTGATTTAAAGAACGGGTACCATCAAATCAAGGTAAACCCTACAGATCGCGACAAAACGGATTTTGTTTGCCCCTTCGGAAGTTACCGTTTCCGGAAAATGCCCTTCGGATTAAAGAACGCCCCGGCAACCTTCCAACGTATGATAGATAACTTTAGAAATTCCTTAAAGACTATTTTTGTGCTGTCATACTTAGATGACATCATAGATGTCATCATCATATTGTCTGAAACATTCAATGAACATGTAGAAAATTTCGGTGCAGTTTTCGAGAAGTTGCGGGAATTTAAATTTGCTGCTACCGATAATCCTCTTTCTCCCATAGGCAACTATCATGTTTCTGCTCTAAGACCATATGAAGGACGAGAACTTGCTCCCATGCATCCAATACGGAGCAGAGGACGACCAAAGACAGCCCTAGGTCGACAAATTCAGCAAAGCAACTCCAAAATTCATTCCCCGAAATACAGACTACAGGGACATGCTGTGCTAACCAGGAAACAGCCGCCTCGAGAAGCAAGATGTATGATGAGGACATCTTATACATCTTGAGGGGAAGACTGTAACGGACTATTTTCTTCCCTCCCACCCACACAAATAGACTCTTCTTTTCAGCACCTGCTATGTCACGTGACAATATTTCCGTTGATCGTTCGGGCGTTAATTTGCTACTTTTGTATCAGCATGTAGAGCGTTCTGTTGTGTCCTAATTAAATGTTCGTGTTTTAAATGTTCTTGTTTTGACATTCTTATTATGTGGACATTACTTTATTTTAAACTTTAAAAAGCCCCGAGAGGATTTTTTTGGGATAAGAACGTGAAACTCACAATTATCATTACTCTTAATAATGGTCATAGGTATGCAATAAACTTAAATAACTAATAATATCAATTAATCCCTTTGTATGGAAATTATTACTCACATGTAATTCAACTACCTAATCAAAAAACACAAATACGATACACTTAATATCATACCCAATGGCTCATCCTAACACTTCAATTTAAATACGTAATATTATCCAAACGACTATCTACACTCAATTCTT
Source organism: Dolomedes plantarius (assembly GCA_907164885.2). Taxonomy (NCBI): domain Eukaryota; kingdom Metazoa; phylum Arthropoda; class Arachnida; order Araneae; family Dolomedidae; genus Dolomedes; species Dolomedes plantarius. Next base: position 75,081,605 of record OU015492.1, read on the forward strand.
ATTTGCTCATTCAGTTATTATCCCCCACAGAAGCATTGGCAGACAATGTGGGAAAGGAAAACAGTACCTTCTCTGGCGAATTTGCTGTTAATTGTTGACATTCGGACTTCGCATAGGGCACAACTTTTGGGTAACCCGCTTCGCTGGGGATTTCAACAGTGGCAGGCGCAATCATTCATCACTCATCTGGCGGAGCCATCGTATGCAGTAGCATTTCATCATGTGTGCTTATACTGTTGTACGGTCACATCAGATTGAGGGTGTCGTGCTCAATAGCATTTCATCATCTAGAGCCGCTTTGCTCGACTCCGACTAATTAGGCGTATGAATTACACTTCAGTGACGCACTCTTAATTTATTTTGGCAACAATTGTCTCTGGATATTACTATTACGGGGCTGTAGTACTCCTAATTACCTTCTCTCCTCAGTATAATATTCACTTCAATTCAGTCAGGGCTTTCCGAATATAGCTTGTCGTCTTCACTGGCCATATGTAGATATCAGCCTCTACATCACTTCTCATCTACCTCTTCCTGACGTCAACCTCAGATCTCTATGGTCGCTTCATCATACGATTCAACTGGAATCAAACTTCTCAAATACAACAACATCCTTCATCTCTCCTTAGAATCTTATTTTCTTTTCTTATTTTCCATATATTTATTCATTTCTTTAACTTTTTGGGTACCGCCTATTTCGATGTTTTATTGGCCTTTTCATTTCGACCCCTTCCATTTCACTCTCTCGGTTTCTCATTTATATTCATTCCAGCCATTCCGAGTCATGGACGTATCTTCTCATTATGCCCCCTGCATCTCATTCTTCCACGATCCTTACTTGTCGGAGCTCCCCTGTATGTGGGGTCGTTTCAAGCTGCTGTAAATGCCTTTCCAATTTTCCTGTCTTGCGTTCTTTTACCCCTTTTTATTATTCTTTTCTCTTCTCTACTTCTTGCATCCTCTAATCTATCTTACTATCTTTTCCAATTATTTTACTTTCCTCGCCTGTTCTCTAATTTATATCCAATCTTTAGCCGTCAAATGTCGCAAACCCTGCGGCAGACTTTTTAATTTTCCACTTGGGCAATCTTTTCCATTCCGAATGAACTTGATTTATTCAATTAGATTTTATAAAATCACCGAGTTATGACTTTGGCCAGGTAAGAGTAAGCTTAACGAGCTCTAAATTTCTAACTTAACGCCATTTTAAAGAGAATTTCAGATTTTTTTTATGAAATATTTATTGCTTATATGCATATGTATTTAAATTAAAACTGGTTTACATGTTAAGTCCAATATCTGAGATAAATAAAGCTAAAAAAAAGGAGTAATTATCCCTAATAGTAACTGCATGATTAAATTAACTATTAGCAAACACGTTCTTTAACTTATTCATAATAGTTTTTCTCATTCCGTTCAGTTTACACAGTTTCATGCTTAACAATAAAATTTCATATATTAAAATGCTTACCTATCTGGCATTTACTCACTAGCTTTAGAGAAAAAAAAATCGATGTTTATTTTTTATTAAATATTTCGCTTTTTAATAGAAGTTTCTTTGTCTTTTAATTTCTCTACTACGATGAAAAGCAAGGCTAAAAAATTCTAAATCCTGATAACTCTAGTTTAATTGAAATTTCTGTTCCATTATTTTAGCGTATAAAATATTCAAAAAATTTTAATATCGAATATTTTCAAATTTACAATTTATTATAAAATAAAATATGTGTTAAAAAACTTCGCATACAAACAAAAGTATGAATTCTTTATCTATGTCGTTCATTAAGGTACGGTAACGTACATTATCGTATGTTACGGTATAAGATAAAGCATCATAATCATTATCTTACACCTTGTTTAAAGAAAGCAGATAAGACAATAAAGAAACAGGACGTAATATGATACATTTCTTCTAAAAAAAGCATTAATTAACGCATCATCATTTGATGATACGATTCAACAGACATAAATAAGAGTAATTTATTTAATTGATTTCTTGAATCAAGTTTTAGAAATAAATTCCAAATTCTAGAACGTTAAATGCAACTTTTTACTAAAAATTATCTATAATGTCTCATATAAGAAATGGTTTAGTGAACTAACGTTAACAGAATTGAAAAAAAATTATTATTAATACACTTTTGAACTATACATATTAAATGTTTTTTTAAAATATTGAGGAATCGATTGAATTCACAGTTTAGTTTAGTCAAGTGGTTTAGTTTTAAAATAGAGTAAAGTAAAATAACTAAAATATTATCTTTTTAAAACACACACACACAGAACATGCTCCCACTTTCGTTTAAGAATTGAAAGCAATAATTTTATTACAACCGCATTCTAAAGGAAAATCCCGAAAAAGCAAATTCAAAATGGTAACATTTTCATGTAAACAGAATGTTTCCAATTTTGCCAAGAATTTCTACAAAAATGATATATATGGTGAGATAAACAGTCATGAAAGTTAACTGACATTGGTTTACACGTGATTTACATGCGAGTTACACGTTACTACGTTATTTGATACGATTAAGGAATAAACGCATGATAAGGCTGAGAGAAGGATTTAATGACGCATAACAACAGCCTGTTGCCAAATCATTAAGGTAACCACTGTATCATTAGTTTTTTTATTTAAAAAAATGGCAAGGGAATTACAAATGCAAAAGACGACAAGGAGAAAAACAAGAAAACTCTAATTGACAGAAGTTATCTCCTCAACAGACCTCTAGCTTCCCAATATTTAGAATATAGATGATTTAGAGTTTCCATGAAGAACAGGGTAATAGGCAAGGGATCTGTCCATTAAAATCGTTTCCTTTGAGAAGAGAACAGTCTGGACTGGAGAGAATTCTTATTTGGAATAAGTATCCGGCTAGATCAGCCAGACTCAACCTTTTTGTCTCCCGGGCCTCAATACAGTACACTAAATCTCATAATAATGTAAAAAATAAAACTCTAAACCTAAACGTATTCAAACGTTTATTTAAAAAATGAGTGTGATTTTTTAGAAAATTTTTTGACAGAAACCTTTGACCCTTTTAGACAAATCAAGTTTATACTTGCTACATGCTAGTCTCAATACGTCATCGAGGTAAGAATCAGAAAGCCGATATTGATTTACGTTTTTCGCATAATTCATTTTGAATATGGTTTACAAAGATGCGTTGATGCGAACAACGTGAGCAGCAGGTGGCCCATATTTTGTACACTTTTGTATTTTTCTGACACTTATTTCCTAAATTATGTTTGCAAAAGCCCCTGCCTGATAATGAGTGGGAATGTTTCAGGCTGCATAAAAAAGCTTAGTGGGCCACTGTTTGAGTACATCTGGGCTAGACAATCATGTCCAGTTAATAGTGGAAATAAGACTTAACTTGAAATAAATTAAAGCTTAATAGAAGTTCAGTAAAAACCAGAAAATTGTAGAAAACTTTTAAGAAAGTTGCTTCTTTTCCGCCTTTTCAAACTGTGAAACTGAAGATTCCGATTATGTGTTTAGCCTTAACATAGTTTTTAACAATGATATGATCCATAAAAAAAAATTCGATGCTATTTTTTTTACAAATTTTATTTATATTATTTTTATTTTCCGCATTGTATAACTTTAGAATACTACTCAAACATCAAGTCTATTGTTATTCAATTTCAAAAATCATAATCTATATATATAAAACAGTTCCGTAACTGACTGACTGACTAACTCACTGACATACAACGCACAAACCAAACCACTGGACCTAAAGGGCTGAAATTTTGTATGGCGATTCTTCTTATAGTGTAGGGGTGCACTAAGAAAGATTTTTGAAAATTTCTTCTTAGATTTTTTTAAATTAAATTTTTAAGCTGGTTTAGTAACTTTTTTTAAGTTTGGATTTAAAATAATAATTTGAGGGTTATGAAATTTATATCACGAGAAAGATCATAAAATTCCTTTAAAATGAAATCTTTTTCGAATCTTTACCTCTATTTTCTGATTTTTGGTGAATTTTTAAAGATTAAATTTTAGAATTTAATTTATTAAATGCTGATCACGTGATTTCTTTTTCAGGTACTTTAAATAAATTTATCGTCATGTCCATAACAATGAAATAGACAAAAAAATATTATTTCCCTTGCCAATGCGGCAGACGATTAGACATTATCCAAAAAAATATTAAAATACAGTAAAAGATATGTTCATCAAAATGTACTATATTACCTGTATTATATTCTTTAGTCCTATTAGATTATGTGCTATATTTTTAGTCCTATTAGATTATCTTATGTCCTATTAGATTTAATTTGAATATTTTCTTGTCTACATTATCTTGTCTATAAAAATATCTCTTATGATTTTTTTAGAAATATATATATATATATATATATATATATATTACATCAATTGTATACATTGATCGTCGTATTTAGTATATATATATATATATATGTAGGTCAGGAATCAGCTGGCTGAGCAGGATAATATAAAACCACAACATTTATTTAAAACACACGGACGACACATGTGCACATTTAAAAATATATCAATACAGCATTACGCATGGAAGCTTGTTCTCTTTAAAACAGTAAAACCCGTCGTTTAAACCTTCACCTGACATTACACTCGTTCTGCACTGAGTCTGCTGGCTCTGGCCCTGGCCATTCGGCTCGCTCTGCTCACGATCTACCCCCGTTCCGCCGCCCCTGCCTGCCACTTCTTCTTCTAGCCGACGTTTCTTCTTCTGTCTCGTCATGAATAAAGCTCAGTCTTAAATGGAGCGAAAGCTTCCCATCAGCATGACGTCACGGGCGAAAAGATTATGCATAATGAGAGGAAAATGTAGCCCACTCTACACTCGGCCATTCCTGCTTCTCGGCAGGTCCTTCTGACGACGGAAAAACATCTAAAAAAAAACAAAGCAAACAAAGAACACAAATGAATGCCACTATAATCATAGACAGTTTTTGGATCCCAAAACGCAGCGGGTACAGTTTCTTTCTTCTTTCTCTCTTCTGTCTTTAAGGTCAAACCAAATCAAAATTTTACGTTGTCTCCAGGTAACCATGGTTTGATGAATTCAGCACAGGTGGTAGACGTTTTTTTCTTTCTGAATTTTAAAGATCTGTTTTTTGGCGTGCTTTCTAAAGGTTCTAGGTGATCTATATGATCTGTATATAGCGGAAGGTCATCTTTACTCAACGGGTGTAGGAACCTCTCTTTCTTTCCTTCTTTGCGGTTAACGAGAATGCAATTAACACAATTAGCTATAATTTTCTCGACTTTCTGCTTTACTCTAAGAATGAAATAGTATTCCTCTAGGTATTTCTCTGTGTAGTTCACTCCTTTGTGGCCTTTCTTATGTGCATCTCTGATTATTTCTGTCTGCATACTTTCAGGTACTACAATAACTTCCTTTCCGTCAATAAATTTATACAGAATTCCGTTTCTCTGAATGTAGTCTTCATAATTAGAAGTTTTAAGTATTTCCTTTATTGCTTTGATTTCGGTGTCATTGTCTTGTTCTGATTTCAACCTTGGGGAAACACTTTCAGATAAAACGCACATCGAGCTTATCGGAGCTCTACTCAAGGCGTCCACGTGAGGCATTTTAGATCCTGCACGGTGTTCCACAACATAATTAAATTCTTCTAGCAATAGTACCCATCGAGCTACTAGCGTGCAAAGGTCGCGCTTGTCCATCGTTTTCTGAAATGATGCGCAATCGGTGACGATCTTGAAGGGAATACCAAGTAAGTAAATTCGGAATCTCTTCAATGCTTCAATCACGGCAAGGACTTCAAGCTCATAACTGGAGTATTTTTTTTCTGCTTCGGTAGTTTTGCGGCTCATGTAATACGTCGGATAAAAATGTTTATCGTCTGGTGCCTTTTGCAGCAGAATTGTGCCGTACCCCTCAAGGCTAGCGTCCGTATGGACTTCTGTTTCATAATTGGGGTTATAAATTCTTAAGACAGGCTTCTCCGATAATACAATTTTAAGTTGATTGAAAGCGTTTCGTTAGTCTTCATTAAATCTAAATTTACCGTCCTTTCTTAAAAGGTCGCTTAGCGGTCTAGCTATTATGGAGTATTTGTTTATATATTTTCTAAAGTATCCTGTGAGTCCGAGGAAGCTCTGAATTTGTTTCAAGTTTCTAGGCTCTGGAAAATTTATGACAGCTTTGGTTTTCGCAGGAGATGGGGAAATTGTACCTCCCTCTATCACATGGCCCAGGAACTCGATTCGTCGTTTTAAAAACTGAGACTTCTTGAAGTTTATCTCTAAACCGTATTCTTTAGCCAAATCCAAAACCCGTTTCAACCGTTTAGTTCCTTCTTCTTCGTTGGCAGATAGAATGATAACGTCATCCATGTAAGGTAAAACAATGCCGTCATTAACTAAGGGTTGGAAAACAGTGTTAATAAATCTTTGAAATACTGCTGGTGAGTTACAAAAGCCAAAGGGTACCTTTAGGAATTGATACTGACCCTTGTGGGTCACAAATGATGTGTACCTTTTACTATCCCGATGCACGTCAACGTGAAAAAATCCGTTCTTCAGATCGATAGTACTGAACACACGGGCTTCCTGCAAGCGGTCTAGGACGTCCTCGATCAACGGTAGAGGGAGTCTGTCCTTAACAACAACTTTATTTAATTTCTGATAGTCTATACAAATACGCGGCGATCCATCCTTCTTCTTGACAATAACTATTGGACTAGCATATTCCGAGGAACTTGGTTCTACTATTCCCTGCGCCAACCACTCGGCCACTTGTGTTTCAACTACCTTCTTTTCCGAAAAAGGGAGTCTATGTGGATGGTGGAATACGGGCTCTTGACTCTTAACTAAAATTTTCAGGTCAATATTCGTTGATTTAGTTTTACTTGGCACATAATTGAGAACTAATTTGCGTACCGTATCCCTGAAGGCTATAGGAACTTTTGGTTCAATATCAATTTCAAAAACATCATCATTTAAGATTGGTAGAACAGATATGATATTTACAGGTACATTATCTTGAGGTCTATTTTGAACTATAACTCCATTTTCATTAATTAAAACTTCACCCTGCATGAGCACATTTAAACCAATTATTACATCATAAGGTAGACAATAATCGTTTACTACACATATATCAGCTGTACACGTAAAATCATCAATAACTATTTCACCAGAAAAAGATCCCAATGGTTTAACTAAACATTTCCCAAGGCCAGTTAAAGTTGAATTTACCGAATATAATTTACCAAATTTTAATTCTTCGTAAATAGACTTTCGAATTAGTGTAACTTGACTTCCAGTATCAATCAGGCCAACTACTTTTGTATTATTGATTTCAACCGTTTTGTTCATGTTCGACGCGACGCATAAAGAGTTTACTTCGGGTTTAGTTTCTGATGTGATTTCGTTTCTGGGTTTAATTTCTGATGTGCATTCTGACGCCCGATGTCCAAACAGGAAACACCTATAGCACTGTAGCTCCTTAAATTTATGTTCACAAAACTTTGCTATATGGTTTCCAGATCCACAGTTAAAACAAGTTTTACGCTTGCGAAATTGAGGATGATCGGAATTAAATTTCACTTCTTTAACATTACCATATTTCGGCTTAACTCCTTCAAAATCAGACCTAACAGTGGAAATAACATGGTGTTCATCAAATTTTGTTCTCGTTTTTTCAAAATTACCTCTATTTTGCATAAAACCAACATTCGTTCTTTCATTTAATTCTGAGCGGCTTTTAATTCGTTGCCTATCCTCACACACTTTCTGATACAAAGCAAGATTTTCTTTAAGTTCAGCTAAATTTCTAGATTTATAGAGCACGTACTTATTTGTTGGTGAATCCTGAATACCATTTATTATATAATGAATTAAAGCTACATCTTCGACGTTACCTTTAATAGCGATTTCTTTCATAACATAAAAATATTCTTGAAGCGATTCATTAAATTTCATCTTTCTGTTATTTAACATCATATGTATATCCGCACTATTATGTTTATTTCCAAACTCTTCTATTAACAGTATTTTTAATTTATCCCATGAGTTAACATTACGTTCACTCTGTAAAAATAGTTTTGCAATGCCACTTAAAGATTTTTTAGCAAAAATGAGTTTCTGAATATCATTCCAAGATAATAATGTAGCGGTTTCCTCAAAATCAGAAATCCAATTTTTTACGGAATGATTATCATCAGCACCAAAATGTTTAAACTTCTACATCACGGAAACTGACCATTACTTCTTTAAAGTTTGGAACTAACCCGACGTTTGAAAAATTTAATGCATCAGTAATTTCTGTTTTACCAATGGCTTCTTCGTCAGTTTCGTCAATGTCAACAGAACTAGAGCTTAGCAGTCCCAAATCATTTAAATTTGTAACAATACACTCAACAAGTTCGTTTGGTTTGCCTTCATCCTTTAAATTTAGTAAATTACAAACAATAATATGGTTATTCACAGTAAAATTATCAGTTACATATTTAATTTTATCTTTATACTCTTTTGAATTAACCTTGTAATTAAATCCTGGAAATTTTCTAAGTCTTTCCCCATTCTTTCTGTCACACGGATCATTCTCAAAAACAATTCTATGCAATAATTTTATGGCGTTGGCAGAAAATAAAGTTAAATTGTTCTTCATACGCGGCACTTCGCCTAACGTAGCCATCTTAAAATCACAAGTAAAAATTAGTCAATAAAACAGAGTTACTCACGTTTAAAATCAGCAAATTCGGGAGCACAATAATCCTATGGAACACAACGCTGAAAAATCAATCTTCATTCAACTTCTTCGAACGCATTTAAACACTTGAGAGCAATTGCAGAACTACCAATCTATCTCGTTTCTAATATAATTGTGGAACTACAAATCCATCCGGCTTCTAATATAATTATAGGGCTTCAAATCGATCCCACTTCTGATATAATTGTAGGTCAGGAATCAGCTGGCTGAGCAGGATAATATAAAACCACAACATTTATTTAAAACACACGGACGACACATGTGCACATTTAAAAATAGAGCAATACAGCATTACGCATGGAAGCTTGTTCTCTTTAAAACAGTAAAACCCGTCGTTTAAACCTGCACCTGACATTACACTCGTTCTGCACTGAGTCTGCTGGCTCTGGCCCTGGCCATTCGGCTCGCTCTGCTCACGATCTACCCCCGTTCCGTCGCCCCTGCCTGCCACTTCTTCTTCTAGCCGACGTTTCTTCTTCTGTCTCGTCATGAATAAAGCTCAGTCTTAAATGGAGCGAAAGCTTCCCATCAGCATGACGTCACGGGCGAAAAGATTATGCATAATGAGGGGAAAATGTAGCCCACTCTACATACATATATATATATATATATATATATATATATATTAATATTGTTAAATTTCAATATTACCTAACCTGTTTACATAAATCTATTTTTAATAGCATTATTGTAAATCAGTTAGTTCGTATAAATAGGCTATGTTCTAAAGACAGTAGGAATAAGCATATTTTAGACTTGATAGCTGTGCTAATACGAAATTATTACCCCGAAAGTCTATCCAAACACATTATTGGTTGTTTTAGTTTTAATGAATAGTTTGTTCTGTTGCAATTAATAAATAAATCATAATAATAAAAAAAATAGAAAAAAATAACTACTAAAAATAAAAAATAAAAAAATAATATTAAAATCTTAAGTAAAAATAAAAATAAGATAAACAATAACTCTTAGTAAAAATAATAAAAAACTAAATTAATAAAGGTTTAATAGTCCTAAAACACAGTATCCATAGTAGGTCTATTTCTGTGTTTCCATAATCTCCATGGTTGCAAGTTTTGTGACGTCAGTCATCTTGCGATTACTTATTCTTAACTTCCACTCTGTCTAGCTCCAGGCTTGGTGTTCTATGGTTAAGTAACTCTTTATTCAATTCTACAGTTTTTCATGGATTCTACGGTGTCTGAGTATGTTTATTGTATAGATCATACTTATCTGAGACAAACCATTGGTTTTTAGACAGTATAGACACCGCTGATGATGAGATATTGTCTAAAACCTCTTTCAATCTTATCTTTTCATGTTTTTGGTTCATGGCTGTAGTAGCTTTAGTGCTCATACTGGTTTTTCTCTTTCAACTTTATTTTATATATATATATATATATATTTCGGCATTAATTGCATACATTGACCGTTTTATTTAATTTGAATGTACTCCGTAGCGAAGTGCGGGTTTTCAGCTAGTACTTTATATTTTAAGGACCGTCCGGCAGTCAATGCGCAGAGGAGGACCCTAACTGAATTCAATTCGTGCTAGAGATGGGATATTGATATCGATATTATCGAAATATCGATATTTAACCTTCGATATTATGCATTATAATATCAATATTTGATTTCTGATAATATCGAATATCGATTACACATTTTCTAAAGAATTTATTTGAAATAATTATAATTTATAAAAATTTGGGTTAAAAAATCTCAAAACCAAGGGAAAAAATAAATGAGATTAAAAAAAAATTATACAGAAAATTGTAAAATTAGTCAATGAGGATCTATATTCAACTGTTAAAACAAAGGGATGAAAAAACTATAATACAATGTTAAATAAAAGTTATAGGCCAATTCCACGATGAAGTTTCCTTCCTGAGAGTTTAATCTTAAAAGTCTTTTTCTTTAGATTTACTACATGAGTAGATACATGTGTACTCCCTAAGACAAACATCTTTTGAAGCTTTTGGTTCATGTTGTTTTGAGTAGGAGATTTTTATATTTAAAGGATAAAACTTTTTGATTTTAAATAAAGTTCTCTGAGGACTTCCTGAAAACGAGCCAAAATGGAGCAAATTAATCCAGTAAGAATAAAAATTGATGGTGGCCTATAACTTTTATTCAGTAAGAATTATATACCACATTATTCTATCTCACTAAGGTGTTTGAAAGTCAGTTCCACTATAAAACCTGTCAGAAAGTCTAATATCAATCAAGTAAACAAGGCTAAATATTTTAAAATATCTTGAGTTTGGTATTGATTAGAAGTATAGAGTTGAAGACAGGTGAATTATTGTATCCAAATATAAAATAAAAAAATACTAATTAAAATATTATCATTAATTATTTTGATTTATGAAAGCCCAGAAGTGATTTAAATTGTGTATAGCTTATCTAAAAAAATTAATTTAAAAAAGATACACAAGTAAATCAGGCAAAAGAATTAAACTTAAAAACATTATTATTTATTTCTTTAAATACAAATAATTTCTAATACTATATACAAAGTAATTTTTAATGTAAGCAATAGAAAAATGTGTGAAAAAATCAAAAATTGTTCAGCATATAAAAATGAATTCTAGAAAGAACAAAAAATGAATAAAAACAATTATTATTCATTAATTAAAAAAAAGAATTTTTCTCCCACTGAGTGAACGAAAGAAGTTATTCATGTGAGACGATTTCTGGCTGAGTTAATTATATTGCTGGCTTGAGAAAAATTCTTTCAGATGGCACTGATGATGAAGTTGCAGTCAAATATCGCTTGGCAACCCCACATAGTTCCGGGTACAATCCATTTGATTTCCTCCAAAAAGAAAGCAGACACTTGTTGATGTCAGCTTCTTCAGGGGATCGCAAATAAAATGCAAGCTCATCAGGGACATCTGAGCTACCTAAAGAACTCCTATGCTTCCAATTTTCTGAACCGTTTTGGAGTGTTCACCAAAGAAAGATGATTCAGTACTCTTTTCCATTGTCAGAATCGGAACTGTGTCCACTTTTGGTGAATGGGCGCTTTTAAAAATTCCTTTCAGTTCTCGAATTGCTTTGGTAGTAGTCTCAGGGTCCCTGAAGTATAATGTCTTCCATTGGGGGTTCAATAACGTACTTACGGCCAGTGATATTACATTCTCAACCGTGAGCCGTTTTTTGCCGCTTTCAAGATTGCTTCCTTGAGTTTGAGGTCAACATTAGATGTAGGTGACATCTTGGAAATTTTATTTTCTACCATGGTTGCTATTGGAATCACGATACTGATTGTGGGGTATTTATCTCCTGATAACTGTTTTGTGGCTTTTAGATGAGGCGCAAGAAACTGGATGATTTCCACCAAATCTTGGTTCTCTGCAGCTGTTGTCATGCTTGGTGCCGATGTGTGTCGGTGTATGATGTTGTTGAGTGTTGAGTTGAAGCTTAGAAAACCGCTCGATCATTTCGTATGTAGAATTTCTCCGTGTTTCCACACTCTGCATGAAGTTTCAGATAACTTTCTGCTCTCAATTCATATGAAGCCCGAACACTGTGTTTGAACCAAGTCACCACTTTCTTCACCTTTCCATTTAGTGTCACGAGCTTTGGTACGGCTTTAGTTGAACGGTAAGCGACCAAATTAAGGAGATGGGCAAAACATATTGCATGTTTTTTTGTTTTTGTACCAAAAGCAATTTCCACGGCTTTAAACCATATTCTATCCTCCATCAGTGACCACTGAATTTCGTTTTTCTTTTTTCAAACCCCATTACTGCAGGATATGAAGGATTTTTGAAGAAATGTAATCTCCAGTATGGCTCTGGTCTATTTCAAAGACTCCGAATGGTGCAGGAGGCTAATTTTTCATTTTCCAAATAATGGACTTGTGATGTACAAAAACTTCTTGTCTGAAGGGTTTCGGTCCAGAAACCGGTTATATCCAATATCTCCTTCCAATTTGTTTACATCCGTTCAGTGTTGCCATTGCTTCATCCAAACTAGGATTTCTTTCTTTCTCTAAATAGAACTTTTTAATTTGATAAAATATTGTTTATTGAAATCTTATTTCCTTATTGAATTAAATTACGATAATTTTTTTTTTATCGTACTATTACCATATGTATATTATTTTACTACACAATCAATCATTCCTCCGAATACGATTGACTGCATAGTGAAAGGAAAAGTGTTATCGATATTTTGAAATATCGTTTATATTTTGAAACATCGTCTATTATTTGAAATATCGTCAATATTTTGAAACATCGATATTTTTGTGCCGATATATTATTGATATCGATATCAATAGGGCGATATTATTATCGATACTCATATAGATATTTTGCTTTTGATATCCCATTCCCTAATACGTAACCCCCCCCCTCCAAAAAAAAAAAGAAAAAAAAAAAAAAAGTTAGAAGCACGCTACTCCTATGCTCATACAGTGCGCTATTTTTCCTTGCACTGGTTGATACTGGGCTATTTAGAGAAATTTATAGCAGTATTTCCCTGTATGAGGGTCCCCCTTCCTGCAATGTGATCGCATTTTGGAACTGCTAAAAGAAAATCAGATGAATGAATATAATTTACACAGCGCAACAATACACTTATTTGATTCAATCCTCTATTAAGAAAGGATTCAATTGCGACTAAATCGCCACAGAAAAGTATCTTAGACTTCAAGAATTGGTGGCCATAAACTCTACAAAAGAAGGGGAAAGTCCCTGGAAAAGTCCAAAATTTTCTATTTCCAAATGCAGACAGTTAGAATGCTCCTTTCGAAAAAGATATCTAACAATATCTGAGTTCACTGATGGGTTGGTGAAACATAAATTTTTGTTGCAAAAAAGTCAAACACAGGAATACTCCAGATTCCAACAGAAAATCATTTCAATGAAAAAAATTCCATTATAAGACAAGAAGATTCCAGGATGTTGGGCAAGATAGTTTACTAACATCCCCATGACAAAACCTTTTATGAAGAAGTTTTTGAGACCGACTACTGCAACCACTGCATATTAGGACGATGAAAGTGATGATTAATAATGATTTTCATAATTTTTACAAAATTTTACAAATGTATACACATTTTATAAATAAAAATATTATCATGTTTTAATTATGATTTTTATGCCTATTTCATAATCAGTTTGAAGAAGGGAACAAGTCCATAGTTTTTCCTCCCGTATAATTAATTTAAGGACAGCCAAACTGACCTGTTTCAAAGGTACTGTAAAAGTGGGAGAATGTAAAAAAATCTGATATAAAAGTTTAGTGAAGAAAAAATAATAAATAAGAAAATTGTTAGTCGTACATGTTAAAAACATGGCACGTCAACAATTCTTATAATTTATATTTAAATAGCAAGTTTTAAAAATGTGGCAGTAAAGCTATGTTACAAAAGGTATACGTTAAAACCATTAAAGTTGTTCAAAATAATATATAGACTACAAGACTTTTTAGCAATAACTAAAAGTTTATTCATTTGAAAAACTAGCTAAGAATTAGATAAAAACAACAATATCAACATCTTTCTTCTTACTAATAATACTGGGGTTTTCTTTAGATCAGTTTTAAAACAAACATTACATTTTATCACACTGTGATGGACTATCACAAGAATTAATACATAACTAATAAGAAACGTCTTACTCTAGACAGGCTTGATACTTCATCCCAATATTTCATCAGCTCAAGAACAAGCTTACGATAATGTGTGTATCCTTGATGCCCTGATGAGTTTTCTCGAAAGTGTTCGCCGCTTATATACACTTAACAAAAGCCGATATCCAAATATCGGGTTGATGTACACCACTTCACTTGAAAACTGCTATCGGCTGGTAACTGAAGATTTTTGTGTTTAATTATATGACGTATGGCAATTTGCCAGACATGACGTAATCTAAACGAAACTTACGTCGTTGATTCTGTTGAGTTCATCCCTCTTCTCGACTGCTAGGCTGGAATCCAATGCGAAATTTGGAATTTTGAACGGGATGACTCAGAAAACAAACAAAATATTTTAAAATCCAAAAATCATAGCCAAAGTTTTATCATTCTCAAAATTATCACACTGACAGCTTTAAAACAAATCAGTAATAAAAAAAAATACTGTCATCATCTCTGAAGAATATGTAAAAATTTTTTTTACAGTCCAAGTTTAACAGGCAATGTTATCAATATCATATCAATTTTTACAAATTATTTTAACAAAACAGCTCTTAAATTTACAACAATTAATGATACCTCTCTTCTCTCTATTCTAAAAAATACAACAATTAATGATACCTCTCTTCTCTCTATTCTAAAAAAAAAAAAAAATTAACTCCCGCTGCCGCTGTCAAAAGCTTGTCACGCTATCTCCTCCAAAACCGCTGGGGGTATGGGGTCGAGGCCGATACCAATAGATGCAGATAAATATGGGGAACAAAGTAAGACATGCTTCATCTTCGTCGGACTTTAAGTTTTTTTTATTATTTTATGTTTTGTGGGAAAATATTGACTTTTTCATCGTCAGATTACGATAACTCGCCAAAAAATGATCGTAGAATTTTGATTTTTTTACAATCTAAGACTACAGACATTTCTCTTTCAAACTAGACCTCATTTGTTTAAAAATATTTTAAAACAGACTAATAATTTCATCCAAAAATGAAACACACTTTTTCAAGAAATATTGACTATTTCATCTTCAGATTACGATAACTCGCCAAAAAAATGATCGTAGAATTTTGATCTTTTTACAATCTAAGACTACAGACATTTCTCTTTCAAACTAGACCTCATTTGTTTAAAAATAATTTAAAACAGACTAATATTTTCATCAAAAAATGAAACAAAGTTTTTCAAGAAATATCGTCCCCTATGAGGATGTAATATCGATGCTCCTCGAGATTTTATCTTACAATGAAAATATTTACATCATCTGGAAGCTGAAAGCTTTCTTATTGATATAAACCTCATTTCAAGTCTATATCTTAAATTTTAGATTTTTAATTGAATTTTAAAGCTGATAATTCAGCAGTGATGAAACGCCCTTCGCATTAAGGGTGACAACAGTAAATGGATGGAAGCTGTTGCATTGCCCGAGAATCACCCCTATGTATCTCGCTATTAGCCATAATAGAGGAGCGAGCGTAGCGAGCCTAGGGGGCGAAGCCCCTAGTTATTTCAACAATAATGATTTTATTTCTTTAATTTTTATATTTTTCAGATATTTCTCACATTTTTCTGACATTTTTATATTTTTACAATATTTTTATATTTTGATACGTTTTATATTTTTTGATATTTTCATTTTTGATATTTTGAGTTCAGTTATTTTAGCATTTTAAAAAATTTCTTAAATTTCATAAATTTTCCAATTTTTAAAATAAAATTCAAATTTCTGTTTGCTGAAAAGTACTTGGTAAAAAAATTATTATTATAACGCTATAAGCTCAGTTATTTTTATATTTGCTCTACTTAAGTGTCTGTGTGTGTGTGTGGGGGGGGGGGGCTGCTAATTTTTTCAATCACATTTCTTTCATCTGTAGGACCATTATACCTCATTCTTACTAAAAAAAAATTATAATAATAAAATTGTACACCTGAAAGGGTTAATGCAAAAACCTCCCTCATATGAAAACTACTCAAATTGTAGGCATAAGGCGATGTTGACATTTGCGAATCTAGATAAATTTGTTAATTAAATAACGGGTAAATTCGCGCAATCTGGTGCTCCCACATATGTATGTTTCTAAGTGTAACAGTCATAACCTGTACTAATCGATGTAATGCTGTTTGATGGGTAATGTAAAGAGAGTGACGTATGTCACCATAGAAACATCAAATAAACAACCAATGATAAAGAATATATTTCGTTAAAATGACCAAATAAATATTTCTGTTCATTTTTTAAATAATAATGCGGCTTCAAAATAAATTTTTAAAAAAATTATAAAAAAGTTAAAAATTTTGTTTTAATTTTGGAGTTTTTATCCACCATTAACAAAATAACAAATGAACTTTTAAATCTGAATGGTACCGACTATTTTATTGAGCAGGCATTTGTATTTATTTATACCGATATTTGCTTAATATACATAGTTTGATAGTAACAAAAATTGAAACCTTCTAATGTTTCCATGGAAACAACTAGGGGCATCAAATTGCGCAGATCATCCAAATAATTAGTTAAATAATTCTAATAATTAAGCTTCAATCCTTTTAATTTTACCACCGTATTCATCACACCTCCTGTTCTATATCGCGGGATTAATGCGAATTTCTTCGATGAATTGTGCCACATTGAAATTTGCAATTGCAACGCTTTCCATACTGAACTGAGTTGATTAAACTAGGCGACTAGTGTGAAGGACGTACGTTCAGTAATGTCTTTTGTGTTGAGTCAACTAATCGGGATGAGAACGTTAGTGGCACATGTGCCAGCTGGCAAATCGTCTGTGCGGCGAGTTGACTGCGTGCGAAAGGGTTCGGGCGGTTCCCATACATTTGTTATGTGGCTACATTCCTTGACAGCCGCCCGCAAATTAGTTGAATCAACTAAACCGCCTCGTGTGAAAGAGGCCTAAGTCTGTTGGCCCAACTTGTTGTTGTGTATCGCTTTGTAATTAAAAAAAATATATAAATTAAATATACAGTGAATTAAATACCTTAATAATTTTCTCCACCTATTGTTTAACTTTGATGAGTGTCATTAGATTAATTTTCGCTCGAATTAATTGTAGTGGCATTCATGAAAGTTGAGCAAATGATAAATCAGGTTTTATGTACTGTAAATGTAACAAGCAGGAATTTAATGTATTTTAGTGTTTGATTGACTGACAATTTTCAATTTATTTTAATTTTTTTTTCATGTGGATTGACTGACGCAAGGTAAAATTTTTTTTTTTAAATTAAGCTTTGTTTAGTATTTTTATTTATTTTCAAGTTTTATACGCTTAATTTTTTTCCTTTTATATATATTTTTTAAATTATTACGTATTTGTTTGAAACACAGAAGAGCTTCTCGAGAATCTTTAAAAAAAGTGGCGATACAGTTAATTCAGCTGCATTAAAAAAAAAGAGACGATTTTGCCCACTTTTTGCAAAGAAATATGCTGATAAGTGGACCACATGGGGTTTCCCCATATGGTTGTACCCGGATGTGAGAGGGTCAGGGAAGCTTTTGGACATGCTTGAGGCGAGTAACAGCACAGATGATATAATTAAAAGTACCACGTGGATGGACTAAAAAAGATTATAAAAGGGCAGCACACAAAAAATAAGAGGACTTTTCCTGATTCCTGGTTGTCTGGCTGACGGAAGCTCTAGCTGGATGTCTCTGCACTCATCAATACTACCGGTTGTTCGGAGCTGATGAGAATTTTCAAAGAACGCCATTATGATGAAGATTGTTGAACAAAGATCCTGGACCTGGAGGATTGTCCCTCCCTATGTTCTAAGACGATTGAGTATGGAAGTGGTATCGAGGCTTCTAAGCTATCCGATAAGATAAGTTTTTTTTTTTTTTTTAGCCATGGCTTAATTTAATTTTATATTTTTTAAGGTTTTTTTTGGTCAGTCAATCTAAAATTTTTTTCTTTTTTTTTATTGTGGCCATTTTTATTTTTCATTATGTTGTTCAAAGTGATAATTATTAATTTTTATTATGAGAGTTATAATTTAATGTTTTATGTTTACAAGTAGAACGACGGATATTACTAATATGTATGTGTATATTCATGTATAAAGGAGTTATGGCAATGAGATAAGATTTCTCTAAATTCTATTGTTTAACGTAAGGTGATTAGATTATATTAATTTGTGTAAATAGTAATGAATAAAAATTTTGGTTTGCTTCCCTCAGTTAAAATTGTATCTGTCATGTTTTGTGAATAATCATTTGTGAATTTCTGTTAGCCACAGAATCTAGGTTATTGCTTTAGGTAGAAGATTGATTACACAACGCAATACTAACCACTATACGTTTTAAATATTAAATATAAGGAATAAGTTTAAAATAATTAATACTCTTTGTTTGAAATAAATAATTAAATAAGAAAATAAGAAAAAGTTTAGATACAACACTTGTATAGCATTTAAAGAAAGCGAAATACAACAATAATGAAATGGGACTATTTATACATCCCTTCTGAAGGAGTAACCATGTTGATTTTAAAGATGTGAATATTTTGAAATCAAATGACTGATTAGCATTTCAGTGATTTTCATATTTAATAGCACGCAGTGTATTGGAAAACTTCCGGGAGTGGAACAAAACAGATTTGAGATGCCACAAGTAAGCCAATAGTTAGAATGACTAATCAAAAAAAGGCTGTTTCTTTTTGATGAGAAGTTTATATATGCGGCCGAGAAGCAATGAATAAAGAGCGTGTTGTCTAATATGTCTAGACAACCTATTTAAGAGAGACAGGAGCATGAGGGTTATGAGGGTAACACAGTAAGCGATAGTCCGTTCATATATACAGATTCTGGAGGCACAGTTATGATGTAGGATTGTTGGTTTGATACTGACTCAGCAATTTTAGACATCAGAGATATAATAATGGAATGGGAGTGAGATCCTGAATTTAAAGGAATCATTGGTTGTATCAATGGATTTTTCTTCCTTGACGCCATTTGAGAATAGTAGCCTCTTAGTTCCCTAGTCTTAAGCTGTAAAAGGGGGTTTCAAAAGAAGGAGGAATCAGTTTTCCGCTTGGATTGGCTACCAAACAGTTTACTGACTTTAATCCATTGAAAGACTTTGGGAGGTAAAAATTATAAAATAATTCGATGCGCCAGTCATTAGTTTCAGATAGAAACGAAAATCTATAGCATGTATGAGGGACGATATTATGTAGTTGTCAATTCAAGATTTCACTGAAAACATTCTATAAACTAGGACACATATGAAAGCTGAGACATTTCATAAGCTCGCTGGAACAGTTTTACGGCGTAGTCAGATCTAAAGGAGATATAATGAAATATTAAAGAACGCTATTTAACCTTCATATGGAAGTATATTGACCTATGGATTTTAAAAGCATTGAAAAGATCAGTGGAGACGGAAGCTGTGGTTAATGCACATCAGGAAACTCTTTCAAAGTTACTTCTTTGTTCTTATATATTTTTAATACTAATATTTCCTTTAAGCGTGTTGTTGTCCGTTATTTTCTCTCACTCTTCACCGCCTGTTCCAACATTTTCCTCCACCCTTATGTCAGGCTGACCACACCATGTCTACGTAACATCTGCTGTTAATAGTGGCTTTACTTTTATTGAGGGCGTACTCTCAGTTTTTGTTCTCTTGCACATTTTTTTTTTTGAGAGTGGGTTTCATGGTTGACTGTAGATGTTAATATGCCATCTAGAGGTTTGTTGTCTACATTAAGTGGTTTCCTGTGATAACGGCCCTGAAGGTTAGTACTGCTTAGGATGATCGGAAATTCCCTCTTCTGTTGTTTTACTAGATGTCGATTTTCAGGGACCATGTTCTTACTTTTGCAACTCATCGCTCATCGACTAGTACTTTCACCCCCCTTCCAGAATACACTGCTGGCCACTGTAAATGCAACACCCTGAAGGAAACATGCAAATAACATGAAATTTACAACATGCATTAGCGGAGGTGAGATATGCAAATGATTAGAATTTCATATTATCTTTCAGGGAAATCGGTAGTCGTGTTGGACGAAACCAAACAACTGTAATGCGGATATGTGATCGTTGGATGCAGGAGGGTACGACGGACCGGCGTGTTCGATCGCATCCACCTCAGCGCACCACTTCACGTGATGACAGGCAAATTGTGCGCATGGCAGTGATGGATCGCTCAGTCACATAACGAACCATAGCACAGCACATGCAGTCTGTAACACACCATCCAGTGTCTGCGCGTACCATTCGACGCCGTTTACAGCAGAGTGGTCTGTCCGCAAGACGTCCATTGCTTTGTCTACCCTTGACGCAGAACCACAGACGTCTCCGCCGCCAATGGTGCGATGCCAGAAGGATGTGGACGGCAGAATGGAATGAAATTGTCTTTACTGACGAGTCACGCTTCTGTCTGCAACACCACGATGGTCGCATTCAAGTCTGGAGACACCGTGAAGAGAGGATGCTGAACAGCTGCGTTATGCACCACCACACTATGGTATTATGGTATGGGGCGGTATTGGATATCACTCTCGCACACCTCTAGCACGCATTGCCGGTACTTTAAACAGCCAGCGCTACATCTCCGGGTTGTTGGAGCCAGTTGTCCTTCCTTCCCTTCAGGGCTTGTCCACAGCCATATTTCAACAGGATAATGCGCGACCACATGTGGCACGCATTGTCCAACAGTTCTTCGTCAATCGCCAGATTGAATTGCTTCCCTGGCCGCCTCGCTCTCCGGATCTTTCGCCGATAGAAAACATGTGGTCCATGGTTACTCTACGATTGACCCAGATTCCATCCCACAGCAGATCAACTTTAGCCATTCTGCCACAGCAGATCAACTTTAGCAACGTGTGGAAGCTGCTTGGTCTGCTGTACCCCAAGAACTCATCCAAAGTCTCTTTGAATCAATGCCGAGGCGTGTGACAGCGGTGATCTCCAACAATGGCGGCTACTCTGGCTACTGATTTTGGCAGGAACCACACTTCACAGAAGTCTATAAATTTAATCATTTGATACTTGGTCAACATGTTATCTACAAAATAAATTTTGTTGTGATATCTCTTGTCTTTCTTGGTGTTGCAATTTGGGTGGCCAGCAGTGTATATATACTTACATACTGATATATATACAGAAGGTCGTTTGCACTTTATGGAGACGATTTTCATAGTTAAGTTTTATGTATAAATGCTGTATTTTTTGCGGCGATTTGCTTCTATCTGTAGCCATGGTTCTTGACAATAGCTCTAGCTCAAATTTTCCATGAAAGCAAACTTTTTCATAGTACTGTCATGTCAATTTTACCCCATTCCTCTTGGACTATTTTCCAAAGTCCGTTCAGTGTTATTTGATGCCGTTTTCCCAAGACTCGTTTTAGTAAACCGAAAGTGCAAAAGTCCATTTGAGAAGCGTCAGGTGATTTTACAGGTATTTCATTAAATGGGATACATTTTATTCCTGTTTCTGATTCTTTCTTTGCTAAATAAGCTGCAGTTGATTTAGACGTGTGACTAGAGGCTTTGTAGGCTTTGTCCATATGAAGCTCAACTGTATCAATGTCCTTTCCATATAAGACTGGAATTTCTTCTTCAAAAATTGGTTCTAAAATATTCGTCTAATTGTAGAGTGAATTAATTTCGGCTTTACTTGAGACTTTTTTTATTTTTAATTTGCCGTTGTAACAAAATCCTTTAACTATCATGAATCTCTTTGGGAACTTTTCTGTACACTGATGAAGCCATTTCACACGGTCATTCCCGTCAATTGAGCAATAGAAAATTCATCTTTTTTATTACAGTCACTTAAATAAACCCATGCCTCATCGAGTGTTACTACAAATTTCAATTTTTCAGCAGCTAGGTGTTTTTTATATAATTTTCTACAATTTGTTTTTCTTTCAGCAATATGCTTTGGCAAAAGCAGATGAACTTTAGGTTCAAACATCTTTTTTAACTTCAAATCTTTATGAATGATTTTAATTATAGTGCCAGAAGACATTCCTAGTTTCGATGCAATAGATCTTTGAGTCAGCGGATTTTCTTTTAGGATCAGAGACTTCACTTTCTTGATATTTACCTGCGTTCGAACAGTCTTAGGATGAGTTTTTGCGGTCCTGTTTTCATTTTTACTTTCAGTTAGACTTTTTTTCCTTTCAAATTTATTATATTATAAATACAGTAACCACCGCTTAAAAGTGATCAGTGGTTATAAGAATCAACCGTTTATAAGAATCAATTTCGCGAAAACAAAAACAAATGTATTATTTCCATGTTAAAGTTTTCGCTTTAGAGAATCAATCCACCGGTTTTAAGAATCAGTTTACATTCTTCTCTTTCCTTTCATTTTTCCAAAAAAGCCACTTAAATCCTCAAAAGGCACGAAGTTCTTTCTTTTTATAAAAAAAAAATAAAGATTGATAAGATGGGATGGAATATAGACGTAAAATTCATCCCTTTCTTTGTTAGACATAACATAATAGTTTCCCATTAAACGCTTTAGCCCAACACTGTCCTATTAGCTTGATCCAGGGGCATCTTTACCCGTCCGGGTCCGATTTCATTTTTCTCCACTGACAAACAAAAATAGGGACTCTTTTTCCCACCTCCCACATCCTGGTTGCGACTTCCTGGACCCTGAAACACATAAATCTCCGGCGAAGTGTCCACTATCACTTAGGCAGACGTGACATTAGTAGATTCAGCTCGTTATCAAACCGAGAAACGTAAGCTAGAAGGTGAATCTTCCTCTGAGACTATTAGTATTGAAAGAATATTGAAACAGCCTCCTGAAAACTTCATTTCGTCAAACTACCATAGAAAACTTTTTCTTGCTCCCTTCCTGTAGTTGAAATGTTAAAACTGTTAAGCAGGTATGTTGTAACAAATATTGGATTTTTTTCTTCTCTTACTATGATCATGTGTATCTATCTACTTATAGGTCTAGAAATTAAGTTGTATTTTTAAAATTATAAAAAAATTATTTTAATAAAATTTAATTAGCGTAAATTGATGAGTATTTTATGGTAAATTATCTAATATATGTATATATAGGTGTGTGTGTGTACCTGTCCAAAAACCTAAATTTCGGCTATAAGAATCAACCGCTTATAAGAATCAAAAACAGTAATAACAAACGTGATTCTTATAAGCGGAAATCACTGTACCTTTATTTGAAATGCCCTAACCGCGATTTTTATACCGCTTTATAATTTTTTGATACGAATATTTCTCCTAGGAAAGCAGTTACGTAACCTTCGAGCCATCTATCAATGTTAAGAGCCATTTTCAAAATGAATCTTTTATTTTACATTCCAATCAAAACAAACAGTAGCAGACGATTATTTTGAAGTTGGCAAATTTTTTTTTCAAAATGCAAACGACAAAAATAAATTGCAAATTTCCATAAAGTGGGAATGACCTATATATATATATATGTGTGTGTGTGTGTGTGTGTGTGTGTGTGTGTGTGTGTGTGTGTGTGTGTGTGTGTGTGTGTGTGTTTTTTTTTTTTTTTTTTTTTTTTTTTTTTTTTTTTTTTTTTTTTTTTTAAAGAAGAGTGGAGTCGGTTGAGTACTTTTGGAAGTTAGGATGAAATAAGAAATTGTGTTTTTGAGTTCATCGGCCATTTTACTTTTGGAACGTATTAGACTGATATATATCACGCGAAATTTGGAATGGTGCCTATTTAGCAATGTTAGAGACTTCAATTTAGTAATTAAAAAAATTCCAAATGAAGCATTTTATCAACCTTTATGTTTAGCACCATATCAAAAAAAAATTCCAATGACTAACTATGCTGCAGTACGTAATGTTCAGAAGTACCATTAAAAATATATATATATATTGTAGAAACTGCATTTATTCGTATAGTAAAGAAATCGCGTAAGAAAGGACGCGAGAGTTTTACGTTAGGGAAGCAATCTTCGCTTTCCGCAAACTTTTCTTCGAAACTTGCAGATTCATTTATGATAAGCGTAACATAAATACTGGGAAATATGAAGAGGAATTGATTAAAAGGTGATAAAATATTATTTATTTCTTTTGCAGTATGATCCAAAGAACTGATAAACATACAGTGATAGGAATCGAAAATATAATATGTAATGTTGCATGTATAATGCTTTTTTTAAATTATCTATTAATTGTAATTGTAATAGCCTACACTCAAGAGAGAATATCGTAGGACTGCATTGATATTAATGGTGTGTGTGTCTGAGATAGAAAATTTTATTTTTTTTATGAACCCTCATATTGTAATGATTTTTTTCATCAAATGTAATATTCCTATTAATAAAAATTTGCTTATACAAAAAATTTTGGTAATTTGAAATCTGGATATAAAAAAAATTAATTACAGATTTAAAACAGTTTAGTTTTCGATATATATGCTGAAACAATAATTCTGTTTGGTTATTTTTTTCTCATAGTAAAGGTATCAAAATTTTTTCATGGGGCTTTATAAAAATTTATTTATAGCCTTTTTTAACCACTTTAAATGGCAAATACATGAATTTTAATCAGCTGGTATTTGTTTCAGGGAAAATTTTTTCGGGATATTTCCTGTAAAGGGAAAATCCTAAAGCCTGTTTACTGAACATTCAGTAAAACGTTACAGAATATTTCGTTGAGATATTTTACAAAGAATTTTAGACATATTCTTTAAACCTTCGGAAATTATAAAAAATTCTATTCCGAGATAAATAGTCCTGATTTACACATGCATAGCACGGTACGCAAAAGTAGTACAGCATGGAAATGTTTCAAGTGGCAATGTAATAATAGTAGTAAATTTCGGTTTGCGTAGTTTTATTTTAAAATCTTAAATTAGTGCGTTTTGAGCTAAGAAAATAAAAATTTACTTTTATGCGAACTTTTTGTCCCATCACCTTCTAAAAATTCCAGCAGAACAATCTAAAGAACCTTCATTAGCAACAAATCCCATACATTTTTAAAATAATTTTTTGCAATGTTACACCAAAAAATATTTTCTATAGATTGAGATGAAATCCTCTCTTTGAATTTTTAATCACTGATGCCATCTTAAAAGTTTTATTCATTTATTTTTTAAACTGTGAGTGTTTAGATAACAGACCAACATTCCTCAGCAGCCATTTGGCGAAAATTTCTGAAATGTGTAAAAGCAGACTTGGAAATGAGCTATGTAAAGCCAAAAGAATATTTGTTATTATTCGGTTAAAAACGAGTGCATAAGTATCTCGAAGTTCATCAACCGTCCGTGAGCTTTCTCGACCAATCTACCATAACACGCTTATTTGCTTGGGAAAGTATATTGGCGTAAGATATTTCCCTCATCGAAGTGTAGTAACGTTAGAAAAAAAGGACGTTGACACCTCGAACACGCGCTAAAAAAGATAAAAAGAGATCTTTAGAGAGTGAAAGTTTTTCTCAAGAGAAGGTTTTCTGCTTTCTCAAAGATTCTTTATGTGATACTGGCGGAGAGTTAACGATCGGCAGTGTTATATCAAGTAACTACGCACAAGAAATATGTAGAACGATCGCTTAGTTGGCGATTGAATATTCTATTCTCAGATCCGTTAGTTTTGTTTTGCTTGTGAAATAAAAAGTAAAAATGCAATTATGTCAACTAAAAATACCATGCTTGAAACATGGTCAGGCCAAGGGGCGTAAGTCACAACAACATGTTCGAACAACAACATGTTTGAAACAGATTTTAGAGCTTAAATCTTAAATTTTCTCATCCCAAATAAAAGAAAATTTGGCCAAAAAAGCTTTAGATTTCTGTTGAACTCCGAAAAGTTACTTGCACTTTCAGTCATATGGCAGCTCTACTGTAAATCAGTGATGTTTAAAAAGATTCCCCAAAATACAGGGCTAAAACGTATTGTGCAAATGCGGCAAGCATTAGCAAAATTTGTCCAAACATTTTAAACTATAATGTATCAGACAAGTCCTGGCATGAGGAGCTCTGACGCCAATTTATTTAAGGTGAAATTTTATTTCCTTTCTAGACACATTCTGCCTTTTTTTTTCTTTGCATCATTCTATGGCGTCACAAGGCTACGAAATGTACAGTAACACTCGTACGTCACCCAGGTATCCTTGTCTTTGTTCTCGCTCATGGATCTAAGGTTTGTCCTCCGGGGATGCACGAGGTCATGTTTAACGCAGTGCCGCCCACATCGAATATAGCATCTCGAACTTCCATGGAATAGGGTCGGGTTCAAATCCCGGCTAAAGCTTGGATATTCTTGTACTTCACCCTCATAGGAAGGGATGTTGGTTCCCTGTATGGTGCCTTCATATTAAAGTAGTCAACAAAAAATCACGGTGTGGATGGGGGGATGGCGTCAAGAAAAGTGCCTGTCTCGTTGAGAGAAAAAAAGCAAACTAAAATGTTTAGCGCAGTGCAGCAGCTGACACTACTCTTCATTCCCATTGTTAGGCCACAAGGGAATCTCCTGTCAGAACTTTTCTTAATTCTGTGTTTGTTTTTCGTTACGTATGAAGGTAGATGTTTAAAGTAAAAACCCACGGTCTTTACATTTTTAATTTCTCAGTCGTTAATTTTTCACAAAGCTTTAAATGACTGTCGTCTATCACTGCAGTTTATTTATGTTTTATCTAAAAGAGGTAAACTAAAATAAAAGGATTTTGAAAACAAGCGTATTGCATTCAAACATCTTCCAAATACATAAAATGGAATACATAATATAATATGCATTTGCCCATCTGTGATTAGAAAATACCGAAAAGAATATTCCCCATAGCTTCCTAAGGTATTGAAGGTCTGCTAGGTCAGGTGATGTATCATCGCCTTAGGGCACTGTTCTAAACTGAGATCTTGGCTATTGTCTGCGCGTTAGACATGCGCGTGCTGATACATTTACCAGCTTATCTTGTGTGAGAGCGTATCGTCACTCATCACTCGTACTCAGTTCAGGGAAGTTGAAAGTTTTACAAACTTTTGAAAAGAAGTCCGCTAATAACAGGATGATATTTTTGTTACATGTACAAAATGTTATCCTAATGTATTTTACCTCTAATAAGAGGATTACGACGTTTTAAGTTTGCCTTGTTTCGCAGCTATATTTTAGTGTTTGATTCTCTATTATACTTATCTAGATGTTTGTCTACTTTTTTTTTTCTTTTTTTTAACAATGCGGAGGCACTTGTCGTCAAACATTCGCCTATACTTTGTCAACGTGTATGATTAAAAGGTTCTCTTCACTTATAAAGATATAGGTATTTCCCATGTAGCGAACTGAGGTTCGTAGTTGCAACCAGTAGATGAACTAAACACACTAGGTACATATCAATCGTTACTTAAACAAAACAAATGCAATTTATTGAGATAATTGATGATGATGAGATATGTACACTGCACGGATGCAAGATGAAACTTCGGTAATCTTAAGAAATATCACAGTCGATTTAATCGGCATGGGGCGGAGTAAGAACAATTCAGTCCGCTAGGCTAGCAGAAAAGTGATTCTGCTTCAATGATGATGAAACGGCACTTCGTCCTGATGGGAAAAGGGGCTCCCCAACAATATCAACGGTGGTGACCACTGCACGCACCCGGTAGCGATGAAAAACAGAGTATAAGGAGAAGGGACTCCTCACTGGAAATTTCGGTAGCAAAGGCTACTTCCACGAAGACTGGTCTCCGAACAAAATTAGCGGAGTATGTTTACTCCTACAGGAACTTAATCGTCGCTGCAAACAGTCACAAGGGACTCTGTACCTCTAAGGGCGGCCACCCGGCTGCTCTCACACTGGATCCGGCACGGGTCAGGAACAAAAAAGACGCAAGCCACGGCCAAGGGGTCCATTCTCTTTCATAGGAGAGCCTCCACCGGATATTGCATCACTCTCCGGAAAGTTCGAACGATGTAGAACAAGTGAGCAACGGAAATGGGTTTCCAGGGGCGATAATGAAATATTTTCCCGGGTCTAAGCGCCGCCTTTTTAGTTTGTCCTCAAAGCCACTTCAAAGAGCCTCAAGGAGCCGGCCTCAGTCAATGAGAAGGGGGTACCGCACGAGTCCTTTGTGCAGGCACGCGGCGCCTCCAGGATGCTGCTTAACAACTGATAGTTCACGAATGAAAAGCACCTGGAGTCTCCTGTCATTCATAATTGTGATGTCAACCGGTTGTCAACTCACCTGGTTTGTAACGACAGGCTTAATCAAGAAAATTGACCGAGGCGTCCTAACGTTCTGTGGAACAAGTCTATCGGATGAACAAAGGAAAATGCCTTCAGCATTTTGCCACCTGAGTGGTCTGGTTTCTTTGATTACTCTCAGGCCGAGATAGAAGAATTTCTTTTATTAACGGAGAGGTTGAAATGCAATACTCTACACCCATTAAAAATCAGCTTTTTACAGGATTATTATTAGACTTCATTCCACTAGAATGGTATCTGACAGAGAAAAAAATATAAAAAGCAGATAGCTTCCAGCGATATTGGAATAACTGAATTTTGAAAAACCTTCTAGTAAAAATCTTTATCAGTTTAATTGACAATTTTATCCCCATTTGTTGAAAAGTATAATGAAATATTATATATATATATATATTTCTTTATTTATTTTCATATTAACATTTTTTCACACAAGTTCACTATATTTCACATAAATAATTTTATCTCCATTTGTTGAAAAGTATAATGATATATATATATATATATATATATATATATATATATATATACACTGCTCAAAAAAATTAGGGGAGCAAGAAGTTAAGAAAACCGTGCGAGACAGCCACGTATTGGCATAAAATGGATAGTACACGCGTATCAATGCGCAATACAGAAAAAAGACGTAAAAAAATTTGTAATTAAGCTTTAATTCTTTGAAAATATGGAAAAAAGATGAAAAGATGATTTAGTGCAACAATTTGTTTACATGTAAACGATAAAAAAAGTATTGTTTAGAAAGGATGCAAGATTTTTAATATGGCGTGTGGTCTCCTCGAACAGCTAAGACTGCTGCACACCTGTTTTCCATGAATGCGATGATGTTATCGATAAGACTTTGGGGAATAGTATTCCACTCCTCAAGAAGTGCAATCTCCAAGTCTCGGAGAGTAAAAGGAGGCCTTGGTCTCGCAGCAATGTGTCGTCCGAGCATGTCCCAAACATGCTCGATTGTTTTCAGGTCAGGAGAGCACGCTGGCCATTCCATACGCTGTATTGTTTCAGCTTCAAGCATGTTCTCCACAAGACGATCTGTATGCGGTCTGGCATTATCATGCTGGAAAACAAAGCAATCTCCAATGGCTGCAGCGTAAGGTATGACATGAGGTCGCAGTATCTCGTCTGCATACCTTCGGGCCGTCAAAGTACCATTCCGAATGATATGCAGGTCTGTACGTCCACCTATGCTGATTCCACCCCATACCATAAAACCAGCTCGTCTGTATTGTGACCTTTTACGAACGAATGTGGGGTTATTTCGAGTGCCCCTTTCCCTCCATACCAAAACACGTCGGGTGTCACTCTCCAGACTGAATCGGGACTCCTCTGTAAACAGCACTTGGCTGCAGTCATGTTGCTCCCAATCTCGATGTTCAGCATCCCATCTTCTTCGGGCCGCACGGTGGCGTGAGGTCAACGGAATGCAGACCATTGGCCTACGTGCATAGAGACCTCCATGATGAAGCCTATTACGTACTATTTGGCTGGACTCCCTTCGTCCTGTTGCCAAGAGCAACTGTCTTTGCAGCTGAGTAGCATTGTCTGTTCTGTTTTGACGAGCTGTTAACAATATATACAGGTCATCAGTTGCTGTAGCGGCGCGTGGCCGCCATTGCCCTGGTCGACGTCTAACATTCCCTGTTTCTTGGAATCGATTCCACAGCCTTGCAACGACACTTCTGGCGACTCCAAGAGCGTCCGCGATACTACGTTGTGTTTGCCCGGATTCAAGTCTGCTTATAATACGCCATGCCATGGATTCCGGTAAATCACGTTGTTGAGACATTTTCAAGTCACCTTTTCTCAAAAAGAATAACTGAGCAATCGAATTTCACAGTTAAGGCAGTGAAACAGACGTTTCTGCAACATCCCGATTGCCGCCCTTATGTTCTTTTTCTGGTTTTTAACGTCATGAACTTTGATTTGCATATGAAGTTTTCTTCTTCTGCTTCCTGCTAAGCTTTAAATTATGGATGATTTATTTTATGTTACTTATCGGTGTAAGAATTTGCGTAATTTCGTTAAAACCATGTGCTTCCCTAATTGTTTTGAGCATTATATATATATATATATATATATATGTGTGTGTGTGTGTGTGTGTGTGTGTGTGTGTATGTATTTTTTTTATATTAATATTTTCCCATCTAAATAATTTTATCCCCATTTGTTGAAAAGTATAATGAAATATTATATATATTTCTCTTTTTTTTTTCTTCATAGCAATATTTTTTCCACTCAAGTTTACTGTATTTCGCATAAAGATGCAAGTATTAAGCTATGTAAGAATGAATTTTACTGTTAGACGAAAGTATTAGTAATGATTGCAGAGGATTGTTTATAAGCAAGATATATTGAATACCTACGAATATATAAACAAATGTAATTGAAATACGCGCACAAACATTTATAAATAAATCTAACCTGATGATTTGCACTGTTATATCTGACTTTCACTGATATCAGAAATCTTAAACTGATATACAGTATAAGCATTCATTCAATATCTTTCATAAAGGGCGTCATACAAAGATTTTCTTGTAATGTCTAATATGAGTGTTTGATGTATAGATAAGAACTATCATGATTATTTCCCATTTATTTCTTATATCTGTCAATGAAAGCCTTATGTAGACCGAAAGAAATTTTTTCCAAGGAAGATAGTTTTAATCTATGAGTTGTTACATTGTTCATACCATCGGCAATTCAGATGTTGTAATTTCTGTACGAGGCTAAATATTATCTTGAATTGCATAAGGGGTCAACGACCTTTCTTGCAAGTCTCCAGCCTTAAATCCTCTATGAATTGTCTTCACTAATTCTAGGTTACTATGATTAAGCTCTTTTTTTACGCGAATTAAACACAAAGAAACTCTTGAACCATATTCCGTTTGATAAGAGAAGGTGATGGAAAATGTTGAACAAGATGGTTTTAAATCATGACATTTTGTCTGTAAGATTCTGATAAAAAATATCAGCTAAATAAATCCATGAAATTACACCATATACGAATTACTCATATATATCATGTAATAAAATTTTAATGCTGCTGTGTACTAACCCTATTGGATTCGCTCATATCAATGTTAACCTATGGAGAAAATGTATCCAAGGACTGTCGACTTGGATTTAAAGGATTTTTTTTAAAAATTGTACTCCGTAATAGCGAAAGAAATTTTACACCTTGGGGCATTTTTCGTTTTTTTTTTTGAAAAAAAAAAATGAAAATAATATTTTAAAATTTAAATTATTCGGGGAAAAAATCTGGTATAGTGTGTTTAAAACGCTCATAAATTCTTTTGCTGGACGAAATTTATAAATTGAATCCTGTTGCAAGATGCAGAAAAGTTCACGCTATCTGAAAATACCATTTTAAATTGATTACCAGCATTTATGTAGCTGTAAATAGTAGACAAATTTTCTCCATAGGTCAACATTGAGGTGAGAACAAACCCGCATGACTCATAACCAACACGTGAAGAAGTCCCTTAGTAAAGAAAAGAGTTTTAATATGGGGAACGTTATACAAATCGAAGTGGTGCATGTAAAGAAATCAAAAGAGGAATATGGTTAAATTGAAAAGTGTTGCGCACAGGTCATTAAAAGGAAATAATTTACTGAGATAAGTTAAGACATATGTATTTAAATGATATGAAGAACAAACAGAAGATCTTCTGAAGATAGGAACTTGTTCAGAGTAATCATAAGCCCAGTCACTCTTCCTGATTGCAGACAACATAGGCAGTCAATGGCCCATTCTCGTCTTAGCTTGGGCACTGCCTTCGACCCAAGCTACTACCTTCTCGATGGCAATAGCTTGAGTCAGGGAAGGGGAAAATATCTTCAATCACAAAGTGGTCGTGCGCTCCTTATATGGTTATGAATACAGTTCCGGGAAAATCGGTCGGTGTAAAAGAGATAGAGCCATTGCTTGACGCTCCAAAATCGAACACAGCCACTGTTCATCTAAGAACTAAATGGGAATGGAAAAAGAAAAAAAAATCAAACACATAAAAAGAAAAGTGGGGACCATTATTATATTTGAAGAACAAAAAATAAAAAATAGGCCTCCATAAGAAAAAAAAAGTTCATTAATCCCATATACTGCTATTTTGATGCATTGCTTTTCGTCTATCTATATAAAAAAAAGATTTTGATTCAGAAATGACTCTCCTAACTAATTATTTAAAAAAATTCAATGAGGGAATATCGATGACGTGTAATATACTTCTACGTATAAGATGTATCTATTATTGTAGAGGTATAAGTGTTAACTTTTATATCTTTTATCAAGATATTAAGGTCTACATCTAGTGACATTTGGGTTAAATAAATGCAGAAATATAAAGGATATTACCTTTTCTATATAATTATAATATAAACATATGGACTATGTACATGAAAGCGTATTGATATCAAGTGATACAGAAACAGCAGGTCAATGAACTGCAGCATAACTAATATTCAGTTCAGAATATTTTTTTAAATGAAAACTCTATAGACTCGACGAATAGCCTATATGCCATGAACTCCATAATGCTGCTCCCCCCTGCTTCCAGGAATATCCATATGTCTTCAGTCAAAGAACATACTAACTACTACACTTGAAAAAATATATTAAAGATCAATTACATGCCATGCGAAGGTGAGAGAACAAATATGCAGTCATAAAAAGTGTGCAATTATTGTGTCCTGCCTTAGCTACAAATCAGTCTGTATTATTTAGCTCACGTTGCACTTGGTGGGAAACCCTTTAAGTAGCGTAGCTATTAATGGGAAAAGTGTAGGAACTGTAGCAGCGCAACCACGAACTGGTTGACGGCATCCAATGCCAGTGAAAGACTGCGGAGTGCCTAAAAGGCTGACACGAAAAAATTCACGTAACCAGTGAAGAAATGTTCTAATCGACACTCAAAATGAAACCATACCCAGCATTAATACCGAAACCGTTGACCGAGGACTTTTAGTAGTTTGTTTTCTCGGTCGAGAAACTGAACGCCCCTCATGTCCCAACACAGTGGGACATGAGGGACACATATCGATTTTGAAATCATCTTTTTAGAAAGAAGTCTGTCGAACTTTCTATGAATATCATGAGTCTAATGAGTTCAGCAGTGATCACCCTGTCTCTCAACGTTCTCATAAAATTCCAAGAAAACCCTAATCCCAGTCTGTATGAAATAGCTAATACTTGAACTATAATTGTTTTTTTACCTATGAATAGATCTCTCATCGGGTCATCTTAATTGTTTTATTACGGATACAGAATGAATTGGTACAATGAATAATACGAAAATTTCAAAATATAACATGTATATAATTTGCATTTTGTGTCTATATATATATATATGTGTACACACACACACACACAGAGGTAGAGAGAGAGGGGGGGGGTTGTTAAATTTATACTTTACTAAATTCAACTGGAACAGTTCAACATGGTTTTTCTTTTACATATATATGGCAAGAACACATGTTGCCGGACTGAATGTTTTCCTACAAGATTCTCAAAATATTAAAGATACGGGAAGGAGAGAAGGACGAGGAATTCGAATCCTGGTGAAAAGACTTTTTTCTGGCGTTGCAAACTGTACATGTAGCAAACATATCGGAGATTAAGATAGAAGGGAACGAAAATAACATTTTTCTCTCTCTTGTTAATGATCGACTCGAAGTCGAAATGCGTTGATAGATGACTTAAAAGGTTTTGAAGGCCATTTCGGAACTAACAAACATGCATCACACCATCAGCTTGATCATCTTTCAAGTAATCGACGAACTCTGTCATCGTATCAAGAAAGTGTTGTCCGTCCATAGTGCTTGTGATGCAACGTTGTTGGCCCTCCTCGCTCTCCCAAGATACCCCAACAAGGCCACTGGGGCATTGACTTCTGGTCTAGACTCGACCGAAGGTAATTTGAATGCGATCATTGAATAATCAACGGGAGAAAGTTGTTTGTTATATTTTCGAACCTCGTAGTTCGCCGACCTTTTCGTCTCAGTGGTCGACCTCGGAACTCGTTCGCCAGTGTGTTCCATGCACATTCTCTTTGGGCTTCTTTACGAGGCTTTTAAATTGTGGTACATCTTGTGAATGCCAACGAACGATCGATTTCCACGGTCAATGAATTATGCGGTCAGTGTCGCCAGACTCGCCGGATGTAAGAATGCCATGTGCTCTCGCCAAAAAAGTTTGGTACAACGTCTTAGTACACTGTCTTCTGGGTAATGTGTTAAAATTGCGGTGTCTAAGCGTACCCTTTATTGAGCGATATCTCGGAGATGATCTCAACAAGTCGATTATCTCTGAATAAGACACCGTTGCGGATGGTTCGGGACATACATCAAACAAAAGGCGCAATTTCCGATGAGATAGAAATATTACGATTGAACACTTCAATGAAAAAGGTATTAACCTGTCAAAGCCCAAAATATCTATACATAAAGTCAAAGAACTCTGATGCTTTGATGCAGGAAGCTTATGAATAATGTGAAGAAAAATGTCTCTATAGCTTCTTCATTGTTTTTCTCTAAGTTCTAATGTGGAATATCTTTCATGAAATTCTCTTTCTTTACTTCTGATGTTTTTCCCTTTTCATCGTAAACTTTTGGATAACTTGTGTGATACTTGTAACATTTGATAAATTTATGTGGTGTATTCATTATCAAAATACTATTAACAGATCAAAACTACGATAAAGGAAGTAATGAAGCTTTGGATTGCGATTTCGCGGTTTGGAATGTCTAATATGAATACAAAACTGACCAACGATGAAAGTTTTTAAAGTGAAAGTTTTTGTGAAAAAAATACACTTTTGAGGGTGGATGGTTTTGTCTTTCCGTTTTCAGCCTCTGATTTTAAACTGCAATGGGTCGTAAACTCTACTTTTACTATAGACAATTACGGAGATCAAGGGTGACAATGTATGATACTGTGAAACGATATGAATTATTGTTTTGGCAAACATCTGTTCCCAAATACAGAGGTCGCCAGCACAAAGTTCGATGATTTGATAACTGATATTAAACATCCATGTTTGTGATTGTGTAGGGATACTTACCTGTTCAAAGAAAGCAATCAAGTTGAGTTTCAGTGACGCTTATACAATTTTAATTGGTTACTGTTCCTAGGTTTCGTCAAATAGTCATAAATCTCACGTAATTTCTGAGGGATCAAATTCCTTGTATGAGATTTCTTTACACAGACTTTATGTTCTAGTAATCAGGATACTAGCTGTGAATTCCCGAAATACTTAAATCGAATTCTGATCTTGACAGTTCGTTTAATGACACTTGACCGTTGTAAAGAACTTTGGGGACCGCAGTTGGCAACATATATCAACTATTCATCACAAGAAAAAGAAACTATCATAAAAAGAGCAAATAAATAAATATGTGTAGTCCCTCCTGCGTCATTTTCGAAAAAAAAGTGCAATTAAATAAATATGTGTAGTCACCCTCTGCGTCGTTTGTAAAAAAATGCATCTTGTCTGTTAACTAGAAAGAAGGTGGAGAGAACGTGAGGAATGCAATTCACTTGGTGAAATTTCTTTCAATGCCAAGATTGTCAAATAGTTATGAAATCCAGAGGACAGGATTCGAATGCTGCTCCTCGATGACGGCTCGTTTTGGTGGAACTCGATCGTGTAATAAAGAAACGTTAGGAAGCACATAATTATTCACGGAGAAAAACAAAAACATTTGTAGTCGGAATAGTGTTCTAGTCACGACTCTAGTTTGAAGTCCAGAGGTGCGAGGTTCTATTTGCACTTTTGGTGGATGGTTATTACACGTTGTGGGATATACGTAGCATATACTGACTAAGTGCATTTATTACATTTATATTGTATCCGTGACAAAGTACCTCCTGTTTAAAAACCATATATGGTAAGGTTTGAAATAAAAAATCTAGCAGGTGTAATCTACAGTATTGATTTGAGATAATCATTTGATTGGACACACGTAGGACTGGTATTTTATTTTAGTTTCTGCAACTTGATATGGTATCTTAGTCGCTGAAATTTCGACTATTTTGTAGATTGGACATCTGCATTTTACCTACAACCTTTTTAAATATATTATATTTTAATGATATAATCACATAATTGAGTGCTTACCTCCCCTTTCTCTAACCTGCGTAATTCCTATTGAGCCTGTAGATTTGTCTTTCCAGTGGTATAATAAGCTATATAGATTTTGGCCATTCGATTTTGAATGGATAAGTTCTACACATACAGAGTCAAATCCAAAACCTTCCGACTAATGGAGTCTTGACCACTTTACTTTGGTAAAGGTTCCCTTTATTGCTGTTCCCTTACAAACCTTGGATTACATATGAAACCTGTTTGTTAGTTTTCAAAATATAATTCCAGACAGATGTTAGGACATATTAAAATATGGATGCATTACAAGCACAATTATAGCGCTTCTTTAGGTTATATATCGGATTAAAAGAAAATAGTTAGAATCGTGTTCTCCTTCCTTAGATCTTTTGCAGGATTTTAACCAATTTCACACACTTGATTCAGTTAAGCAAGAGAGAGTAAAAAGACTGCGCAGTGGTAATCAAGCGTGGAGATGAATTTTTCAATGCGTGTGATTTGCGAGGTGTTTTTAAACACATATCGTTATAAGGATTTGTCAGTACGCTGAGAGTGAAAGTGGTGTGACTAACGGTGTATGAATCGAGAACGGTGTCGGCAATCAATAGCTTAAAAGCAGAAGCAGTTCCTTTTGTTTAAGCCGATATTAACTGTAATTGTATGTTTATTGTAAAGACATCGAAGCAGAATATTTCACTTATCAGATATTGCAAGAGGTGTTGTAGGTAAGTGCAATTTTTTCATTTTACTATATGCAATGTGATAGTGTGTCAGTACATGTATGTAAATATGAAGAGATATTAGACTACAAATAAAAGTTTACCTAAATATGTAAAATATAACTGAAAATTCCTACAGAAACAGCCCGATAATTTGCATAATCTTTAATAAAATTAATCCGTTTATGTCTGAGGACATTGCATTAACTTGTTTACATTTCAGCTTTGCTTTCCATTTTAACTTTACAAATTTAGCTTTCAGGTTTTCATATAAATTTTTATGACTTCCCAAAAAGTGAATAAACGGGAACACTGATAACACTAGTCAACAACCATTTTGTATCTGATTTGTAATAAACATTTTTTGTGGATTTTTGCATATAGAATCTGAATTTGCTATCAGAAATTTTCTATCCCGTAAGGGTTTTGCATAAAATTTTAGAATGTAATTTTTACATACATGGTAAAATACGTGGTGAAATGTAAATTATAATTTACATTTGACATTTTGTTGGTCAAATAAGGGTTAAATGAATGACTATGTACCGGTGGTTATCAAAATAATGGAAACACTAAGAAACACCATGAAAACCTTTATTAATACGGCGCAGGATCACCTTTGTCACGTAATACCACCTGATTCACCATGGAATTGGATTACACAAGTCATGAACAGTGGTTAAGAATATTGTTGGGGCATTGATAACACAGAGCTTCATAAAAATTTATTCGATGTAATCTTTACATCAACAACATAAGTTTTAACAGAAAAAGCAAGTAACAGTAGCCGGGCTTTTCCCGGTTTTTATACACATACACAAGCCACACGTCATAACTCCACGCCATATTTAAAGTACGTCTTCCTTAACACAAATAAATTAACTGAATATACAAACTCGCATTAAAATAAATATAGCTACAAATATGTACGGCCAAAATATAATCCAATAAATTTCAAGAATCGGCCCCATTAGGCGTACATTTTCCAAATATTTTCGAAATAATTTTGTACAGTTTCTCTTTTGATAATTATTTTGTAAGGAAATCTGCACTATTGCATTTACTATTGACATACTTTAAATTTAAACAATTATTTTCAAGCATTTGTGGAATGAACTTTCA
Organism: Dolomedes plantarius; assembly: GCA_907164885.2. NCBI lineage: Eukaryota > Metazoa > Arthropoda > Arachnida > Araneae > Dolomedidae > Dolomedes > Dolomedes plantarius. The sequence continues at coordinate 75,120,082 of OU015492.1, forward strand.
TTTTATATCAATGTTTAGCTTTAATATTTTCCTGCGAGTTTTTCGCGAAATGGATTGCTGCTTGGTTGTCACAGTTTTGTATAGGAATATTTACATTAGAAAATTAAATTCTTTCAATATTCTAAAAAACCAAACAAGTTATTTAACACTATCAATCAATGAAATGATCTCCGATTCTATTGAATTTAAAGCAATACATTTTTGTTTACTTGTTTTCCAAGTAAAGGGAACACTAGCAAAATACATAATATAACCACTTGAAGAGTGTCTGCTAAATGACAACCCCAACTTGCATCTGAATAAGAAATTAACCGAGTATCATCTATATTTGAGAGTTAGATCTTAAGGTTTTTCGTATTGAAAACGTAATTTTAAATATCGACTACAGTCCAATGTTGATATGTATATCCGTTAGAAAATTGAGATATAATATTTGTGGTAAAGGAAATATCAGGTCTGGTGCGATTTAGCAAGAAAGGATAAAACTCCCATTAAAGAACGATATGGATAACGTTTCATTATTTCGGTTTCTACAATTTCGCTTTCCTTTATTTTTGGAAGAAGTTTACTTCCTATTTTGAAAGGTTCACTCACATGAGATTTAGGTAGCCCCTCAAAATTTTTAATCAATTTTTCTATGTATGTACACTGGTTCATATAGATTTTACCATTTATATCTTCAAAATTAACACCTAATAAGTAACGAATTTTTCCTAAATCTTGTACGTCTAGTTTGCTTTTTAGTAACCTTATATTTTCATTCACAATATTTTGAGTTTTACCGAATAGTATATCATCAACATATACTAATAAAAACGAGTCTTTCGATTTATAAACACAGTTACAGCAAAGAAATTTTTGAAATCCCATTTCTTTTAGAATTGAATCTAACTCGATATTCCACATCCTGCCACTCTGTCGCAGACCATATATTGCCTTTGCTAACTTACAAACTTTATTTTCTTTACCTTTCATTATAAAACCAGGTGGTTGTTTCATATAGGTAGTTTCTGTTAAAGTCCCATATAAGTAAGCTGATTTAATATCTAAGTGTGCATGATTACAACACATTAAACATACAAACAGAATGAAGCAAAATCTTATAGCACCAAAATTTAGAACAGGGGAAAAAATTTCATTATAATCAATACCAGGTTTTTGCTTATAACCTTGAGCTACTAACCTTGCTTTGAACTGTTTTACGTTATTCTGATCATCACGTTTTAACGTATAAACCCACCTACTACCAATAATAACATTTGGAGGTGCTGTAACTAAAGTCCAAACTTTTCCGTCTTTCATTATTTTAATCTCACTTTTCATAGCATTTTTCCATTTGTCTCTTTCTGGTAATTTTTGTGTGTCTTCATAAGTTTTGGGGATTTCTATGGTGTATGCTTCGTCCTGATAAATATCGCGTATTTCTCGACTGTGTTGTATTGAATTTACAAAGCTGGTTTCTTAATTTCCTTTTAAATGTTTAGGCTTAAAATAAAAGTCATTCTCTTCATAGTGTATTCCTTGATTTTGCAATATTTTTCGACATCGTTTTTTGATCTTAATCTAATGTTTTTAGCGGAAGGGTATGCATCTATCCTTTTACTAGTTTGTCTAGGAACCTCTTTTAGAGTCCATTTTGAAATTTCTAATGGTTTCATTTCACATTCTTTATCAGTTATTTTCGCGTCGCTGCTTGAAATTTGATTTTTCGATGCTGAGATTGAAGGTTCTAACGTCGATTTTCACTTCCTCGCTGTCTATTGCTTACGGATAAATTAGCTCTATCGTTTTTAAATATTGCGTATTCACAGCATTTATTTTTACCAAACAATGTTTTAACACCGTTTTCACTTTCAGAATTTGTTACATGAGTGGTTTCTACAACCGTTTTTTCTTTTGGAAGCCAAACTCGATACCCTCTAGTATTAACTGCGTAACCTACTAATATCCCTACTAATATTTAGTTAATGAATAATCGATTCGAGCTTGCTAGAGGATTTGCTTTATACATCTCCGTTCTTTTCCTGGTAAGTTCAGCTGGTTGGGAGAGCTACCGCTATCTTTTTGCTACACGAGGGCTAATTAGATCGGGACCTGCTATTTAAAGCCGATTCCGAACGACTTCAAACATCTATGCCAACAGTAACACTAAAATCCACAGACTCTGGTACCAAATTTCAGCGCTCTAGCCATTCGCTGTTGTTCGGCTCTCTTGTTGAAAGAAACTGAAGCTCTCACTGGTGAGCAAAATGTAAAAATAAAATTCCAAAAGACATCTACTCTCAGTTCATTTTAGTTTTAGCTCTAGTTATAAACTATTTCCAGTGGTTTTACCAACGAATAAATTTCAAAGTCTTACTCAATGTGCTTTGACCGAACCAATCTAATGTTTGGACCTTTTGCTCTTCACTGTAAACTTTAGCAGACATTACACAATTAACAAACGCATGAATAGTCCATGACATAATCACGTATGATTCTTGGTCTGATGAAGACAATTAATTAGCCAAAACTAGTTGCAACACCCTTTTATTTTTTATTACGGAAGCTGTGTATCCCTGTTATGCGTTTTCCACAAGTTTCTTGTAAAATATGGGTTCTATTTCAAAACGTACTGCACATAATAGCCAATGTATAATTATCTATAGAGTAATTTTTTTAGTTCATATGTGAACAGCTGCAAAGACTAATATAAACTTCAAAGGACTGTAATAGATCCGAATATAAACAGTCCCCGAAATATCCTACCCTGAATTTTAAGTCCTGTACCAGCCATAGTGGATTTTGTGAGTTTAAGAAGAGCGGGAGTAGACTGGTTACTCAAGTGGAACCCTACCACAATTTTCTGGAAATTTGTACATCCAACGATGCGGGTCTAAGCAGCATCCAAAGAAGTTTGATGATCTACCAAGCTATCATAATATACATTGCACCTGTAAGCTTAACGTTAAAGCATATATTGTTTGCATTTTGGGAGGTCTTTGAATAGTTTTGGCTATATAGTGTTGTGAAAAATCAGTTTTGCTACTATTAACAATATTCGCTAAATCATGAAAATTATTCATTAAGTGAAGAATTATTTTGCATGAATTTATATACTTCAAGACCTGAAAAATATTTGATAAATCAGTGAAGTCGTTAAATTTATGAACCGCTAAGTACATATCTGTGTATGTGTGTATTTACACCACACAAATATTTTCGATACCGTATGACATTTAAGTAAATTAGTCACGTAGTGGATTCTGAGGTGCTTTATGTAAGGGCAATGGACTCGCGATTATCCGCGCAAGTTAACGCTTGAATGTAATCTAGAATTCGGATTATCCTAATGGGCATTTTATGTTATGAAATATAAGCTATTCAGTAGTTTAAAATCAACTGAGTGAATTTATATTGGTGTTTTACTAAAATTTCCTCAGTTAACTGCATTGAGTTACAATTTTCTTTTGGAAAACTTTTTTTTTAATAAATCGAAAATTCTTGGGATTATGAGCAATGGTTTCAGTCTATGACAATCAAGTTAACAGTCAAGATATACATCTCCAGAGAAACCAGCAGCCATGGACTATAGCTTGGTAAGCTGGAGATGCAAATCTTTGCATTAGTGATCCCTTTCACAAGGGCGTGATCCTCGCACTTTTTTCCCAACTCAACGGTAGTTATAAGAATAACAGCTAGTTGTTCAGTAAATAGAAGTTTAGTTTAGTTTTTCAACCTTTTTCATTTTAGAAGACTAAACTCTTAAGCATCAAGTCTATTTATATTTTCTAATTTTCTATATGGCGAAGTTTTAAGAGGAACGCAAGAGTTTCCTGAGAGAGGAACGAAACTATAGAATAAATCTAAGATGAAATGAACAGAAATAATAAAAAAATATATAAAAATTTGAAAGTATTAAAATTATTAAAAAATAGAAATTTTTTTTAGAGAAAAAAATTTCGGGAAATTAATTTTTATTAGAAGTTTTTCATTGTCGGTCTTGGTCACAATAAAGAAGGTTTCGGCAACAAAAAATGATGTTTTTAGTATATGATTTACAGTTTTTGAAAAGGAAATTTTTTATATTGCTTTGTTACCTGGTCATAAGACTGTGTGAACCCGTCTAGCTAAAAGATTACGCATTTAATATGTCCTACATGAGGAAGAAAATAAGATAAATTCGGAGGCGCCATAAACAGTGCGATAACGCAAGTAGTTTATCCCTCGAACTAGGCCAGGAAGTAGGCCGAATTTATAGTCGAACGCGCATTGTCGGTGTGTTTTCACTTTTCTGCTCCTCTGACAGATGAACATATGGTGTTTTCTTACGTAGAAGAACAAGAAAGATTGTCACTGATGTGAGGAACAAGGATAGAAGAACAAGGAAGATGCTCTTTGATGTGAGGTAATTACAAATATACCCTTTATTTGGTTCCGTTAAGGAAAATAGGCTAAGTTCAAGGAATGAAACGAAGATGAGTTACGTAATTTTTACACTTTCACCAAAGTGCATAATTTGGCGAAAAGAACTGACAATGGAAACTCCCAAATACTACATGTTGTAATTTTACCTACTCTACTACCTGTTGCAATTTTGCTTACTCTAGAGCTCAACAGGCATGTTTTTAATTTTTTCTTTTTAATAATGAAATTTTTCCTTTAACCTTGAACAATTTCCTCTTAGAGTAAGTTCAAAGTCCTTTAGTATAGTTATTGTGCAACTATATTTGCACAAAAAATTATTTGTTTTTCATTACTTTATGTCCGCATTATAAAGTTCAGATATTTTTTCTAGGATATCAGTATAAAATATTTTATAGATTATATATATACTAGCGGCCCGGCCCGACTTTGTCCGGGTTGAACAATTATCTATCTTAAGTAGATATTAGGTAGATTTAATTTATTTTAAAGCCTCATGGTATAACACATTTTATGTTTCGTTTTTCCGAGGTTTTAAAATAAACTGATTCTCCGCATTTCCTGACCTAGAGAAACCAACATATAATTGTGCATGAGTAAAGCAAACTTTCCGTAAGTCAAGTCCAATATATTTGTATGTTTGACCTTGGGATTTGTTGATGGTGATGGCAAAAGAAATTTTTATTGGAAACTAACGTCAGGCACTGAATTGTTTCCGGGGGCCGCCCGCATGTTGATTTTGATGCGATTCGGCCCCATAGCCTATCCCCTACAGAGTCCACACACGAAAAAAGCACCATAAATGTTACAAAAAATTTAACTTTTTTTAAAATTAAAAATTAAAAAATCCGGCTACGTCAGGCACTGAATCGTGTCACCCGCGTGCCGATTTTGGTACGACTCGGCCCCATAGTCTCGCTGTCAGCGAGGACAGACACGGTAGCTGTCGAAATAAGCAACTTTTAGGGGCAAAATCATTAAAACATTAATTAAAAATACTCCGGGGCCCTATTTTCAAAAAATAATATGCCTATGTTTTAATCTGAACTATCAACTATATCTATACACAATTTCAGCTCAATTGAAGCAATACTTTTTCACTTATAAAGGAACAAACATAGTCCTATTCGAAATAATCAATAAATTTTACAGTTTCAATGAAACACCCTAATTTTTGAATAAAGTTCAATAATTCAAGTTCGATTTAAGCAAATTGTGCATAAAATTGTACATAAATTCAAAAACAAAGTTAAATAAATAAAGTTATATAATATTACACCAATAAATTTCCAGATGATAGCCAATAAATTGTAAATCATTTTTTACCTTAAATGTCCAATAAAAAGCGTAGTTCCAAATGAAATTTTCTTCAATAAACCCTTAAACGTAGCCAATCTCAAAAATCCTTTTTGTATTTATCAATACCTCTTCCACTTGGATCTTTAAAATATTAAATGTTTTACTGATAATAAATGAAAATGTAGTTTCATGTGTTGCTATGGTTACTTGACTATGGTTGACAAAGGAAAAGTTGTAAAGGTGAAACATCAGCTCAACATTTAGCCCAACATAACTCTCTTTGTACTGATCAGATATACATAATATATAGCCTATGTCCATATGGAATAATGTACCTTTCAAATAGTGAAAGAATTTTTCAAATAGCTGCAGTGGTTCCGGAGATTATCCTCCACATACAAAATCGCTCTCTCTGTTTATATATAAGTATAGATTATAGAAGTATAGATACACATTGGTATCTCAAAATTAGAGTAAGAGATGAAATAAAAATACAAAAATAAAAAAAGGATTTTAAGTAAAGAATGTTTTTTTAATTATTTTAAGCACCTAAAATAATATTCAAATTAATATTACGTTACTTAATAATTGTGTGCACCGCCGCCATCTTGGATTTTTTTGCGCCAACTTGACGATTTTACAGTGTTTTGAGGAGTGGAAAATTTCTCGCCAATGTGTTTTAAGCGGTGTTTTCAAAACGCTGGACTTTGAATTTTTTTAGCTTTTTTAATAAAAACCACCTGTTTAAATTATGAAACTTAGAAAAAATTTTGAAAAATCATTTAAACGTTGGACTTAGATTTATTTTTGGGTTTTTGATAAAAACCACTTTTTTGAAAAAATCATTCTCAAATATTGGAAATTTTGGGTTTTTCTTTTAGCTTTTTTAATAAAAACGACCTTTTTAAATTGCGAAACTTAGAAATATTTTTGAAAAATCATTTAATCGTTGGACTGAGATTTTTTTTGTCATTTTTAATTAAAAACTGCCTTTTCAAATTATGATCCATATGAAAAATTTGGTCAAATGAATTTTACTTACAGATAAAATTTCAATACCATCTATTCAGTTTGCCCTAACTCTTTGACTAATAGCAATGAATCACCAAAATATTATGCCAATATATTGTTAATTAGAAAATAAATACAGCATTTTCGTACCACCTAAATAACTTGCAATTTAAAAATTATCTAAAATTCAGCTTTGAAAAATGTAAAATAATTATGAACCCATAATTTATGGTGAGTAACCAGATCCTTTTTTTTGGGGGGGGGGGGTAGGGCATTGTGGTAATGAAATTTTACTTCAGATTTGACCTTAACCAAATATTTGGTGCATACAATAAAATCGGGACAAGGATTATTTGACCATTTATCCTGCTGTGTTGGAAATTTAAAAAAAAACCCTTTTCCTAAACCAATAACTTAACCTTAACTAACTTTTTAACTTAGGTTCCTGGGGAGAGAGAAGTTTAACTTCAGTTATTTAAATTTATTTGTAATCCACTACAACTTGGAATTATAAAATATTTTAAAATATATTGTATTTAAAATGTATACTGTATTTTACATTTTACGAAAAAATGATGGCAAATAATTTTTACTTCAAATAAATGAAATAGTGTATCATTATAGTATACTAATTGACAATCGATAAACAAAATTAAAACCAACTTAAATTTAATAAGTTAACGAAAAACTGATAATGGATTCAAAAATTTTCAACAAAAAGACTTAGTTTTAAAAATAATTTACTCTTTTGAGTATAGTCAATTTGACTCAGATTTCCAGGTCAAGGCCAAGATCTGACCTAAATTATTATACTTTAATTAAAAGATCACATCAGAAATAACTGTTTGATCTTAAAATTAGAGAATTTGACATTGGGTTATTTTTACCAGAACGCAATAATTATCGCCATGCGAAATGCGCCAAACCCTGGCGGGAAAATCCAAGATGGCGGCCGTGCACACAAATCTAGAGTATCCACCCTAACTTTATTTCTACTGATCAGATATACATAATATATAGCCTATGTCCATCTGGAATAATGTACCTTTCAAACAGTGTAAGAATTTTTCAAATGGGTGCAGTGGTTCCGGAGATTACCCTCCACGTACAAAATCGCTCTCTCTCTTTATATATAAGTATAGATTTAAATTTATAAAAGAAATCAGTTATTTGTATTGTGCGAAAATATAGTTATTGTGCAACTATATTTGCACAAAAAATTATTTGTTTTTCATTATTTTATGTACGCATTGTAAAATTTAGATATTTTCTCTGAGGTATCAATATAAAATATTTTATAGATTATTTATGTATATTTGAATTTATAAAAGAAATCCTTTATTTGTATCGTGAAAATTTCTTAATTATATGTTATCGTTTCTAGTGTCGCTTCTGGTGTCCTATATACATAAGGTAGGGCAAATTAAGGTCTAGTTCACTGTAGAACATATTATTTAAAGCATGAATCAAATTTCCCTCTATGTTATCTTTTTATATTATTTTCTTTTTATATTATTATCTTTTTATATTATTTTTGATTCGGTGATTCTTTATTTAAAAAATTAATGGGTGTTTTGTATATGAAGCATGTCAAGTAGATATTTTGAAATACGTCAATACTTAGACTGAAGATCTTTCTCTCTCTCACACACACGTATATACATATAACATGAAGGTGACCGAAATTGGAAAATTTTTGGGACTATGTATCTATTTCAACATTTTCGTTAAACGAATGACTGTATTTGAGCAATGCTATCCTGAAGATAAACTCGCCTTTGCACTACATAACACCTGAAACAAATAGTGCTATAATAAAGCAAAGAAAACAACAATAATAAAATAATCAAAATAAAATGTTTCGATCACTCTTATTAGAAATGTTTATTTGAAAGATACCAAATTTTCAGTAATTTCATCGATTTTATTATTTAGAATGTTACTGCTACGTCAAGTACGTCTTAATTCTGCATTTGTATTGCTCAATTATTTAAAGCAATCAGAATGAGTCCAAAAATATTTTATCAAAACAGAAATTACCAAGGATCTAGGTATATATGAAGTGTAGAACAGAAAATATAACATTTTATCGTAGATACGATCGACTAATAATTTTCTGCAATCGATCTTTTGACCCACGATTTTTTTATATACTACACTATGAAGATTTGATATACAACAGTATAAAGATTTTTTTCTGATATACAACAGTAAGAAGAGAACCCGATAATAATCTTAAATGGTACCAAAGGGAATTAAATATTGAAAGGAGTTTCCATGTTGAAACATACCACTTTATATTGCTAGAAAGAGAAAACTACAGCATATATATGAGAATTAAGTTCAAAATTTTTACCACGGTTTATTAATTTCTTCATATCCCAAACAAGGTATGTTATCGGGAACTTTGTCATCAATCCTTTAATTACTTTCAATTCGTTGAAGCAGCCTGCAGGGAATTAGGTTTACCCCCACACCTATCGAAAACACGGATCTTCGACAAACGTCGTAGATCTTCGACAAACGTCGACTCTCATCGTAGATGAAAATATTGCGTATAAGGCCGTCTGCACACGGAGCAACGCAAAAGAAACTGATAACTGACTCAAATCACAAACCAGTCCGTGATGAGTCGCAACCTATGTAATTGAATGGAGCCACGCACACGACGCAACTGGTTACAAACTCGTCCGACGAGTTTGTAACCAGTTGCGTCGTGTGCGTGGCTCCATTCAATTACATAGGTTGCGACTCATCACGGACTGGTTTGTGATTTGAGTCAGTTATCAGTTTCTTTTGAGTTGCCCCGTGTGCAGACGGCCTAATAGTTAGTACATGACCTAAGACAATTGTATTCAAAGTTTCGTGTCTAAACTATTTGAGCGTGAAAACTGTTACAGATATCTGGTAGTTAAAAAGGAAAATTTTTCCCACGCTAAATTAATTTCTTCACATAACAAGCAAGCTATATTATCGGCAAATATTGTCATCGATCCTCTCACTGTTTTCAATCTATTGAAGGATAGTTTGTTTACCCTTACGACTATCAAAAACGTAGATCGTCAACAAACGTGACCGAGTTGAGGAAGCATATCCAATAAATTAAGTCGGTGCAGACATCTTAATGGTTGATGCGGCGAGATAATTCCTAGTTAGCAATTGAATGGGTGTCAAAGACGGGCTTTCATTTAATCCCGCCTTCGCAATGTTATGACGTATTATAGTGCTGTGCTATGCGTCTGATTTTTGTTTTTGTTTATACCACCTTTTGGTCTTTAACTCACTTTAGATGAAAATATTATGTAAAAAAGTTAGTACATGACCTAAGACAATTATAGTAATCTGAAGTTACGGATAAGAACACCCCACATTTTATTATTAGTGGGAGAAAACTGTAACCGATATCTGAGAATTAAGAACGAAATTTTTAAGAGTAATAACAGTTAGTTCATGACCTAAGACAATCATTGTAATCCGAAGTTGCGGGTAAGAGCAACCCACATTTTATTATTCAAGGGAAAAAACTGTAATCGATCGATATCTAAAAATTAAAAACGAAATTTTTAAGAGTTAATACATGACCTAAGATAATTATTGTAATCTGAAATTGCGGGTAAGAACACTCCACATTTTATTATTCGAGAGAGACAACTGTAGCCGATATCTGAGAGTTCAGAAAGACCATTTTCTCCCACGCTAAATTAATTTCTTCAGATCTCAAACAAGCAATATTATCGAAAACTTTGTCATCGATCCTTTCACTATTTTCAATGTGTTGAAGCAGTGTACAGGATAGTTTGTTTACCTTTACGACTATCGAAAACGTGGATCGTCAACAAACGTGACCGAGTTGAGGAAGCATAGCCAATAAATTAAGTCGCTGCAGACATCTTAATGGTTGATGCGGCGAGATAATTCCTAGTTAGAAATTGAATGGGTGTCAAATACGAGCTTTCATTTAATCCCACCTTCCCAATGTTGTGACGTCTTATAGTGCTGTGCGTCTGGACTTGGATTTTGATTTTACACCACCTTTTGGTTTTTAACTCACTTTAGATGAAAATATTGTGTAAAGGAGTTAGTAAATGACCTAAGAAAACTATTGTAATCTGAAGTTACGGGAAAGAACACCCCACGTTTTATTATTCAAGGGAGTAAACTGTAGCCGATATCTGATAATTAAGAACGAAATCTTTTCCCACGCTAAATTAATTTCTTCACATACTAAACAAGCTATATTATCGGAAACTTTGTCATCGGTCCATTCACTATTTTCAATGTGTTGAAGCAGTGGTCAGGCTATTTTGTTTACCCTTACGACTATCGAAATCTTGAGTCGTCAACAAACGTGGCCGAGTTGAGGAAGCATATCCAATAAATTTAGTCGCTGCAAACATTTTAACGGTTGATGCAGCGAGATAATTCCTAGTCAGCAATTAGAAAGGCATCAAAGACTGGCTTTCTTTCGATCTCGATCACTTACATCAGCTTATCGGGAAATTTGATTACTTGAAAATGATTTGCGATGCGCGTAGAATTTCGGGGAACCTAAAAGAAAAGTATGGTCACACGAGGCTGTTTTGACGGCAACTCCACAACAAAACGTGCGCCGGTGTCTACGATGATCACACTAGTTGATGCCACTGTGTTTACTTAAAATATTTGGGTTGGATAATCAAGAACAACTTTCAAAGTCACTAAAGTAAGTAAGAATCATTTTGAACACACCACCTTCTGACTTTGATCAAAAATGTACTGTCAACGAATGTGTTTGTCAAAAACTGTTGAAGACTAATCATACAGCTTTATTTATTTTCGATTCTTCTTAGTTTACGCTCACACGAAATTGTTTTACTTCAGGTCTTATTAGGTATAAGAAATTAGGTATTAAAAGGTTAAAAAATGCAAAAATAAACAAAGTATAAAAAATCCTTGGAAATACAAGTATAAATGTCCATAGTTAGGTAATTTTTTTTCATTTGGTGACTTTATGCCTTTGACATAATTGTGTATATAAAAAGATACTGTCGGGTGACTTATTTTACTAACATTACTTACAAATATTTCCACCCAAATTCAGAATAAATAGCTCTGTTGACAATTTTTTTTAAATTCATTATTGACACGTGAACAAACATCATAATAAACCATTCTATTGATTAACTGCGTGTTATTTTTAAACTACTGATAAATATTTCTTTATTAGATGATCCGAATCAGTATAGCATGTTCATATCATATATGGCATAATAATAATAATAAATATACTAATGTGATTATATAAACAATGTATGTGCTTGTGTTAAGCTAGTTAAATATGAAAAGCTCTCATTTCTTAAGAAATCTTAAGAAATATTTCTAAATTAAAACACATCTTATGTGTGTTTTAATTTAGAAGTATTTCTATTCATATGAATATGATCCAGAGTTTAAGAATTTTCTCATTATTAATTTTTTTTCCTTTTGATATCGGGTAAATTTTATTTAAGTTAAGCTTTTGTACCGTTTTGAAGGCAAATAAATAAAAAGCATACAAGATGCCGGAAAGTTTTCAGTGCACTATAGCTATCAATAACAGTTTGCTTACTAGCTACAACATCGAGACTTTGATAGAATATCTAAAGCTGGCTTTAATCTTATGCCAGGCATAAAAACTAGAAAACTGTAATG